>CM065396.1:33238483-33570983 GCA_033060915.1 Euryodendron excelsum | reverse complement strand
TGATTCAACTATAATGCATAATCAATCTAACACAAAATAGAAATAATAAGCATTTTAATAAAAGCATTTGTCACCATGGTAGTCAAGAATAACTCAGGCAATGTATCTATAGTGATTATCAGTAAAAATGAAGTTACAGTATGCCACACTAATGCAAACAAAAAGACACTTATTAATGAATTTTCTACATAAAGCATCCAACAACACAATGCAACTCTTTGCATTCCAAAACAAATATAGCTTCACAATAATTTCCGCTTCAGTCATGATCTAGCCCCTTCCAATTCTATACATAAACACATGTATATATATATATGTACATATAGACAAACTAAAAAAGGAAATAGTGTATATAAATATGTATCTATATTTGTACATATGTAAATTTGATCGTGAAGTACAGGCAACTCATACTCAACTTAGATTTACCTCAAGTTGACCTCTGAATCAGAATAGAGCTTCAGTAAACAGATCTAAATTGAACACCTACATCGGTACACCCTGTCCAAGAATTAGGGCTTTGGATTCTAAGGAAGAAGAGTAGAAGACGCTTGCAATGAGAGATTGTCGAGAGCTCTCACTTCTCTGAGACACCATGAAAGTACGGACACAATGAGAGAGAGAGAGAGTGAGCACATATCTGAGGCTCTGTGTCCGTCCGTGTTTGTCAACAGAGGAGCCGGTGCAACGAACTGCTATATTTTAATTGATAGGGCTGTTTGTGACGACCCTAAGCCAAAACTTTTCAATTTCAGTGGAAACAGACATAAATCTGAGGCTTAATGTCGTAATTCCATGGCTTCCATCGAATCAATGACGTTTCTACGAAACAACATGACAGGCCAAAGCATCACAGTGAATCTGACAAACTCCTTGAATTGTCAAAAAGAAAACTGATCCAATGCAGACAATCAGACGACAAAGGCAATTTTTTTCCAAAAAAATTAATTGATTTCAACAGAGATTGTCTGCACCAGTGCCCCTAGCCATCAAATCTGGAAAAAAATTAATGGAAAAAGCAAGAGAAAAAGATATAAAACAGGAAAGGAAGACACAGAGAGAGAGAGAGAGAGAGAGAGAATAAACTGTTAAGAGGCTAACGTGTAATTAGATTTGGGTCTCTGGAGCATCTGCCAGTGGCGGGGATTGAATTGGTCGTTCGTCTCCGACTCCTTTAGGTCTGGTCGTCAATGGTGGATTTTCTAAGGTTTTTGCTGTCGATATCAGAGATGGGAGAGCGAGGCAGAGGGCAGAGAGCAGAGAGAGGTGCGCGAGAGAGAGATTGGGGTTCCGAAATTGATTTTGTTACTTTTTGCGAATCAGATCTCTATCGGGTCTATCGGGTTGAATCATATCCGGTCGAATAACAAATGAATCTGATGGATCTAAGCTTCATCAGATCTCTTATTGGATCTGGACAATTGAATCGGGTTTTACCGGATCGAATCCGGATCAGATTCGGCCCATTAACAAGCCTAATTGGGACCATCCCTTATTATGTCCGTACTTCAATTACTTGTTATCCTCACCCATATTCAACTCAGGCCAACCTGTCATGTCACCCATCTGCATATTTCCACCATAAAGAGACGACCCTTCTCAAGTCACGGCCATCCCCAACCTAGAGAACCAAATTCAAGAAAACAAAGCACCTGTTAATGGCAACCAGGTTAGAATTATTCATACTATTCATATCCTTCTCTTCATTTCTCTCATCTTCTTTGTCGAGCATCGATGGCATAAACCGGTGGTGCAACAAAACCCCATACCCAGAACCATGCAAGTACTTCATGAGCCATGGTCCTCATCAATTTGATCCTAAACAAAAATCTGACTTCAGAAAGATGGGAATCCAAATAGCCATGGATCGAGCCCTTAATGCTGAGAAACACACTAAATGGCTCGGGTCTAAATGCCGGAATGACCACGAAAAGGCTGCATGGGCTGATTGTTTGAAGCTCTACGAGGACACTATTTTCCAACTCAACCAAACACTAGACCCCAATAGAAAATGTTCCGATTTCGAAGCTCAAACGTGGCTTAGCACGGCCTTGACCAACCTTGAGACCTGTCGGGCAGGGTTCATCGAGTTAGGTGTTTCGGATTTCATGTTGCCTTTAATGTCTAACAATGTTTCGAAGCTAATTAGCAACACTTTGGCTATTAACAATGGCTCGACTGAGAAACAAACGTATGGAGAGGGTTTTCCCAATTGGGTGAAACCTGGAGACCGTAAGTTGTTACAATCGTCATCTCCGGCAGCAAACCTCGTGGTGGCTCAAGACGGTTCGGGGGATTACCGGACCATTAAAGCCGCCCTCGACGCGGCAGCCAAGAGGACTGGCAGTGGGAGATTTGTTGTACATGTGAAAAGTGGTGTTTACAAGGAGAACCTTGAGATTGGCAACAACATGAAGAATATCATGCTGATTGGTGATGACTTGAAAAACACCATTATTACCGGCAGCCGGAGCAAGGGAGGAGGTTCCACTACCTTCAACTCTGCCACTGTTGGTAAGAATCTCTCTCTACCGTTTGGTTTCTGTTTGTTTTTTTAAAAATAAAAAATATAAAAATATTAAAATAGGTGTGTTTTTTAATTTTAAAACATTGGTTTGATACTGTTAATAGAACTGTAATTTATAAATGCCATCATTAGATCATAAAAAACAAAAAATAGAAACACATATCTATGTCACACAATAAAAAACAAAAACTGATAGTACTTCCAAACGGATCCGTAATTTTTCTAAAAAAATTATATAAAAATTTTTATTAGAATGATGTGACAATGATATTTATGTAAATAAGAGTTAGTATAAAAAAAATTTATTTTTAAATGAATGACTCTTATTATATTATTTTAATGATAAATTTTATTTATAAAATATTTTATAATTAAAAGTTAATATAAGAAATTTTTTTTTTATATATAAATATTTCTCATCGTATTATTCTAATAATAAATTTTGTTGGTAAGATATATGAAATCCAGACAACTTGCATTCACTAACCTGATATAGATTAATTAGCTAAATTAGCTGTTCAAAGGGTGCAGCTATTTCCGTACCATTTTGTGTTTATCCACACACCTGTTGAATAAGGATGATTTTTATGACAAAACTACCCTTACGTTCACCACTCTGACAATTACATAAGCCATCGACGGCAAAGTCAGAGGTGTTTTACTGCTAACGTCGCCGGAGTTCTATTACTTCGATTTTCCGGCAAATTGCTTTTATTGCAAATTAGTAACAGTACAAAATGCTCACAGACCCTTTAGCCTTCAGGTAAGGTTCGAAAGGCCTCTATCTCTCTCCCGCTGGCCTGCTTTTCTCCTAATATAATATTCTTCATCGGTTCAAATTTTATTTTTTTGGTCAATCGGAGTCTGTTTTGGCATAGCCACTGCATTATTTTATTATTTATTTATTATATTGCATAACCTTTTGGCCTCTCTTTTCTTTGCATGGGATTCTCTGATTTCTTGTCTCATAGGTTTTCTCCATTTGAAGTTTTTATGAGAGCAACGTATATGGTGACAAAAATAAATAAATAATCAGAATTACTGGTTTCTCGACCATGGATTTTTTTTTTTTTTTTTTGGCGCTTTTTGGGGGTTCATTTCGTTTTTTGGTGATTGTGGCCGTAAAATCAATAACATAGATTCTTCTCCCAATTTTTATGGGTAAATTCGTCCAAAATAAGAACCTCATTTATAAGAGGTGCGGGTAAACGAAAAAGGGACGTGGAAATAGCTAGCCCCACCTTGCTTAAATTTTCTATCCGTAGGATAATTAGTTTATTTTCTTTATTTATAGTACGAAAATTAAAGTCTCTCTAGAAGCATCCACCTTTTAGCCCAGTCTAACACGCAAAATTTTTAGAGAGGACTTAGAAAAAGTCCTGACAAAAAATTGATGTCTAACTACTCCTTTACTTAGTGTTGAGGAAATTAAGATCATGCTACTTTTCAATGTTATTGTTTTTCCTTTCTATTAGTTTTGAGGGAAAAATATGATTTCTAAGACTTTCAGCTCACTGGTGAAGGATTCTTTGCTGGTGGCATTACATTCCACATGCTTGTGGCATATATGTTTAAGTAATGTTATACAATAAAAAAATTATATAAAAATTATGTACATAATAATATAATTGAATTAGAATATTTTAATTTAAAATAAAATATTTGTTATGATGATTTTTAATTATAAAAATGATATTATCACATTATTCTGATTGAATTTTTTGCATAAATATTTCTTAAGAATAACATTTTTCTATATGCATATATAA
Organism: Euryodendron excelsum; assembly: GCA_033060915.1. Lineage (NCBI taxonomy): Eukaryota > Viridiplantae > Streptophyta > Magnoliopsida > Ericales > Pentaphylacaceae > Euryodendron > Euryodendron excelsum. The sequence goes on along the minus strand of CM065396.1, from coordinate 33,566,687 downwards.
TTGGCTATATTTCCAAACAAATTACATATCTTTTTCACATATTATAAAGTCTAAGAGTTCCTCGTTATCAACTTAAAGTTGCTATCATGCATGATGAACGATGGGGTGTTTGATATATATGAATTCATTCATTTTTATATATTCACAGTATGAAAATTCAGCCTCTCTAGAAGCATGCTCATTAATTTGAACGAAGAACTAAAGAAAAAGTCACGGAAAACTGTCCAAAATACAAAGGAAAAACCACACCACATCTATTTATTCTTTCTCTATCACAATTCAAACAACATTTTTGACTTTCAGGGGTCACCGGCGAGGGATTCATTGCTCGTGAAATAACATTCCGAAACACAGCCGGACCGCAAAATCACCAAGCTGTAGCACTCCGGTCAGGCTCCGATCTCTCCGTTTTCTACCGTTGCGGCTTCGAAGGGTACGAAGATACACTCTATGTTCATTCTCAACGACAGTTTTACAAAGAATGCCATATCTATGGAACAGTAGATTTCATCTTCGGAAATGCCGCAGTAGTTCTCCAAAACTGCATGATATATGCAAGGAGACCCATGAGCAACCAAAACAATGTGGTAACAGCGCAAGGTCGAACCGACCCGAACCAGAACACCGGCATTTCGATCCATAATTCTCGGGTCGTAGCTGGATCGGACCTAAAACCGGTTCTTAGTTCATTCAAGACGTATTTGGGGCGGCCATGGGAGCAGTATTCGAGAACTGTTTATCTACAGACTTATCTTGACTCCTTGGTTGATCCGGCAGGGTGGTTGGAATGGAACGGTAACTTTGCTTTGAATACTTTGTATTACGGCGAGTACAAGAACTCCGGCCCGGGTTCTTCGACGAGTCGGAGAGTGAAGTGGCGTGGTTTTCGGGTTATAACTGGGGCAACTGAGGCATCACAGTTCAGCGTGGCGAATTTTATTGCTGGCCGGTCATGGTTGCCGGCCACCAACGTGCCGTTCACTTCTGGCCTCTGATATCATTGCTAGTTGTTTTTGTTTGATCAAATATTCGTATGTTGATTATTGCTTTTGTTTCTTATTGTTCCATACTCCCTACGTACATCAAAGGCAATGTCGCAATAGCATGCTGGTTGATTCTAAGATCTCAATAAAGAAGAGTAATAATACTATACATAATACTATACATTAAACGTATGTGGAACCTAATTACTTCTGTTTAAGAGTGAGAAAATAAAGTGTGAATGTGATTGTCTAAGTTTAGTGGTGGAACTACCCTTTTGGCTGGGGTGCCATGGCACCCCCACGTTTTGTAGAATTCCTCTATATATATAGTATGTCCATAATGTTTTAGCAAAATTCCAATGTATTGGTACCTCCAATTTTTGCATAATCTTACTTTATGTAATATGTATATATAATTTAGAAAAAAAATTCTATTGTACTAGGATCGTCTAAAACTAAAGTCCTACCCTAATATGATATTAAAATTTTTGTATAATGGACGATCAGACTTGTTCATTTTTTTGTCTTTTACATCCAAATTCTTAACCCATTAAATTCAACAGATTGTCTGTTTCTAATGGGTCAAAAAAGTTAATAGTTTGTGAGCTTTTAATGTATAACCATTCAACAAGTAGGCTTAACCATCAAGGCATCAAATATAACAAATAAAGAAAAAAACCAAAACAGTAAATAAAATCATATTTCGCTAAGATGGAATAGAACTTAGTTTTATTATTCATCTAGAAAACTTTCTTTTTCTTTAAGTTAGAAATATGTGCAAAGAATATTTAAAATATAATCATTGTATTAATAGGTGAAAATTTGTTTTTCAAGTTTTGGTACCTCCAAACCACTACGGGGGGCCTAGTCGTCGACTTGTCCTCAAGCTAAGTATGATGTCTCAAATTCGATTTCTCCTCATGCCTCCTTGTGACAACCTTAATTCATGTAATGCATGAACTTTATTACATGGCTCATGTGAGCCTTATATAAACTTAAGGAAGTAGTTGATCGAAAATTTGGACACCGTTAACCAAAAATAAAAAAATTTTGGCATCTCAAAACAAATTTCTAGTTGTGCCATTGCATACATGTTGCATTTTTCTTAAAGACTAATGGTCCGTTTGGTACATTTAAAAAAAACAAAAAACCAAGTAAAAAAGCTGTACCGAACGAGCCCTAAGATGAATATTTTGTTTCAGTTCCATGCCACAGATCATTTTCTTGAGACTTCTGCCTTTCTAACCTGTCTGAAGAATTTTAACTCTTGGGGCCGATTCTTGTGGTAAGAACCCTTGATTGGGCTGGCGTTTTGAACTAGTCCCACACAACTCAACCAAGTCCTGAGGTAATTGGCCTTGGCTTTTTCTAAGGTAAATGACTTTTGGTCTGGATCATAGTTACCAAAATGAAAAACAGAAGCGAGAAAAGAGAAGCGGAAGCGAAAAATGCAGGCAAAAAATATAAAGGGAAACAAGAAGTTAAAAACGATGGGAAAACTTAATAGGAATTTTATCAGAAACTTTTGTGAAACTTGAAGGAGGCCTTTAAAAAACTTAGAAGAAATCTACATAAATAATTTCATAGATACTTAGTTAGAACTTACAAGAAAAATATACAAAAATTAATATTTCAAGTTTTCAAAATGTTTCTCCCAAGTTTCCTAAGAGTCTCCGTTAAATATCTAAAGAGTTTTCCAAATGTTTTCCAAGAGTTTCCTTCGAGTTTCTTAAACGTTTTTCCAAAATTTTTAAATAAGTTTTGTATCGGTATCTGAAATGCGTTTTCGGAAAAACGCATTTCCCCCTTCAAAATGAGTTTCCCGTTAATTAGGTTTGGACATTTCTAAAAGGATAACGCTATACAATAAAAAAAAAAATTGTATAGAATAACGTGGCTGAATGAGAGCCTTTTGTTGAAAAATGTTGTGTTTGGCACAACTTTGAGCCTAAATTAAAGTGAGACCCACATATTCTTTGAAGTGGGTCCAAGATGTTTTACATTCTCATCCATAAGAAGATGAAGATCAAGCATTTATTTGCTCAAATGCATAGAGAATTGAGTAAGATAATGACTCTCGAAGTAGCTAACATGACCATGGTTACTTGAATGTAGGTGGCTTGTCCCACATTGATATATTGAAAAAAAAATAATGTGCATATAAAGCCTTCCTTTGAAGTTGGGTTTAGGCCCCAAGGGGCACCTTAATTTTGTGAAATGGGGAGAACCTACCCAACTCATGGGTTGACCCAAAACCACACACGCCCACTGCCCACACCAAACCAATCTGGGTCGGGCCAGGTGCCGGTGCCATTAACTAAACCGGGTTAGTTAGTTCGGTTTAATCTTTTGTGCCGGTTTTAATTAAATTCAATTCCAGCAGGTGTGACCGTTGGAGTCCAACAGTCACTACTAGAAAATGGGTTATTTGTGACAGGATCTTTTGCGACGGCTAAAATGCCGTCACAAATGCTTATTATTTGCGACAGCAACGGCCCCAACGCGAAAAACATCATTTGCAACGGACTCTATTGTGACGGCACCAAAACTGTCGTAAAAACAGGTAAAAACGACGCCGTTTTAATTGGATAAACATGACCCCATTATTTACGGTGCATTATTTGCGACGGGGACTAGCTGTTGGGAAAACGTTAATGAAACGACGACGTTTTGTTTTTAAACTACGTAGTTTCATGCCCAAATTAATTTCCCCCCCCCCCCCCCCTTCTTTGTTTTCACCTTCCCTCTAACTAGCCCTAGGGAAATTGAAGAAGACGCCTCTCGCCTCTTCCCTCATGTACAACTGCCAATGACTGCGGCGCCATGTCGACGAATGCCACGCCGCTTCCGACCAGTCGTTCCCCAGGTAATCGAACCCCCTCTCTCTCTCTCTCTCTCTCTCTCTTTTTCTGCATGTGCTATTCCAGGGACTTGGTTCTAATTTACAAAATGGGGAACAGGAACTTTTTTTTTTCTAGGTTCATTCAATTTTAGTCTCTCCACGACTTCTCTCTTGCACGCAGCTGCCCCACCATACTCTCCACCTTCAGGTGCTCTCTCTCTCTCTTTCTCTCTCTCTTTGCTCCTCAATTCTTTCTCTCCATTCGACTAAGGACCAATCGGCTGCACACAGCAGCACTGGTCCTTTCACAATTCCGAATTCTCTACCTGCTGCCTCCGGCATCTACCAACTACATATCCAGCCCTGATAGCAATAGGTGCTTTCTGCCTCTCCCTATCTTCTTCTCTACATCAGTAAGTATTTTCATGATATGAGATTGTCGATTCAGAAGTGTGCATTTTTTTAATATTAATTTTTACATATTATCTCTGCTCCTCAATTCTCTCTTTCTCTCTGCAACCATAGACCCACCAGCATGCTCTTACGAGATTGATGTGATTTATTCAATACAAGAGGTTACCTTATTTAAGATATATCTAATTGAGTTCATATATATATATATATATATATGAGAAGGGATTTGTTTACGTCCACTGTTAGATTTTTTTTAATACGCCACCATAACATTGCGTGCATCTCGCCTTTCACAAATCCTATCATTTGTTTCATGCTCATCTTATGCCAGTTATGCTTACCAAATACCAATCAATTGGAGATTAAGAGTTAGGTCATCCAAATCAAGTGAATTATAGCAAATCTAACTACTGTTCTTTTAAGTTCCTTTCAATTTTTAGGCGAGCCAAATCTTGAAGAGCCTTACTTAGGGCGTGCTTGGTAGGTGGGATAAGGGTGGGTTGGGACTTTGATTCCTATTCCACCTGATCCTTGGTTGTTTCCTAATAATGGGATGAAGTGGATGTGTGGATTTCCTTAGTTTTAATCGAATTTGTTCCTGCAATTGTGACTACCTATTTAACCTTATCTGATAATTTTCAGTTAGCTGGTTCCTCAGTGATATCCATAATCTGGTTTATGTTTATAATTAACATATGCATAGACTTTCCTGAAACTTATTTTTGTCTACCATTCATTGGGAAATGAGGCTTGTGCTTAATGGCAACTTAACAGTCTCTCTCTAAAGTTTTAATATAAATTTCTATGCTCATTGATTCCTCCATATCATTATTTGTGATTTTCTAGGTTGGGCTTCAAAGTGGAACGAGAGAGCATACTTCAGCACAAGAAAAGTTAAATTAGATCATGACTATCTTTGCATGGCTGTCTTGGTTCAGGATATAATAAATGTTGATTACGCATGTGTTATCCACACTACTAATCCGTCTTCAGGAGACTCGTCAGAGATATATGCCGAGGTAATTGGTGATTAGTGTTCTTTCTACCAAATTTCTCTTTGGTTGTGAGTTTAGACTAGATTACTTTAGGGTAGTTTCACTTGGATTCTTAATTAAGTTGATGCCTTGTTCAGTATCAAGTTCATAGTGGACAGAGGACCAATTGGTCTTGGTCTTGGTCTTATACGTGTTTGCATGCTACTTCAAATCTTGGGCTGAGTTGTCTTGAGAATTAAACTTAAATAGCTGTGTGCTAAACTTGATGGTTCATGTTGAACTATTGGGTCTCTGCAATTTAAAAGGCTTCCCGCCTGTTATAACGTCAAGGATCAGGGTGACAAGAGTGAGAAAGCACGTATGAGTCTGACGACAGCTATTTCATACAAGAAATGCAAATGTAGATCTTTATCCCGTGCAACTCTCCCAATCCCTGCATCGGCCAAACCTTTTCAAATTGATTTGAAGTCTTTGTGTTTGGTACTCTTACTGGGCTTGAGATAGAAGGAATTTACTAGGCTTGAGAGTCAAAAACATCTTATTGTTGCTTGTTTTCCCCAAGGAAACAACAATAATGTTAAACATTAAAGATACCAATACACAGTAGCACTAGTTTTACCACTAGTTGTTAGCTTGAGTGGTTTTTTTCCTTACCACACCCCTATGTTGTTTTTCAATGTTGATAAGCAAGAGATTGGTTGGCAGTGTTAGCAGGTAAAGATACGGTTTGTATAATGATCTCCAAGCTCCAATGAACTTTGCTACCGTCGTTTCTCTTATGATCCCAAGTTCCAACTAATTTTGCTAGCTACACTTGGTGGCTCTTTGCCTAAGGTGCAATAGTTGGCTCTTGTTCAGTAGTTGGCTCGTGACAGCATGGCTTAACAATAAACTTCAATTGCCTTATTTTTTCTTGGTTATTTTGAGTGTATAGCTTGAAATCTATTGGCTGCAAGTGGTTCCTGTTGCAATAAAAGCATGGAACAAATTAAATAAAAAACAAAAACAAGAATGAATGCACTCCCTTTTCTCATGAGTGTAGCATGTGGCAACTATACTTCATATCTCAGATGATGTTTAATTTAGAAGAGCAAATAGTTGAAGTTGGGATTAGACCTTTTTCCCTTTTACCTTTTTCTTTCTTGGCTATCAATATGCTTTGGGTTCTAGAGTTTTTATGTGCTCAATGACAATGAAGAGTGATATGATGAGCTCGAACCTTGAACTTGATTTGATAACTAGTGCATTTGCTATTACTCTCTTTCTGTTACCTTTTTTTCTTTCATCTTTTAATTATGCTTTTGTTTTCCATTTGATAGGGGAGCTGAAGAGGCTCAGAAACTTTGTTATTGATGCAAAAGGAAAGGACATAAAAGTAGTATCTACTTTGGTCAAAAGGATGCTGCAAAGGAACTTGTTCCTTTTAGGGTTTGTGGACATGAATGAAGGCTCTGTAACAGACAGAGTAAATGAACTCACAGATATACAGAATGCCCACGTTCATGTTGCATATAAGAAGTATATTTCTTCTCTCTTTTTTTGGCCAGTTTCATTCTACATATTGATCATGATATCACAAACCTCTGCAGTTTCTTAGTACCTCACCGCTTTTCTTTTAATTAAACAGGTTATTTTCAGATACACGGATTGAGCAATTCATCAACATGGACTTGGTAAATTTTATAGCATGCTTTTCTTTTCTTTTTTTGATAAGTTTTTATAGCATCTTATGAGATATATTAAAAAAGGAGACCCATGGGACCTGTGGGGCTAAATTAAAGATGCAAACTGGTTGCATTTATTTCACTTTGAAAAAAAAAAAACTGTGAATGGTTAAACATGTACCGCATAATCAGTGGCTTATGTGGGGTTTAGACATGGCATGGAGCAGAAAATTGTTGCAATATTGGGTTTACTATTAATTGGAATGCTTCATTGAAATATCGAGGCAAGAGTTTGACAAGAGTGTCAACAACAAAATCTTTAAAGCATTTAAAAAATAATTAGTCATACTGTGTTGCTGATTAATCGTGTCACTATTGCAGTGCTTGTTTCTTGTTAGGATATTTGCTGCTATTTCAAAGAAGTCAGTGAAGTGGTTTGGTCAAATTGTTTTATGAAAATATCAGAAGATATTCTACAACAATCCATCACAATTTTTTTGTGTACTTCTAATGATTTTTCTAACGCTAGCTGCATAGAGTATTAGTATGCATAAAGTGGCTACAATTTCTGATCAATTTTCAATAAATTTGGTAATAAATTGGTTGAGATTGGTTTTAGCCAATCAAGCAGTGATTTGGTGGTAATAAACTAATCTAAACTGTCTTTGATTAACAATTTGATAAAGCAGAAGTTGCCTAACCTGCTTAGTCTGTTCTGAGTCAAATGCAATTTGTTGTACTTGACTGAAAGACGGATAAAATTATAGAATTTAATTAGATATATAATTTATTGAATACATATATGCATGTATATATCTGTTAATGTTGAATTATCCTGTCTTAGGGTTCTTTTTAGAAAATAACGTGTTTTCTAGTCATTTGGGTACTAAAACCCACAAACGAGCTCGTGAGTCCATCAAACTCGACACGTAGTAAGATTTAGGCACGAGTGACGTGTAGGAAGAACGACACAGTTGCTAGAGTCCCGGTTTGAAAGATTTAATTTTTTTTCCTTCTCTTTTCCTTATTTTTTTTTAGAGAATAACGTGTTTTCGAGTCATTTAGGTATTAAATCCACAAACGAGTTCGGAACTCAGTCAAACTTGACACGTAGTAAGATTTAGGCACGAATGACGTGTGAGAATGAACGACACGGTCGCTGGAGTCCTGATTTGTGAGGTGTAACACTTTTTTCCTTAGCTATTTTTAAGAAAATAACGTGTTTTCAAGTCGTTTGGGTACTAAAACCCACAAACAAGCTCGGAACTCCATCAAACTCGACACATAGTAAGATTTAGGCACGAGTGACGTGTGGGAATAAATGACATGGTCGCCGGAGTCCCGGTTTGTGACATGTAACACTTTTTTCCTTAGTTTTTTTTAAAAAAAATAACGTATTTTCGAGTCGTTTAGGCAATAAAACCCACAAACGAGTTCGGAACTCTGTCAAACTCGACACGTAGTATGATTTAGGCACAAGTGACATGTGGGAACGAACGGCATGGTCGCCGGAGTCCTGATTTGTGAGATGTAACACTTTTTTCCTTATTTTTTTTTAAGAAAATAACGTGTTTTCGAGTTGTTTGATTACTAAAACCCACAAGCGAGCTCGGAACTCCGTCAAACTCGACACGTAGTAAGATTTAGTCACGAATGTGGCGTGGGAATGAACGGCACAGTTGTCGGAGTCCCGGTTTGAAAGATTTAATTTTTTTTTCTTCTTTTTTCCTTAGTTTTTTTTTTTTCAAATTAACGTGTTTTTCGAGCTGTTTGATTACTAAAACCCCCAAATGATCTCGGAACTCAGTTAAACTCGACACGTAATAAGATTTAGGCAAGAGTGACGTGTGGGAACGAACGGTAGGGTAGCCGGAGTCCCAGTTTGGGAGATGTAACACTTTTTTCCTTAGCTTTTTTTAAGAAAATAACGTGTTTAGGAGTCATTTAGATACTAAAACGCACAAACGAGCTCGGAACTCCGTCAAACTCGACACATGATAAGATTTAAGCACAAGTGATGTGTGGAAATGAACGGCACAGTTGCCAGAGTCCCAGTTTGAGAGATTTAATTTTTTTTCTTCTCTTTTCCTTAGTTTTTTTAGAGAATAACGTGTTTTTGAGTCGTTTAGGAACTAAAACTCACAAACGAGCTCGGAACTCAGTCAAACTCGACACGTAGTAAGATTTAGGTACGAGTGATGTGCGGGAATGAAAGGCACGGTCGCCGAAGTCCCAGGAATGGCGTGAAATTTGGCACGTAGCATGGTTTAGACAATAATGACGTGTGGAGACAAACGACACGGTCGCCGGATTCCCGGTTTGGGAATTATAGCAAGTTTTCTAATAATATAACACTTTAAGTTTTAATATTTAAAGTTTGATTTATTTCACACAACTTATCCAAATATTGTACTTATGATTGTAGGGTGGTATAAAAGTAAGTTTGTTTAATGTGGGGCTTCCAAAACTTAAGGTGGCAGAGGGGCTGCTTATAAGTATGGACCCATTCACAGAATTGGATGGGGAACTTTTGAGTCCAAACTTCTATAAAGTGTTTGTTCAAATTACGAAAAAACCTAACGCTCTTTAAGAAAGACCAGACCATGACATTGAAATTGTGGGAGAATCGATTGACCAATACGTTGCATGAAAATTTGTTGATGTAAATTACAACTTTTTTTATTTTTATTTTTTATGGTTTCATTAATGATATGATATTGCATATATGTTGTCTATATCAATCATGTTGGTAATTGTTTTATATTTGTTTTTTCAAGTTATTGAAAAGGATTAGGTTTGCTATGATGATCGGGATTGAAGGGGCTGTTAATGTTTTATTTCGTTTTGTATTTTGAATTATTAGATGTTTGGGTACACTTGGATGTTGGAGTTTCACAGAAAAACTATAATTCTAATATTTGTTATATTTTTTGTGGATATGGATTATGAAATTTAGTGAATGAATGTTTTTTTAATGAATGTTTTTTTTTTTTTTTTTTGAAATGAATTAGTTATATTATTTTATGTGTAAACATGAATTTTTTGGTGAATGAATGTTTTTTTTTTTGGTGAATGAATTAATTATATTATTTTATGTGTAAACAGGAATTTTTGGTGAATGAATATTTTTTATTAATTAATTCAGGTATACTATTTCATGCATATACAGGATTTTTAGGGAATTAAAAAAATATTAAATTTAATATAATTTATTAAATATGTTCTCGACTTTTTGCGACGGCAGGTTAATTTTTGCGACGGCAAAGGCTGTATCAAAAGTTTAAGAATTACCTACATATTTGTTATGACGATTTATATGTCACTAATAATATATTTTTGCGACGGCATAATATCGTCACTAATATAATAGAATAGTGCGTCATTCATTTGCGACGGTGGATGCCGTCGCAAATAAGGCAATTGCGATGGACAATGGCGACAACACTTTCCCGTCGCAAAAAAATAATCTGCCATGGAGTATTTGTGACGGTTATATTGTCATCGCAAAAGTCAAACTCCCGTTGCACATGCCGTCGCAAAAACCTTTTGCGGCACCATTTAAAGCGACGCCCTATTTGCCGTCGCAAAAGCTCTTTTGCGATGACGTTCTCTCTTTTATGACGGCAATATCCTGTCGCAAAAATCCAATTTTTTAATAGTAAGTTATGTTATTTGCATGAAAGGGTGTGTTTGGCTGACACCTTTTCATGAATAGGCATTCAGCCTTCATAAATACTGAACGTTTTCTAGTTTTCGGATGATGGAAAAAGTGAAGCCGAAACGCTGTCCACAAATCTGCGACTGTCGGTAAGAATCTCTCTCTCTCTCTCTCTCTCTCTCTCTCTCTCTCGTTGACTATCATTTAAGTTATGAAAGGAAAATGTAGGGTCTGTTTAGTTTCCGTCTGTTTTTTTAAAAATAAAAAACATAAAAAATATTAAAATAGGTGTGTTCCTAATTTTAAAATATTGGTATAGTATTGTTAATAGAGCGGTAACTTATAAATGCCATCATTAGATCATAAAAAATAAAAAATAAAAACACATATTTATATCACACAACAAAAAACAAAAACTGACAGCACTTCCAAACAGATCCGTAATTTTTTTAAAAAAAAATATATAAAAAATTCTATCAAAATGATATGACAGTGATATTTATGTAAGTAAGAGATAGTATAAAATTTTTTATTTTTAAATGAATGACTCTCATTATATTATTTTAGTAATAAATTTTATTTATAAAATATTTCATAAATAAAAGTTAATATAAATTTTTTTTATTTTTAAATAAATAACTCTCTACGTATTATTCTGATAATAAATTCTGTTAGTCAGATATATGAAATCCAGACAGCCTGCATTCACTAACATGATATAGATTAATTAGCTAAATTAGCTGTTCAAATGGAGCAGCTATTTCCGTACCATTTTGTGTTTATCCACACATACCTGTTGAATAAGGGTGATTTTTATGACAAAACTACCCTGATGTTCACCACTCTGACAATTACATAAGCTATCGACGGCAAAGTCAGAGGAGTTTTACTGCTAAAGTCGCCGGACTTCTATTCCTTCGATTTTCCGGCAAATTGCTTTTATTGCAAATTAGTAACAGTACAAAATGCTCAGACCCTTTAGCCTTCAGGTAAGGTTCGAAAGGCCTCTATCTCTCTCCCGACATTTAGACCCGAGCCATTTAGTGTGTTTCTCAGCATTAAGGGCTCGATCCATGGCTATTTGGATTCCCATCTTTCTGAAGTCAGATTTTTGTTTAGGATCAAAACGATGAGGACCATGGCTCGTGAAGTACTTGCATGGTTCTGGGTATGGGGTTTTGTTGCACCAGCATTAAGGGCTCCATGGTATATATTCTTACCGTTCTATTAACAGTAACATACTAATATTTTAGAATTAAAAACACAACTATTTTAATATTTTTTATGTTTTTTACTTTTTAAAAAACAAACAGAAACTAAACAGATCCGACATTTTCCTTTCATAACTTAAATGATAGACAACGAGAGTGAGAGAGAGAGGGAGAGAGAGATTCTTACCAACAGTCGCAAAGTTGAAGGCAATGGAACCTCCTTCAACAGTGGCAGAGTTGAACACATTTTAAGACTCTGATAATTTTTTAAACTCGATTTGAACTCAATTTGATAAGCTTATATGTATTAAAAAAATCAAGTTACTCGACTTCGACTCAATTAAAGCTTGAGTTATAATCAAAAGTTAACAAGTAAAGCTTGAATACATTTTGAAACTTATTAAAGTTATCAAACCAAACTTTAACACCCTCACTACTCAGCTCAACTCGACTAGTTTACTGCCCTACACACACATTTTTAAGAACAATATCATGATCTAAACAAAAAAATTCAGACAGTTGTGGAATATATATAAACTTTTTCTTATCTTGCATTTGAATTTTTAACTGTTTCATACCTCACGTTTCAAACAAGCCGACTCTCATGTTAAGTTTCAACCCGTCTCATTCTCTTATATAATAGGAAAAGCTTCCGAATATGGGATCCCTAATACCTCCATATTAAAGAATAAACTAGAAAATAAAATGCACACAGTAATGGCTATGAAGCTAGGATTTTTCTTCATTCTCATATCCTTGTCTTCCTTATCCTTTCAAGCTCTACCAGATCAACCTCTCGGCGACATTAACTACTGGTGTAGCACCACACCTCATCCCGAGCCTTGCAAGATCTTCATCGGCGGCCCCCAAAATTTTGCACCGAAACATCGAGCTGACTTCAGGACGATGGCCATCCAAGCAGCCATTGAGCGAGCTGTTCTTGCGCAGAGTCATGCAAAGGAGCTCGGACGGCATTGCCGTAGCAAGCATGAGAAGGCCGTGTGGATCGACTGCTCAAAACTCTTTGATGATACAGTTCTCCAACTCAACCGTACCCTACAAGGCCTAAACACCAACATGAGTTGTAGTGATTTCGACGCACAAACTTGGCTCAGCGCGGCTCTAACCAACCTTGAAACTTGTCGAGCAGGGTCCCTTGAGCTGAATGTGTCAGATTTTATATCTCCTATTGTATCTAATAATGTTTCGGAGCTAACAAGCAACACTTTGGCTATCAATGGGGCTTTGCTTGGGGAGGAAGATTCCAAAGGTGGGTTCCCAAGTTGGGTTTCGGATGGCGAAAAAAAGTTGTTGCAATCTTCGTCGTTGGCTGCTCAGGCTAATTTTATTGTAGCGAAAGATGGGTCGGGAAATTTTCGCTCCATTCAAGCGGCTATTAACTATGCAGTGTCGAAGAGCGTTGGGAACGGAAGGATAATTATATATGTGAGAACAGGTGTCTATATGGAAAATATTGAGATCAGCAGCTACATGAATAAGGTTACTCTGGTTGGCGATGGCTTGAGATACACAATAATCACCGGCAGCCGGAGTGCTACGACTGGGTTCACAACTTACAGCTCTGCAACATTGGGTAAGGGAACTCTCTCTCTCTCTCTCTCTCTCTCTCTCTCTCTCTCTCTCTCTCTCTCTCTCTCTCAATTTTCTGCTTTCCTTCTCTATGAGTACTGTAATTTACATTAAAATAAACTACAATTCTTAAACGAAAAATATTTTTTGTAAACAGAATTTTTATAGCTCAAAAATTATAGGCAATGACATTTTTTAAACTAGAAGACAAGTTGATGGTTCTTGATTTTAAAATTAACGGAGACAAATGGGTCACATCAAATAATTCTACACGTAGAATTCTATAGGGAATTCAATTTGTATAACACTACTCTTCATATGAATTATAATGACTTCTAGGGGTTGCTTAACTTAAGAAAATAAAATCAATGATATAGCACCTACCATTCTCAAAATTGCTGGCTGTAGCACAGCTAAAAAATGCACAGCCCAGATAACCCAGATTGATTTTCAAGCAACGGTTGTAACTTTGAGTATTATTGTCTAGAATGTTCATAGATTTTACTTCAAACAACTGAGATAACCTCCATTTAAAGCAACCACAACAGGGTCTATTAGAAAGGTCAATGGCTGATTATCTTCTCCAGCTGTTAGTGATGACATATGATTTTCAACTGTTTATTAGTCTTGTGAAACTATATTAGGGTAGTTTTCTATATAATTTATTAATATGAGTCTTACAAATTTATGTTTAGGAGTGAGAAAATAGATTAAGAAATATAATTGTGTATAAAAGCTTAATAAAATTTTCTTACGTGTTTAACTTTTTATTATTTATTCACCACTCTTCTTTGATCTATATATAAAAGCTTCTTATCAATATAATAACTTGACTTCAATATATCAATATAATACAATGAATTACATATATAGATTCTGTTTTATGCTTCTTCTTCTCTTTGCCACTCTCCTATTATTTTAATATGGTATCAGAGCATTTTGTTATTGTCTTATCTTGTGTCTCTTTTATTATTTTTAACATGGTATCAGAATTTTTCTGACAAATCTAATCAATTTAAGCTTGCTCTAATTATCACTAGGGGTCGACGGCGTCGGATTCATTGCTCGTGGGATCACATTCCAGAACACGGCCGGGCCACAAAATGGTCAAGCAGTCGCCGTCCGATCAGCATCAGATCTCTCAGTATTCTATGCTTGCGAATTTGAAGGCTACCAAGACACTCTCTTCGTCCTCGCTCAACGCCAGTTCTTCAAATACTGCTATATATACGGCACCATAGATTTCATCCTCGGCAACGCAGCAGTAGTCTTCCAAAACTGCATCATCTACGTAAGGAAGCCCTTAGTAGGTCAAGCCAACGTGATTACTGCTCAGGGTCGGGGCGACCCATTCCAATACACCGGCATTTCAATCCAAAATTCGCGAGTCATGGCCGCGCCGGGGCTTCGGCCCGTGGTTAACTCGTTCAACACATATTTGGGACGGCCATGGCAGCAATACTCTCGAACAGTTTTTCTTAAGACCTATCTTGGTAGTTTGGTGAATCAGTCAGGTTGGATGGCTTGGGATGATTCTAATTATGCTCAAGATACTTTGTACTATGGAGAATACATGAATTTTGGGCCAGCTTCTTCCACCAGAAATAGAGTAAATTGGCGGGGTTATCATGTTATAGGAAATGCAAGTATTGCGTCGCAGTTCACTGTAACGAGCTTGATTGCCGGCCAGGCATGGTTGCCGGCCACCGGGGTGCCATTCATTGCTGGCCTGTGATCATGTCATATATATGTGTATATATATTTGATGTGTTTATTCATTATTTATCTGTTATATGTATTGTTTTGTTCTCTTCGGTACTCTACATAACATTGAAAATAAAGCAACACTACTCATTTTTCTTACCTTTTTATGGAATATTGTAGGAGAAACTAGCAAGTGCATGTATGGATGTAATTATTTGTGGTGATCGAACACAGTATATATAAAATATGTAGTTGTTTCCCTGAGGTGCAGAGATATGTTTTCGTGTTTCTAACTCGTCACATCCAAATTACAATAAAGTAACTTTATCATTTTGTTTAGGGTCTATCTTCAATACAATATTTATTTCGTATTCAAAGAGTTTGTTTGGATCAATTTATTTATTTGACTTTTTTAGTTTAGAAGATAAATTTAAAAAAAAAATTAAAAAGAATTAAACTTTTCTACTTATAAACCAAAAAAAAGTTTGAAATAATCCCTATGTCAAACGGACTCTATGAAAAAATAAGATATTATTTGAAACGTGCATAAGGTACTTTTTTTACCCTTAAATAGATGCTTGCTACATGTTTGAATAATAAAAAAGTTAAATCCACAGCTGATATAATTGTATTTTTAGCATACTCTCTCACAAGGTAAAACCTTCTCATGTGAGAGGGAGAGGTAAAGTGCAATTTCTTAAACTGTAAATTTAGTAATTTTTCAAAATAAATTTGACAAACATACGTCATACTTAGGTCACTTCTTAAGACATATACAAATATGCCATATATCTACCAGTAATGGCATGTCTCCACATTCAAGATAGAGATATTTCAAAAAGACTGATTTTACTCTTTTTTTTTTGTTTGTTATTACTTATCTTGACTACTTTCTTTTTCCCCTGTATAGTTTCAGATCATTGTCTTTATGAGTCGTATAAGCTTACTTATCAGAGTACTTTTTTCTGCTTCACATATATAAATTATTAGTTAAATAAATAAAAAGGCTAAAGTCATTAAGCTTGAATGTATCTATCGCCGGTCCGGTTGAAGCAAGGACCTGGTCTTACATTTCGTTGTCTTAACCAACTAACGCGACCTGGCTAATCTTCAAAAGTCAACAAATGGAAAAAGTCAGAACATCAAGCAATCCAGTTTAACTTCAGCAGCAACAGTACATTAAATCATTTGTACATCATGTATTCATCATGAACGATACACAAAAAAAATATATATATATATCCAAATGAGGCAGTATTGTAATTTATGTACAAGCATTATGTCATCATAAGTTTGGGCCCTTCTTTCCTACGAAGATATCCATTAATGGACTAGTTTTATATCAAAATGTATTCTTGTATAAATGATAATAAACTAATTTATATGATTTAAATATTTTATTTTAAGCAAATATTAACATGCATTTTTTGTTTGATTATATAAAATGTTGAAAAATATGAAATTCACAACTTTTAATATCTTGTATATCATTATTAATAAGACAGCAATCCACGTATCTTTATATTTACACATATTTCTACTTAAGAGATGAGAGAAGGGAGAAGTCTGAGCTAGAACCATAACCGTGAGCAGAGGTGACAAGTTTCTTACCGATTGGGACAATCCCTTATTATGTCCGTACTTTAATTACTTGTCATCCTCACCCATATTCAACTGAGGCCAACCTGTCGTGTCACCCATCTACATATTTCCACTATATAAAGAGACGACCCTTCTCAAGTCACGGCCATCCCCAACCTAGAGAACCAAATTCAAGAAAACAAAGCACCCGTTAATGGCAAACAGGTTAGAATTATTCATACTATTCATATCCTTCTCTTCATTCCTCTCATCTTCTTTGTCGAGCATCGATGGCATAAACCAGTGGTGCAACAAAACCCCATACCCAGAACCATGCAGGTACTTCATGAGCCATGGTCCTCATCATTTTGATCCTAAAACAAAATCTCACTTCAGAAAGATGGAAATCCAAATAGCCATGGATCGCGCCCTTAATGCTGAGAAACACACTAAATGGCTCGGGTCTAAATGCCGGAATGACCACGAAAAGGCTGCATGGGCTGATTGTTTGAAGCTCTACGAGGACACTATTCTCCAACTCAACCAAACACTAGACCCCAATAGAAAATGTTCCGATTTCGAAGCTCAAACGTGGCTCAGCACGGCCTTGACCAACCTTGAGACCTGTCGGGCAGGGTTCATCGAGTTAGGTGTTTCGGATTTCATGTTACCGTTAATGTCCAACAATGTTTCGAAGCTAATTAGCAACACTTTGGCTATTAACAATGGCTCGACTGAGAAACAAACGTATCGAGAGGGTTTTCCCAATTGGGTGAAACCTGGAGACCGTAAGTTGTTGCAATCGTCATCTCCGGCAGCAAACCTCCTGGTGGCTCAAGACGGTTCGGGGGATTACCGGACCATTAAAGCCGCCCTCGACGCGGCAGCCAAGAGGAGTGGCAGTGGGAGATTTGTTGTACATGTGAAAAGTGGTGTTTACAAGGAGAACCTTGAGATTGGCAACAACATGAAGAATATCATGCTGATTGGTGATGACTTGAAAAACACCATTATTACCGGCAGCCGGAGCGTGGGAGGAGGTTCCACTACCTTCAACTCTGCGACTGTTGGTAAGAATCTCTCTCTTCCTCTCTCTCTCGCTCTCGTTGTCTATCATTTAAGTTAGGATAACGATATATAAAAAATTCATACAGAATTTATCACAAGAATGAAGTGAATAAGTTATAGGCTTATCACTTTAAAATAAAAAACTCACCAAGGTATTTATTTATTACAGAACTGTCATCACCGCATCATTCTGGTATAAAATTCTGTATAAGTATTCTGAAAGAATAGCATTTTTCTTTAAGTTATGAAAGGAAAATGTAGGGTCAGTTTGGTTTCTGTCTGTTTTCTTAAAAGCAAAAAACAAAAAAAAAAAACACTCAAAGGTGTGTTTTCTAATTTTATAATATTGGTCTGATACTGTTAACAAAATGATAACTTATAAATGTCATCATTAGACCATAAAAAATAAAAAATAAAAACACATATTTATGTCACACAATAAAAAACAAAAACTGACAGCACTTCCAAATGGATCCGTAATTTTTCTAAAAAAATTATATAAAAAATTCTATCAAAATGATGTGACAGTAATATTTATGTATATAAGAGCTAGTATAAAAAAAATTATTTTTAAATGAATGACTCTTATTATATTATTTTAATGATAAATTTTATTTGTAAAATATTTTATAAATAAAAGTTAATATAACATAATTTTTATTTTTAAATAAATGACTCTAACCGTATTATCTTGATAATAAATTCTGTTAATAAGATATATGAAATCCAGACGACTTGCATTCACTAACATGATATAGATTAATTAGCTAAATTAGCTGTTCAAAGGGTGCAGCTATTTCCGTACCATTTTGTGTTTATCCACACACCTGTTGAATAAGGATGATTTTTATGACAAAACTACCCTTATGCTCACCACTCTGACAATTACATAAGCTATCGACGGCAAAGTCAGAGGAGTTTTACTGCTAACGTCGCCGGAGTTCTATTCCTTCGATTTTCCGGCAAATTGCTTTTATTGCAAATTAGTAACAGCACAAAATGCTTACAGACCCTTTATAGCCTTCAGGTAAGGTTCGAAAGGCCTCTCTCTCTCCCGTTGGGCTCCTTTTCTCCTAATATTCTTCATCAGTTCAAATTTTATTTTTTTGGTCAATTGGAGTTTCTTTTGGCATTGCCACTGCATTATTTTATTATTTATTTATTATATTGCATAACCTTTTAGCCTCTCTTTTCTTTGCATGGGATTCTCTGATTTCTTGTCTCATAGGTTTTCTCCATTTGCAGTTTTTATGAGAGCAACGTATATGGTGACAAAAATAAATAAATAATCAGAATAACTGGTTTGTCGACCATGGTTTTTTTTTTTTTTTAGGTGCTTTTTGTGGATTCATTTCGTTTTTTGGTGATTGTGGTCGTAAAATCAATACCATAGATTCTTCTCCCAATTTTTATGGGTAAATTCGTCCAAAACAAGAACCTCATTTATAAGAGGTGCGGGTAAACGAAAAAGGGACGTGGAAATAGTTAGCCCCACCTCGCTTAAATTTTCTATCCGTAGGATAATTAGTCATTTTCTTTATTTATAGTACGAAAATTAAAGTCTCTCTAGAAGCATCAACCTTTTAGCCCAGTCTAACACGCAAAATTTTTAAAGAGGACTTAGAAAAAGTCCTGGCAAAAAATTGATGTCTACCTACTCCTTTGTTTAATGTTGAGAAAATTAAGATCTTGCTACTTTTCAATGTTATTTTTTTTTCCTTTCTATTAGTTTTGAGGGAAAAATATGGTTTCTAAGACTTTCAGCTCACTGGTGACGGATTCTTTGCTGGTGGCATACATTCCACATGCTTGTGGCATATACGTATGGCTAATGTTATACAATAAACAAATATATAGAATTTATGTACAAAATAATAAAATTAAAATAGAACATTTCAGTTTACAATAAAATATTTGTCACAATGATTTTTAATTATAAAAATAATATTATCACATGATTCTAGTTAAATTTTTTGTATAGATATTCTTAAAGAATAATATTTTTCTATACGCATATATAATTGGCTATATTTCCAAACAAATGCATAGCTTTTTCACATATTATAAAGTCTAAGAGTTCCTCGTTATCAACTTAAAAGTTGCTATCATGCATGATGAAGGATGGGGTGTTTGATATATATGAATTCTTTCATTTTTATATATTCACAGTATGAAAATTCAGCCTCTCTAGAAACATGCTCATAAATTTGAACGAAGAACTAGAGAAAAAGTCACGGAAAACTGTCCAAATACAAGGGAAAAAACCATACCACATCTAGTTATTCTTTCTCTATGACAATTCAAACAATACTTTTGACTTGCAGCGGTCACCGGCGAGGGATTCATTGCTCGTGAAATAACATTCCGAAACACAGCCGGACCACAAAATCACCAAGCTGTGGCACTCCGGTCAGGCTCCGATCTCTCCGTTTTCTACCGTTGTGGCTTCGAAGGGTACCAGGATACACTCTATGCTCATTCTCAACGACAGTTTTACAAAGAATGCTATATCTATGGAACAGTAGATTTCATCTTCGGAAATGCCGCAGTAGTTCTCCAAAACTGCATGATATATGCAAGGAGACCCATGAGCAAGCAAAAAATTGTGGTAACAGCGCAAGGTCGAACCGACCCGAACCAGAACACCGGCATTTCTATCCATAATTCTCGGGTCGTGGCTGGATCGGACCTGAAACCGGTTCTTAGATCATTCAAGACGTATTTGGGGCGGCCATGGAAGCGGTATTCGAGAACTGTTTATTTACACACTTATCTTGACTCCTTGGTTGATCCGGCAGGGTGGTTGGAATGGAACGGTAACTTTGCTTTGAATACTTTGTATTACGGCGAGTACAAGAACTCCGGCCCGGGTTCTTCGACGAGTCGGAGAGTGAAGTGGCGTGGTTTTCGGGTTATAACTGGGGCAACTGAGGCATCACGGTTCAGCGTGGCGAATTTTATTGCTGGCCGGTCATGGTTGCCGGCCACCAACGTGCCGTTCACTTCTGGCCTCTGATATCATTGCTAGTTGTTTTTGTTTGATCAAATATTCGTATGTTGGTTATTGCTTTTGTTTCTTAATGTTCTATACTCCCTACATACATCAAAGGGAATGTCGCAACAGTATGCTGGTTGATTTTAAGATCTCAATAAAGAAGAGTAATAATACTATACATTAAACCTATGTGGATCTGTTTAAGAGCGAGAAAATAATTTGTGAATGAGATTGCCTAAGTTTAGTGGTGGAACTATCCTTTTGGATTGGGTGTCATGCTTTTGTAGAATTCCTCTATATACAGTATGTACATAATGTTTTAGCAATTTTGGCATAATCTTCCCTTATGTAATATGTATATATAATTTAGAAAAAAAATTCTATTGTACTAAGATCCTCAAAGTCTAAAACTAAAGTCCTACCCTAATATGATATTAAAATTTTTGTATAATGGACTATGAGACTTATTCATTTTTTTTTTCTTTTACATCCAAATTCTTAACCTATTAAATTCAAAAGATTGTCAGTTTCTAATGGGTCAAAAAAGTTAATAGTTTGTGGGTTTTTAATGTATAACCATTCAACAAGTAGGCTTACCCATCAAGGCATCAAATATACCAAATAAAAAAAAACCAAAACAATAAATAAAATCATATTTCGCTAAGATAGAATAGAACTTAGTTTTATTATTCATCTAGAAAACTTTCTTTTGCTTTGATTTAGAAATATGTGCAAAGAATATTTAAAATATAATCATTGTATTAATAGGTGAAAATTTGTTTTTCAAGTTTTGGTACCTCCAAACCACTTCGGGTGGCCTAGTCGTCAGTTGGTTCTCATGCTAAGTACGATGTTTCAAGTTTGATTCCTCCTCATGCCTTCTTGTGGCAACCATAATTCATATAATGCATGAACTTTATTACATGGCTCATGTGATCCTTACATAAACTTAAAGGAGTAGTCGACTGAAAATTTGGACATGTTAACCAAAAAAAAAAATTTTGGCACCTCAAAAAAAATTTCTAGCCGTGTAACTACATACATGTTGCATTTTTTTTAAAGACTAATGGCCCATTTGGTACATTTTTTTTATAAAAAAAAAAAAATTGGGTAAAAAAGCTGTACCGAACAAGCCCTAAGATGAATGTTTTGTTTCAGTTCCATGCCGCAGATCATTTTCTTGCGACTTCTGCCTTTCTAACCTGTCTGAAGAATTTTAATCCTTGGGGCCTATTCTTGTGGTAAGAACCCTTGATTGGGCTGGCGTTTTGAACTAGCCCCACACAACTCAACCAAGTCTTGAGGTAATTGGCCTTGGCTTTTTCTAAGGTAAATGACTTTTGGTCTGGACCATAGTTACCAAAATGAAAAGTAGAAGCGAGAAAAGAGAAACGGAAGCAAAAAAATACAGGCAAAAAATATAAAGGGAAACGGGAAGTTAAAAACGATGGGGAAACTTAATGGGAATCTTATCAGAAAATTTTGTGAAACTTGAAGGAGGCCTTTAAAAAACTTAGTAGAAATCTACGTGAATAATTTCATAAATACTTAGTTAGAACTTACAAGAAAAATATACAAAAATTAATATTTCAAGTTTCCAAAACGTTTTCTCCAAGTTTCCTAAGAGTCTCTGTTAAATATCTAAAGAGTTTTCCAAGTGTTTCCGAAGAGTTTCTCTCGCGTTTCTTAAACGTTTTTTCAAAATTTTCAAATGAGTTTCGTACTGGTATCCGAAATGCGTTTTCGGAGAAAAGCATTTCCCCCTCCAAAATGAGTTTCCCGATAATTAGGTTTGGACATTTCTAACTGGATAATGCTATACAATCAAAAAAAATTTTGTATAGAATAACGTGGTTGAATAAGAGCTTTTTGTTGAAAAATGTTGTGCTTGGCACAACTTTAAGCCTAAAATAAAGTAAGACCCACACATTCTTTAAAGTGGGTCCAAGATGTTTTACACTCGTCCATAAGAAGATGAAGATCAAGTATTTATTTGCTCAAATCCATAGAGCTTTGAGTAAGATAATGGCTCTCAAACTAGTCAACATAACCATGGTTACTTGGGTGTAGGTGGCTTGTTCCACATTGATATATTGAAAAAGAAATAATTTGCATATAAAGCCTTCTCTTGAAGTTTGGTTTGGGCCCCAAGGGGCATTCCAATTTTGTGGAATGGGGAGGACCTATCCAACTCATGGGTTGACCCAAAACCACACGCACGCGCTGCCTACACCAAACCAATCTGGGCTAGATTAGGTGTCGGTGCGATTAACTGAACCGGGTTAGTCAGTTCTATTTAATCTTTTGTGCCAATTTTAATTAAATTCAATTCCAGCAAGTGTGACCGTTGGAGTCCAACGGTTGTGTCTGTTAGCATGAAGGGGTGTGTTTGGCTGACACCTTTTCACGAATAAGCATTCAGCCTTTATAAATACTAGACGTTTTCTAGTTTTTAGATAATGGAAAAAGAGAAGCTGAAATGTTGTCCACAAATCCTCTCCTCGAACGAAGTGCTGGAAGGAGTTCTTCTCCGTGTAGTTTGTTTGTGTGTTCGTCTACGATTGCCTAGTCCAATTTTCTCACGGTTCATACAGCGTTTCTAGTTTGGTTTGGTCTGGTATGTTGACACGTCTCTAGATGTGCTTCAAAATTAGAGTCACTCCGCAAGAGTACGGAGGTCGCACTTGTAGTAAAAACCGAAGGATCCGATGTCGTTCTCTCCCAAGGGAATTCTGCAAATATAGCAACAAAGCTCAACTAGCACGGGCACTTATCTTGATGGATTGCAAATGAAAATTCTTTTCTTTTCCTAACATAAAAGAGACAGAAAATATGTTGGTTGTGAGATGATGGTAGTTCAATGCTTAATGCAATAATTTAATGACTAATGAAGACAATAAAATCTAGTTTTATGTAATTTAGAAGAAAAGCTTAGACATAGTTGTTTCGATCCACCAATTCTCAACAAGGGTTTCCAATGAGAGGTTTATAACTCAAATCAAGAATCACACCTTGGATTCTTGATTCGAAAAATGTCGACTATAAAAATGTTGGTTTTTATTTGATTGAGCATAAAGAGGGAATCTATGATCGGCACCCTAGAATCAAACCTTAGACATGTGCAATACATATACCAAACATTGATTTGTGCATAAATGTTGCCAAGGGGTTATGAATCTAAGTTTTTCTAATGAATCTCATACGAAATCAAATGAAACCATGAAATTTTAAGGATATGCCTTTGAAGTTCATACAACTCATTTTTTTACCCTTTGAAGATCTTTGGTGGATCTTCACAACCACATCCAAGGGATATTTAGCTACTAGAATCCATGTCAAAGAGCATAAAAGAAGACAAATCTACCATTAAACTATATAGAACTAGTGTTTGGTTGCTAAGAAAGTGAGGGAAAATGGCAAGAAAATGAGAGAAAATGGCTAGAAATAGTAGAAAATCATTCACTTCATATATATCAAATATTCATTTACAATAATCCAAAAGCAATAAATGACAACAAATACAAAGCATTAAAGTAAATCTAATTAAAAACCTTACAAAATAACAAAAGACCTCTTTTTTTAAGCTTCTTCTCTGTCCAGCTTTACAGAAAATAACCTAGAATCCCTTTTGTCCCGTATGTATAGCTTTTATACTCTACAGAAAAACAGAGTCTGTACACACTGACCGATTGGTAGGCGACCGATCGAACGGCTGATCGAACGACCGATCGAACGGTCCAGGCGATCGAACACCCGATCGATTGCAAAACCGACCCCTCTGAAGTTTGCTTCTGTGTAATCTGTTGAGGAAATTCCGACATCACCGATCGAACGACCGATCGATCGGAAAAGCGCCCTCTCTGAAGTTTGCTGCAAAAGGTCGAACAGAGAATCACCGATCGATCGGCCGATCGAACATTCCGTGGACCATTCCGTGGAACATTCCGTGGACCATTCCCACATTTGCCCATTTGTCTTGGTTTAAGCTCCAATTCCTGTAAGAAGTGCACAAAAAGAGTTCCAATGCATTTTAGAAGTTAAAATACTAAATTAACACTGAAATTCAACTAATCAACTAACAATTTAAACCTAAAGATTACTATTTCTAAGAGTAATCATACGTCTTTGTAGAAAATTTCTACGAAAATTATTGTAAAATTCTCTTTATTACTTTTCGTTATTTAACAGAAATCTGTGGTGATTTTCTATATATGGTTTCGGAATTACTAACGAAATTCTATGTTGACTTTCTGTAAAATTCTGGTTGAATTTCTGTTACAAAATTCTATGCTTTCCATACGTGTTGCATAGTAGATTGCATTGATATCTGTTAGATTTCATTGCATTTCATTACATTTATTGAGAGAGAGTTAAAACATTGATTGGTTCACCGAGTACGAAGATTGAAGTGCTTCTTCTTCATTGCTGTTGATTATTTTATCCTGGGAGACAGACACTTATTTATCCTGTTAGTACCTCTGTGGGGAGCAAATCTACCTTAAGGAGATAGTGGTTTAACTTAACTTGATTAAACCTTCTTCCTTGCATATTTAACGCTTTCAATTGCCTTACAATTTTAGTATTCTTAGAGTTCATGCGTCTACTGTCAGTATTTATGAGGTTGTATATTATTATGCTTATTATCTGTAATGTTCTTATGTTAGGATGCTTATATTATTAGTATTGGATTATACAGTTTGACACACTCTATTGTCATTTGTCACAGACATCTATATACACATTACGAAAATTTCTCTCACGTGACTTTGAATGGGAAAAAGCTATCTGATCAACAATCTTAAGATGGAATCGTGATGAATTCCATATGTAATGTTAATAGTGTATATATGTATTGCATATTGTGTGTTTATTGCACTAAGGATGTGTAAGCCATAAAATTGATAATCAAATTTCTTTCCTACTGTTGTTAGATTACATGATAATTTTCATATTGGTCATGAATATGTAAATCTGGCATGTTGTATTGTGTGGAACTGCTTGTCTATATAACGAGTGTTGGTGTGTAACGAGTCCAAGTTAGCCTTAATCTGAGAAATGCATTGAGAATGGTTTTAATCCTAAATTTCTATTTTGAGAATTGTTTAGCATTGTTGTTAAAATTTGATATTAGAATTACAATTGTGGTTGATGCTATTATTTATAAAATTCTTGAAATTTGTGTTTAACATGCTTAGTAGTGCTTAAGCATTTTAAATTCATCGTAAGTTATGCTCTACGAGACCCTAATTATACGATTGTGGCTTTGTGTGATTGTAGTGCATGTGAAGATGGTAGATTCCTGTGAATCTGAATCTTCGGCTACGCTTGTCTCTTTTCGAGCAAGGTGGGGCACGTGGGGTACTATGAATGTAATCGAGGATGTAGGTCAAAATTTGGTTGGAAGTCCCAAAGAAGATGATCCTCCTGTTTGCAGAGTTGAAGTGCAAGTTCACATAAATGGCCGTGAGGAAGTTTCTCCAAACCTGTTCAACCAGTTGTGCCAAGGACATCAGCAAGACCGAGTCGGTTCTATTATGGGAAGATCCTACATACTACTTAAAAGAATGTATCTTGTCCCGCTTATTTGAAGAAATTGTGGTTGTCCTCACATTCTATTGGCATACTACAGGGTTTGCATGAGGTGGAATCGCAATTCTAACAAGTGCATACTCTTGAGAGTGTTCGGAAGGGAACACATGATGTGGATGCTGGGAGATGTCCATCAGATTCTTATCCATCGTCGCATTTTTAGTTATTGTGTTTATCTATGTGTTAGATTATTGTGTTTGTGTTGGAACACTGGTACTGTCCTTGTAACCATATGTTAGTTTATGTACTGTGACTGATGTGTTATTTTGTGTATTAACATATATGTTGTGATGAAATGGTTATCTTTTTAGTGAATTGCATTTTTTTTTTGTCCTAAAAGATGTTCAACTAAAGAGGATACAAAGGGCATAATTCCTTTTAGTAATTCGTGCGTTATGTGTTTGTATGGTATCCAAGTGAGATTCTGTTGGAAATTTATACTAAAAGACATACTTTGTGCAATGGCTTTAGTAATTATTAATAAATTAGTTATTCCATTTTAATGAGAATCTATATGAGAAATATTTGCATTACGTTATTTATTTAATGATTTTGCATGTGTGTCTCTTATTCTATATTGTAGATGATTTGGTATGTAGAGTACGACTTACACACGGAAGATCAGATCATTGATTCTTATGAAATATAAGTTTATCATTCACAGTCTTAGATAAAAATGGACACACCATCAGTAGGACTGTAGTACAAGGTTTTAATAAGTCTGTCTTGACTATAGGGAATGGTATAGTTCTAACTCCTTGCACTAGTACACTTTGTGTGTGTTGAACATGATCGTGTTGAGGTAATTGTTTTTATACTGACTATATAAAACAATTAATACCTCATAATTATTATGAGTGCTTATACTCTTAATCCTAATATAATAAATAGACACATACATGTAGTATTTATTATTTTGATTCACAGAAGAATGAGATTCTTTGTGGGTCAATAAACTCAATGAGTTGGACAATAACATTACATGTATGGTTTAAATTTTGTTATTGATGGAATTCACGTCCCCGTATAGGGATTGATGATACCCCCTTGAGGAAGCTTATAAGTTTTGATTATATCAAACCCTGCAAGTGGATTATGAATCCGACATATCAAATAAGTTAAGTGGAAGGTCTCAAGGAATTAAATAAGTCTATTAACTTTAATTATTAGTAATTTAATTTAATAGACGGGTATCTGTAATCTTAACGTGGGGAGATAAATAAGCATTTAATAATATGGAGCTCGAAATATAATTTCTAGTATAACAGGGAGTGCAATTATAATTCGTTAGTGATATAAATTATAATTTATGTAAATAAGGATTAATCCTGGTTGGATTAGGAGTCCTTATTTGCGCAGGAAGCCCTAGTTATACTAATCCTATGGTCCTTATTGTAGCCTATATATACGCGCTCTAAGAGCTGCTAGGGTTACACTCTGCACATAATTGAGAGATATACGTTTTTGTGAGGAAAAGAAACCCTAGCAGTGGTGAGCCCACTCTCTGTAGAGCAAGGCGTGTACGAGGAATACAGCAGAAGTTCGAAGGTTGAGTTCAAGCGGTTGCTTCATGCTTAGTGCTGATTCTTGTTATTCGGGATCAAACCAGAAAAATCTTAAAGGTGTGATTCTAATCACGTAGCTTAGGTTATGCTAATAAGATCAAAATTTTTGATAGAATGCGTATACACTATAGGCAAGTCGTGGGAAATTCCCCAATCCCCAACAGATTCAATCAATGTAGTGATAAGATTAAGGTCAAAGATGTGGTGAAGTCAAAGCATTATTGCTTCCTTATTAGCAGTACGTCATTGCTTACAACCTTTATTCACCTATCTTTAACACCTTAGTAAGTGTGGCAAATCCGAGTTGCTGGAAAAAGTATCCAACTCTTGAGAAGTTGATGATTATTCTAGAAAAGTATCCAACACTTGAGAAATTGATGGTTCTTCTAAAAAGGTATCCAACTCTTAAGAAATTGATGATTATCACTAGATTGAACAAATCTGGGTAATCCAGAAATGTGGGGGGAAGCTATGATTTTCTTAGGCAGAGACTCTCACTTAGATACTCGTGACACCCCTATTGAATGATAATAGGTTGATTCCACTCTAAAAGTGTAATCTTTGTCCCCTAATGAAGTGTTTGATAGCCCCTATATGGGTATTATTATGGATTTTTAGCAATAAATTGATCTAAACTGTTTTTATATCTATATTGCAGGTTTTTGGTGTTAAATTGGTGGAAAAAGGGGGGCTTAAAGGAGAGAAGACCGTCCGGACGGTTCAACCGTTCAGACGGTCCGTTCGGATGGAGAGATTACCATTCGGACGCCTAGACCATTCGGACGGGCAAGTGACCGTTCGGACGGAACGTTCAGACGGGCGAATCACCATTCGGACGGTGCGACGGATATTGCCGTTCCAGAGTCTATGTTTTCCGTCCAAAGCTGTTCCAGAGGCGTTATTTTCCGTCCAAAGCCGTTCCAGAGTCGTCATTTTCCATTCGAAGAATTACAGAGCTAAATTTCCTCGTTTGAATACCGTCCGAACGGTTATGGCACCGTTTGGACGGTGCGTCCGGACGCATATCGGACGCACTTAAGACGCACTTCGGACGGTGAGCGCAGATTTGCCCTACAACCCAGCAGTCGAAGAAAAGGGAGAGAGATTGGATTTTAGGTTTTGGGAGCTGCGGGTAGAGAAGAGAAAAATAGGGGAAAGTCTTTTATTTTGCTTAGATTCAATCTACTTTGTTGTATTTAGGGCTTTTGGAGGTATTTAGATAGATTTCTTGGGTTGATTTAGTGTAAACTCTCATATTCTCTACATTTCAATATGTATACCCTTTTGAGTTAAAATCAAGATGTGGTTTCTACACCTTGGAAAGCTTTCAACCATGGATTCTTCAAACTAAACTCATAGTTTGGGAGCAAATGTGAAGATTTACCAAGGAATGCATGGAAAATGAAAGGGGAGTTCTTGAATCTCATTGAATATCTTGTTTACGTATTTTTCTCTAATTATGTTGGAATTAATTTGTGTAGAAATCTTAGATCTATAATCATAGTTAATAACATGTGATTTATTTCCTAAGAACCCATAAATTAGAAAAAAAAAACTTAATTCCAAAATAATTAGAGAGCCCTAAAATTTCAAAGCTAAATCTTCCGAATCAAGGGCCTTTGGACGGTTCTTGATTCGAGTTAACCGAAACTCCCCATTTCAAATTCCATGCTAGAATTGGTAGATTGGAACATTTGAACCCAAATCCCCTTCTCTAATCAAGTTAAACCTCTTTTCGTGTTCATTTAGAATTTCGGTTAACTTACGAGTTGAGTTAGTATTAAGTGTGGTTGTTGTAGTAGAATTTACTCAATTGTCAATTCACTTTAGCTAGAAGTAAGTTGTAGGTTTAAATTTCAATTTTAATTGCTTGCCTAGTTGTTAGTAAATCAAACCCTCAAACACCAAAACATTTTCGGTCAAATTTTAGCTAGCATAGCAATTGATTTCACTCTCGGTTTGTGGTTGCAATCTGAACATATTTCAAAAGTCTAATCGTTCCTATTACTAAATTTGCACAGGTCTCTTGGGAGAACACGATAGTGGGAGTACCCCACTTAAACTACAAGCACCCCCATCGCGGTGAGCGTGGAAGGGACGAGTCATAGGTCAAGGATTTTGACTTAAAGTCTCAAGGGTTAGGGTGTTTCGCTCAAGCGTTCAGTCCTATAATTTCAAGGATGAAATAGAACAGTATAAATACAAGTACACATGGTTGTGCCTTAGATAATAAGTTTAACAGTACTGATATTCTTGCAATTATACTAGAATGGTATCATTTTCCAGGAATGAACTTCTTTGTAAACATGCACACATATCTAAGTTTGTTAAAACTTCAGAGTTGGAAATGTTTCAAGACCTAGAGTTTAGAAATGTTCCAAGATCTAGAGTCTACATAAAGGAAAACAGAAATTAGTCTAGACAACAAAAAAGGATAGGAATATCAACTAACACGAATGTTTTATCCTAGTGTCCTAACATGTGATGTTGGAACACGAAACCTCAAGGAATAGAGAATTTGTTATCTCGATAACCTATCTCCTGAAAAACATCAATTTGACTTGTGAAATGACGTTCTTTACATTTATTTAAATGAGGATCTTTTAATTAATGGATCGACGGATAGGGTTCTAACGACAAGTCATGCAATGCAATGCAACGACATGAGAAGTTTGACTGTGGAGAGATGTCAACGAGTTCCTTGCGATATGGAAATATTATTGTTAGCCTTATGTGAATCTTTATTCCACTTGCATATTAAATGCATATTCTTTCAAACTGTTTTCGGATAATGACAACTTGCATTGCATTGATGCAGAACCGGAATACTTAGTCAGTGAATTAAGTAGAGATGCAGATAACCCAATGTCTACCCTTTCGACGATCATAGTTAAGAGAATCAGATTCCTGGGATACTTCCAGAACTATATGTTGCACTACATAAGATATCCAGACGTACTTGGAAAGGTAAAATTATATTGACGGGATATTTAACTCTAAGGACTTCAAAATCCTTAAATAGATGTGTCTTGTGTTTACACTTGGAGATGCAATAATATTATGGAAAGCCTCTAAATAATCGTGTTTAAACCAAATCCTTGTTGAATCTGATGAATTTGCTAGCTAGGTAAGGAAGTTGAGAAACTTTATAACATAAAGGATATTCCTAGTGGGCCGTAGCCTATGATAGCTATTTGTGTACATTGTGATAGACAATCAGCAATAGCAAGAGCACAGAACTATTGTCATAATGGGAAGTCACGACTACAGTGTCAATGACAACATTATACTATAAAGTGAAAGTTTACAGAAAGAATAATATTCTTGATTAATTTCAATTGAAAGATATTATGAGAGATCTTCTTACTAGGTCTGGTAAGAGTTCGATAAATTATTTGTTGAGGGGAATGGATCGTATAGCCTATTATTTTATAAGTTACCATAATGGCAATCTAATCTAGCTGACTGGAAATCCCAAAATTTAGGTTCAACGAGACAACTGAATTGTGGTGAACTTGATCAAAATCACTAAGGAATTTTATTTCGTTGTCCACTCTTATGATGCATTAGTGATTACTGCAGTGATATTAGGATAAACTGAATGTTTTAATACTACTGATAACTTGTAGCCCAAGTAGAATATAGCAGAATACTCGTATTAATTACCTAAATGTTTTAATGATTCTTATAACTTGGACACCACATGGAGTATGGTATATACATATTAATAAGAAATCACCTATATGAGTGTGAAGGGGCCGCTTCTGTGAGAATTGTAAAGACTACATTCTCTAAAGCACTCATGAATTACCAGGCGTGGTTTATGGACAAAACGAACACAATCATGATAACCAAATTGTGTTCGAAAGGAAATTGTGTGAATACTATTGTTTTAGTTTATACCAACGGCTAAAGAGTTCAAGGCATTATGTTTATTGATTAGCCAATAAACCCGATAGTATCTCACTAGGGAAGGTTCAAAGCTGAAAACCACCTATCCCGATGCAATAACTTTCCACTTACTCTCTCTTTACCATTTTGGATTTCATCAGCCAATTTCATTCATATGGGGAATTGTTGAAAAATGTTGTGCTTCGCATAATTTTGAGCCTAAATTAAAGTAAGACCCACAGATCCTTTGAAGTGGGTCCAAGGTGCTTTACATTCTCGTCCATGAGGAGATGAAGATCAAGCATTTATTTGCTTAAATCCATAGAGATTTGAATGAGATAATGGCTTTCGAAGTGGCCAACATAACCATGGTTACTTCGATATAGGTGTTTTGTCCCACATTGATTTCTTAGGAAAGAAATGATGTGTATATAAAGCATTCTTTTGAAGTTGGGTTTGGGCCCCAAGAGAAACCCCAATTTTGTGGAAGGGGGAGGACCTACCCAACTCATGAGTTGATCCAAAACCACATGCGCGCACGGCTTGCACCGAAACGATCCGAGCTGGGCCTGGTGGGGGTGCAATTAACTGAACCGAGTTGGTCGGTCCGGTTTAATCTTTTACACCAGTTTTAATTAAATTCAATTCTAGTGGGTGTGATTGTTGGAGTCCAATGATTATGTCCGTTAGCGTGAAGGAGTGTGTTTGGCTGACACCTTTTCACGAACAGGCATTTAGCCTCTATAAATACTGGACGTTTTCCAGTTTTTGGATAATGAAAAAAGAGAAGCTGAAACGCTGTCCAGAAATCCTCTCCCCGAACAAAGTGTTGTAAGGAGTTCTTTTCTATTTAGTTTGTTCGTGTGTTCATCTGCGGCTATCTGGTCCAGTTTTCTTACAGTTCATACATCGTTTCTGGTCTGGCCTAGTACGTTTCTATAGAAAATTTTTGTGAAAATTTCTGCAGAATTCTCTTTATTACTTTCGTTATTTAACAGAAATCTGTGGTGATTTTATGTATATGGTTTCGGAATTACCAACGAAATTCTATGTTGACTTTCTATAAAATTTTGGTTGAATTTCTGTTAAGAAATTCTATTCTTTCCTTACGTGTTACATAGTAGATTGCATTGATATCTGTTAGATCTCATTGCATTTCATTACATTTATTGAGAAAGAGTTAAAACATTGTTTGGTTCATCGAGTACGAAGATTGAAGTGCTTCTTTTTCATTATTGTTGATTATTTTATCTTGAGAGACAGACACTCATTCATCCCGTTAGTACCTCTGTAGGGGGCGAATCTACTTTAAGGAGAGAGTGGTTTAACTTAACTTAATTAAATCATCTTCTTTGCATATTTAATGCTTTCAGTTGCCTTGCATTTTTAGTATTCTTAGAGTTCACGAGTCTACTGTAAGTATTTACAAGGTTGTATATCATTATGCTTATTATCTGTAATGTTCTTATGTTAGCATGCTTACACTGGTAGTATTAGATTATACAGTTTGACACACACTATTGTCATTTGTCACAGTTGTCTATATACATTACGGGAATTTCTCTCACATGACTTTGAATGAGAAACAACTATCTAATCAACAACTTTTACTTTAATACGAAGCACGCATAGTAATGACTCTTAATTGTCAAAATGTCATTACTCTATCATTCATATGAAATTTTTTATACAAATTTTCTACGATAATAACAATGTCCTTCCTAAAATGGGTACCATCTGGTGAACTTAGTAATAGATATATGCATGCCTTTGCTTTCTAAAGGCCTATCCTAAATAGAACGAGGATTTTCTTGAGACTAGGTTGGAGGAATTGTTATTGTCTTGTACGTGGTAACACACCAAGTTAACATACTTAAAAACTGTGTTGTTCGTCCACTTCTACTTCTCTTAGATTTTTGGTACCATCCATGAGGATTGCTTTGTCAGTTAAAGATATTTAAATAAAAAATAAAATATATATATACATGACAAAATGGTGTGCTGTTAAAAAAAAAAAAGCAAAAAAAAAAAAAAAAAAAGGAAAAGAAGAAGTGGCATAGTATCATTTCGGAGTGAACATATATACTGAAGTTGCTGATGGTCCTGGCCTTGAGAAGCTGGGAAAATCCACGGGTTAGCTAACAAACAATAAAAAATTTAAAAAAAATTGGAATTGATCCAACGCCAATTGAGCCTCCAAAATTGCATTTTTCCGAGGTTCAAAATCAATAATTGGCTACGTTTTTTTCGCTTTAACGTGATTTCATTACGGCATACTATATGCAAGGGTATCTCACGGAATAGATGATGAATATGATCCTAATTAATCATTTCATTTGCCACTGTTTCACCCTTTATTTGTTCCCATTTCGTATTCAAATTATTATAGCTATAATTGTTAATATAATTTTGAAGGGGACATATAAACCAAATCGCAATCATAATTCCTACTTTTATATATAAATATCTGTTTTTAGTTGTGGGATTCTTTTGTACAAAAAGTGAATATTACAACGGGCACGATAATATAATTATTACTACCGTAATTAATCTCTAGCCCAATACAACACTACTAAATCATATCAAAATTTTTGAAAGCATCTGAAAGCTAACTCAAGAAGGCCATTATTGAAGATGTGAATAGTCCAAAAGAAATTATAATTTATGAATTAACCTTCAAATTCTCGTCACTAGATTACTGTGATAAATTGATGAATGGTTAGCCAACTGCTGATACTTCATTCACATATTAAATTCAAGGCATCATGAGTAAAGTTGAGAGTGATTTCAGGTTTGGGGTAGGGGGTAATTATTGAAAACATATTATGTGTTGCTAGTAGAATCCAATCAACAAAAGGTTCACGTGCCAAAATTTGCATGAAAAGTAATTAAGGTTCATGACGAACATATATATTTTTGTATTTATCTTTATATTTTAGACTTGAACATATGTATTTTGGTCAATATTTTTTTAATGTTCCTTTTCTTCAATTTTCAATGCGTTCATTCATGCCAGAGGAGCTCTAGCTAGCATCAGCTGTGAAGGATGATCAATTACTGATTGAACATTAGCATAGATTTACCATCAGTTAGTGAGTCTTAGCTAATGTGTCAATTATCAATCAGCGATTAAGTAGAGGCTGATACTAGGTTTTTTATTCATGCCAAGGTATGGTGTGTCAGGGTCATAACTAACCGCTGAAAGTCCCACCTCATATATTTGAGAGAGAGAGAGAGAGAGAGAGGATCATCACTTAGAAAGGATTGGAAACAAAGGATTGAAAACTATATGGAAACAGGATTATTAAAATTTAACTAGCTAGCTTGCCTTTTGCTTTTCCTTCGCTGTATCTTGTACGCAAAAAGCTGGTGAGCCGTCCCCCATCTTCAGTGCTCTACAAAATGATGCGTTATGTACAACATGTTTCTATCCTCTATGGCCCACAACTACAAGTATTCATACCCTGAACTTGAGTACTAGATACTCCTTACTGGTACATTATACTTGCTAGAGTTTTCTAGAGTTTATTTTCCCAAACTACCCATATCGCTATTTACAAATTTTTAAGAAGGTCCAAAGTTCAAACCCTATTTGAAAAAAATCTTCAACCGGAAGGTACCATTCTCCTTTTTAGGGTGCTTCTTTCATTATGATTTTTGGATGGTTCCTGTCTAAGAGTATTAAATCTGAGTAACAGTAATTGTTATTATCAAAATACTAAAAGTTTATCCGATGATTTGAGAGAGTTACTTCACTTCATCACTTCATGAAAATAAAATACATATGTAAAATTATAAAAATAAATAAATTCATAGTATTTTTGAAAAGTATTGTGTGCATTTAATTTAGATGTGAAACCTATATATAATTGAGTAATAGAACTAAACCTTGTTTGTTCCAAAACAATCAATTAATTAGAACCCTTGTCTGTTCCAAAAGAACAAATTAATTAGAACTACTCTAAAATTTCATAGCCACCTTGGATCATAGGGGAAGCCCAAGTTGCGAGGTCAATCATAGTGGCTAGCCCACGCCGGACCGGAAGAGCCGCCACCGTAGAAGCCAGGCCGTCATTATTCGTCCCTCTTCCCTACCTTGTGCCTAGCTGAACAACACCCACTCAGCTCATGCCAGCCGGCTCCATATGTATTTGGAGAACTGTTACTACGTGTCGTTTTGTGGGGGCCACTTGTAAAATCCGAGTCACAGGGAAGGTACAAGAATATTTTATATTCCTCGACCAACCAACGAGAACCATCCGTGCGGTCGGTGGACGCTAACGACATTTAATTTACTGCAATGCCGTTACTTTACGGAACGGAGAGAAAAACCATGGGCGTTGCAACGGGGCTCAAGCCCCGTAACAGTCGAGTTAACGTATCAAACTTTATTTTTGCTGAGAAATATGTGTGTATATATATATAGAATAGTATATATGTATATCCAGTCTATTTGAGTTCCATCATGACTGTCGGTGGTGCGAGGAAACGTATCGGTCACGAGCAAGACCGGAACGTTCAATGATGTCATAGTAATATATAATTATCAAGATGTAATAATGCTAATATATCGTATATGACTTCTTGTTGGATGATTTTTTTTTATATGGTGAATTTCAATCAAACCCTGTAGTTTTTTATATCGATAACACCCTCTTGGTTTAAAAACTAGGTGCAGTTATACTCCTACCGTGATCCTTCCTCTATGTACCGTTACTTGTCAAAGTATATTGATATTCTTATGCTCATGATATATACATATTGTACTTTTTAAGTGTATTGATGTCCATTCCATACCCTTCTCTCCCTCTCTCTCTCTTTGAAGAAAAACAATTTCATGAATAAATTTTTTCTCAAAATGCAATTTAATGCAAAATAAAAATTAAACACTAAAACACAATTTAAAGGAAAAAAAAAACCCGTCAAATTGTTTTTGAAACAAAAATCATAAATTAAGCCCCCAAAACACAGTTCAAAGAATAAAACTTCAAAATTTGTTTTGAAACTAAAATCACCTTTAATGCAAAAAACCCAAATTCTAAAACACCAATATAGATTAAGCCCTAAAACACAGTTAAATGAGCACGCACACGCGCGTGCGAGCGCGCACACACAAAATTTCCCAAAATTTCTTTTTGAAGCAAAAATCAATGTTAATGAAAAAGAACTCCCAAATAAATTGTTTTTGGAACAAAAATTACATTAGATTTGTTGTTTTAATTTTTCATAAATTCTACTTTTATAATTTTATAAAGTTCTTCCTTAAAAGTGTTGTGGTAAATGAGAAATGGCACCAAATTCTCTTGTATACATAATTTAATAGCTGCAACAGTTGTAGATGAATTATTGCTTCATTTTTATAAGTCATCAAGTTCAGATTATTGAAGGAATTATTAAAGGGACAGTGTTTACTAATTCAAGTTCAAATTATTGATGGAAAAGATTTTAAAATACAAGGATATGAAATACATAGGCGTATACAGTGTTTAAACGGACAAATTAAACAGAAAGTGGTGGGAATGTTTTTAAAGCAACACACACCTAAACTCTCGTGATGTGAGAGAGTCAGCCCAACACGAAACTCTCCTACGGTCCCGCACCAAAGAGCTCCGCCCACACATGGTAGATTTAAAGACCGGAGGAATTTGCCGCGGACTGAGAACTGATTTTTTTGAAGTAACCAAACCCAACATAACTTGTGGAAAGTAGTGGGAAGGTTTTTAAAACAACACAAACACTCAAACTCTTGCAATGTGGGACAGCGAATGTGCATGGTCATTGTCCCGATTGGTTTAATTATTTCTTAAATGATTTATTATCTTATTTTATCTACTTCGAAGCATATTGGATTATTACCTAATTTGTTATTCCCTAATTTCAAGTTTGTTAAGATTGATGTGCATAGTCTACAAAGGTAAGTTTTGCCTATCCCAATCCTTCACTTAAGTAAATTGACTTGTGCTTTTGATTTAATTTTCATTGTCAACACTCAACATAGGCCATTCATCATGATTATTAAGAAGCCAAGCAAATGAGAGCAATAATTTGATTTGGCTTCTCATTAATTTCCACCTTGTTTGTGCTTTTTATCTACAAAATCAAAGAATAATGCAAAATCAAAGTGCATGTTTGCATCAAACTTTATTCAGTGCCACCACATATAGAGGAAGGAAATAGCTAGCTAAATCTAGCAAAATCAAAGTGAATGTTTCTGTTTGGTGAGGATTTCTGTAGTTTGGCTCTTGCCTTCTGCTTAATCCTATCCCATGTATGTTTATAGTATTAATAAATTTTGCTGTTTCAAAAAAAAAGGAAGGAAATAGCTAGTTAAATCTACACTCTGAAATTCTCTCCTGTAAATGGCCGAAGCAAGAACATTTTGATCCCAATTAGTTCCTCAAAATCAAAATAATGACAGTTATAATGAGCCTAGAAACCGGCTAACATGTTTAATTTAGATAGGACATAAAAGGGTAATTATTACAAAACTGGACCACTATCAATTGCAACATCCAATCTACCAAGAGTGACTGCATCATGGTCCCCAATTCATTGCAGTAATGAATAACAAAATGGTAGGGACTAGGAGCATGGTTGGGGCTGTTAGGGGCCACCTTACCCCTTTAATTTGGAGAGAGAGAGAGAGAGAGGCCTTTGTTTTATCTTACAGAAATAATGGATAAACATCCACAAAGGTAGTGGCTGAAATAAGAATTTTGTTAAGGGAGCAAGCCAAAAACTCTTGGATTTTGGAGGATGTCAATATATTATTTCTTATCATGAATACTCAAAAAATTATATAACCTAAACAGAATTTCAAAATTCAGGGATCAGGTCCCCTTGGTCTGTATATAGTTCTGCCCCTACACCAACGGATCCAAATCCATATATCACACACCAAAATGGGTCAAAACAGTCTAACTTTTGGAGGGATAATAGAGGTTTATAAGATTTGCTCGGATGGAATACCTAATTGATGTGGCACCATCATCCTTTCTTTTAATTTAGGAAAATTATAATTTTACAAAAAAGTCATTCAAAAAAATACTCTATTAGAATGATATGATAATAACATTTTTACAACGAAGAGTCATCTTGATGGAACCATAGGAGATAGCCTAATGTCGACTTAAGATTGATCCATTATTTATGCAATTATAAAGTTTATACGGTTCGTGTAAATAGTAACTTTACAAGAATTTAAAGGAATAATCGATCTAAAAGAAAAAAGTCATCCATGTGGATGCCTAACTTTTGTAAGGAGATAGGAAGTGTGCTTTTGGCTGCAGAGATTGGAGAGACTTCCATTACCTCACAACCAAAAATGCCCTTCATAATTTGTTCTCTTGCTTCTTTTGGGGTACTCTTCTAGACTCTTGACGGTTTAAGGAGACTTCAAGGTTTATGATTGGTCTGTGCCGTTAGTTCCTCTGAGGTCTCCCGTTTACTCTCTCTCTCTCTCAGATAGGTTTAGGCTGACCTATGAAACAGAACATTCTCTGCAAGTGTCTCTATCAGTTGCGGGTGGTGGAGGTTGCTGTAGCCCCCAAGCAGCTTTTCTCTCTCTCTCTCTCTCTCTCAATTTTTTCCCCACCTTTTTTCCCGCCCAAAAAACTTTGCCAGCAATTTAGCTCTCACTCCACAACAATGAGAGACAGTGAAAGCATATATGATCAAAGCCATCTAGTAACACTAATCTTTTATCGTTAGGGTCTCTCTCTCTCTCTCTCTCTCCATTTGGTATTTGTATATTCTTTATTCTTCCCATTTCTCAGCCTTTCCATTAATTTCTTTTTACATCCATCAACATTCCTCGGGATCTGATCCGACAACTCGATAACCTGGAGGACAGCTCGTGGGGTTCTACAACAAATAGTTGGGGGGTTCAAGTCCCGAGGACATACTGTTCTTTTACCCTTTTCGTTTGTCGTGATTTGTGTTTTGTCTGATTTAGCAGTCTCCTCTATTTTTGGAGCAAAACTTAGAATTTCAGAACCAACTTGTCCTGGAGAAGAAAATAGAGTTCGCCAGTTGGAAGAAGATTTCGATTCTACCCAGATCTGTGGGTTGAAATTTTAAGGATCTTTGTTGCCTGATCTGTGAGCTCTCTCTCTCTCTCTCTCTCTCTCTCTCTCTCTAAAGATGTCAATTTCATGTGGGTGATCTCTGATATGTATATATATATATCTTGCTGAGGTTAGTTGCTGGTTTGGAGTAGCAGCTTGATTTTTGCAGATCTACGATCTCAATAACTTTTGTCTTCTTCTAAGTGGTGTTTTCAGTCTTGGTCGATTCATAAGTCTTTTCATCCATGTTTAGGGGTGTTGTGACTTCTGAACTTTTATTCTAGGGGTTGCAACAATTTGATATGCCATCTCAAACAACTCTCATATTCTTTTGTGTCAATTCATTTTGCTTTTGTGAATTGACTAATAAATCCCCACCCAAATCTTATCCTTGAAAAAGTTAATATGATGATCTTACACTCTGAATCGCAATTATCATCTGCATTCATTTGCATTTCTTTTGATGCAAGCTGTATCCAATGTTCGGCCATCAAATTCTTAGTTATCAAAGAGAAGATACATAGTTCAGTCTTTAGTACTGAAGCAGTACTAAAGGATAGAAGCTTTCAGACAGGTTTATTTTGAGAGGGAATAATTTTTGGACCATCTAGCCATTTATTGAATTTTTCATGATTATCACATGCCACTCATTCATTATGATCATGTCAAGCATTGATGTGTGTGATTGTGTATTTTGCCACAATTTGTTAAAATTGCATGTAGCCATACATATGTATTTGGCGAATTTAATAGCAAGGATTTAACTGGTAGGCTTTTATTTTTTCTTCAGTCAGTTTATTGTTTAAAATAGGAAAAGTGTTTATAGTAAATGATGTGAGGGACATGATTTTGTTTTCTTGTCTTCATTTAGAGGTTTTCTTTGGTGTTTTACCAAGTTGTTTCTAGAATGTTTTAAGAAATCTCATTTGTTCCTATTATTTTGTTATTATTATTTTCGTCTGTCAATTAAAACTTCTTCTTCTTCTTCTTTTTGGTATAGTTTAAGACTCAGAGAATTTAAAGCTATGTCACGATTATGATTGCAATGTTAAGATATATCTTGTAATCAGATTTTTTCCATTTCACCAATTGTGCTTTGTGTGCCTCTCTTCACGAGAACATTGCCTCAGATGTAACTTTGGTGAGAGATTACAGTTCATTCTACATGCAAACGAGTCAGAAAATGTATAATTTTGATCACTTTTTGAAATTTCTTTTGATTACATTTTTTTTTTTTGCAATACGACTCTTATTCCCAATTTATTGATCACAATCATTCTAGCTTTTGGCTCATTTACATTTTCTTTTACGCTTCATTTGGAACTCGAATTTTCAGCCGAAAAAGTAAAGAAAAAGAAGAATGTGAGGAAAAAGAAAATAAAAATACTATTTCATTTTGTTAGATTTTCTTTCACATTTTTCTTTTCCTACCAAAATTCCAAGTTCCAAACAAAGCGTTAATAAATAACAATCTCTTCTTTGGGTTTGCTTCTAAGTGTCATTTTTTTTTCTATTTTAGATCATTGAAATGCGTTGTTATGTATTTGAGAAATTAAATTACTGCTATCCTTTCCAAAAGAAAGATAAAAGAATATAAAGTTGCAAAAAATTGAAAACAAAGAATGATATTCTTATTATTTTGGAGCAAACGTTGATCAAATTACATTGAAAAAAAAAAAGGATATTCTTATAGAGCTCTGGAGATATGATTTTGGTGGGGAAAAAATTCAGTGGTTAGGTAATACTAAGTTTTTCAATAGTCGTGTCTATCAAATTTTATCATTTGGCATTTTTTTCTTGAAAGTACATCTATCCATTTATTACAGATTCAAGAATACTACACTACTACATGCTACAATTTAAAGGGAATAACCACTAAAACTCAATGCCACTAGAATATTATGTATGTTGATAGCAAAAAAAAAAGAAGAAAAAGTTAGGCTAATGATGGACATGGTTACATCTGCATCGCAATTAAGTTAGAAATTAAAAGAATTAATATGAATCATGGCTTCAGTGTGAATTTTCACTATTCATTTTTATAAACCATTAATCCTTCTTATTTTTTTATTAATTCTTCTTAACAGGATTGCAATGTTTTTGCCAGTACTTGCTTAAACTTGCTCCCCTTTCAAAGCACACATCATGTGTTTTCTGCAGTCATTCCCCATCATACTTGCACTAGTTTAATCGAAGTCAAATTTTTTAACCTAATCAAGAGAGGAAGCTTTTACTACTTGAGTAGCATATCTTCAGTTAGTGTTAACATGATACATGATTCAGGTTTGGAATAAGATTCATGCAGTGGCTGAAGATGCTAAATGAATTGCAGGTCTTGGTTTCTTGGTGGAAGAACATGAATACTCTTTCGCATGTTCCCCCTGGTTTTCGTTTCCATCCCACTGATGAAGAACTTGTTGACTACTACCTTAGGAGAAAGGTCACTTGCAGAAGGATTGACCTAGATGCCATTAGAGATGTTGATCTCTACAAAATTGAGCCATGGGATCTCCAAGGTATCGTTAAACACAATCACTACCAGCCGTAGATCACTTTTTTCTCCTCAAGAATTCGCGGTTTTGTAAGGTGTAAGTTTTTGATGATTTTTACAAATTTGAACAGAATTATGCAGAATAGGAACAGGTGAGCAAAATGAGTGGTACTTTTTTAGCCACAAGGATAAGAAATATCCGACCGGAACTCGCACGAATAGAGCTACAGCAGCAGGATTTTGGAAAGCAACGGGAAGAGACAAGGCTATTTACTCTAAGAATGAATTGATCGGCATGAGGAAGACCTTAGTCTTTTATAAAGGTCGAGCCCCAAATGGACAAAAGTCAGATTGGATTATGCACGAATATCGACTTGAAACAGATGAAAATGGGGCTCCCCAGGCAAGTATTCTTACTCCCATGTCAATTCATTTTCACCGTCAAAATAATCTCCTTTAGCTTCCATTTACGATTCTTTGAAAATCGAATTTTCAGCTAAAAAACTAAAGAAAAAAAATGTGATAGAAAATATAACAAAATTATTCATTCATTTTGTTCTATTTTTCTTCACCTTTTTATTTTCTCATCAAAAATTTAGATTCCAAACTAAGTATTTGCTCTATTTTCTATTACGTTTTTCTTTTTCTTTACTTTTTCAATCTAAAATCCGAGTTCTAAACCAGACATAAAATTCCACATAACTGAATTTCATACAATGCTTGTGCATGAGAAACGAAACCATTGATATCTAGATCCTTGAATTTCACTGAATTTCATAGTTTGTTTCTTAATAATATTGTCAAAGATCCTTGAATTATATAATCAATCTACACTTTTGGCTCCTTTTAGGCAATAATTACTAGATGAATTTCAGAAACGAAACCATTTATATCCAGATCACTCTTTGCTCAGCATGCAACCATTGTGACCATTGTACTCAAAAGAACAAGAAATGGAGAATTAAATCTCTCCCCTAGTTGTATCTTATGCTCAAAGAAGGGAAAAAAAATAAAAAGAAAAAAGAATAAAAAATAACGTAATTGTCCCCAATAACTCATTAAACTCCAATGGAGTTTGAGAAGCCTAGTCGGTCTTTTGCTACTATACTTACCGCCACCTTTTGTAATTAGTTTTCGTTCAATAATTCTTCCATTTTCTAATTCTCTTTTTCCCCTTTTCCATAATTGAAATTCTTTTTTTTAACAATGACTCCCGAGACTTTATATAATGTGGTTTCCAAACAGGAAGAAGGTTGGGCTGTGTGTCGAGTGTTCAAGAAGCGACTACCAACCATGCGGAGAGTGAGTGAGCATGATTCACCGATCTGGTACGATGATCAAGTCTCATTCACGCCAGACTTGGATTCGCCACACCAAAATACTTACCACCAATATCCCAATCCCCACAAGAAAGAGCTAGATTTGCATTTCCCAATCCGCCACGGGAACTTCCTCCATCTCCCACTCTTAGAGAGCCCAAAACTGCTGCAAATTGCGCCAACCATGGCCGCATACGGACACGTCATGAACCAGGGAAGCACTATTCAGTCCTCATCACTCACGCAAGAGGAACAAATTCAACAAGCCCATGACCAGAACTTGAATTCAATCTATGGCAACAACAATAACAGTGAGCAAGCAGTGGATCAAGTGATGGATTGGCGAGTTCTCGACAAGTTTGTTGCTTCTCAACTCAGCCAAGAAGATTTACCCAAGAAAAATGAGTACTCAAATGCAGGAAACATCTTCCACCATCAGTTGAACAAAAATGATATGGCCCCAGAAAATGCCTCAACATCAACCTCCAGTTGTCAAATGGATCTGTGGAAGTGAAGCTCCAATTAAAGGTGAAAAATGGCACATACTGATCATAGGAAGTTCAATTACTAAAGAAAAATGGAAACCATTACCCAGATTCTTGTACATAATAAAACTAAACCAAGATAGACAAACTGTTGAGCCTCTGGAAATCCCTCTTAGTGTTAATTCACTACTATCAAACTATTGTTACTTGGACCACTGTGGAGCTGAGCAGCATTGTCTTTATATGTAATGACTGTTATTTATACTTTCATC
The DNA here is from genome assembly GCA_033060915.1 of Euryodendron excelsum. NCBI lineage: Eukaryota > Viridiplantae > Streptophyta > Magnoliopsida > Ericales > Pentaphylacaceae > Euryodendron > Euryodendron excelsum. Next base: position 33,522,304 of record CM065396.1, on the reverse strand, counting down.
TTGAAATAGTGATAAAAACTATCTTGTAATAGAATGTACAGGCCTCACAGTCATATAGGTTTTATCTGTTTTGGCTTTATCCTAAGGTTGGATTATCTATCACAAGAAAGATGACTGTATATATATAACTGACATAGACTCTGATCAATTTAACATGATCAAGTCAATACATTGGTGAAGAAGGATTCTGACCATCTCCTAGTTATATCATGACTGGATTTTGTGCATCGTATGGAGGAAGTTGCAGAACTGCAAGACAATAAAGTGAAATGAAGTTGCACCTTCAGGATAATGACTCAGATAGCCACTTCTTACAACATCCCATTTCCCAACACAATTTGAATTGTCATTACAGCTTGGCCTATAAAGTTGCCTCCACAAAATGATGTCCTTTTGGCTAAGCAAATCATATAAACAAAGTTAGTAACATGTGCCCTTAGAGTACGTACATGTTAAGCATATTTTGTCTAATTATAAAAGGTATTAAAGATTATAAATCTCACACTACCCAACCGCTCGTACAACCACATAAAACATGTTTAACTTGTGCCTAGCGCACATGTTAGCATGACCACTTGTGGCATACAATAAATAAATGGTTAGTCATCATTGAAACATTTCAATGACTACATGAATACTAAATGGGATGTCAAACAGAGAAAAAAGGGCTGCTGTTTGAGGAATACTCTACCTTTCAGAAAACACAGCACCCAGGAAACACAATCATAAGGAGAAAATGAGAATTAAACCAAGATGTACATATAAACACTGGTTTTACTAAAGCATTAGAAGTATAATAAGATTTTTATGAATCACTCCATGTATACCCTCAACACGAAGAATTCGTAAAAAAAGAATGCTCATCTTTGGTACGTACTTATGGGACTCGATACTTGCCGGCTTTGCTTAGAAGCATAGAAGCACCTGAACAACTCTTTATGACAGCAATCAACCTCAAACAATGCATAAAATTAAGGAAGAAGGAACAAAGAGCTGACTTAAGAAAATTTCTAAGAAGAAACAATCCTGTTACGGGTGACTTTTTTTTATAGCAAGTAGAAGTACTGTTGTATCGAATAATCGTTGGTACGTACCAAAAATTACAAGTTCTTGCCAGTTCCAGAGATCAAGAAATGGCTGAAAGTAGCTGTTGAGTTTGAATGTGACGACGGACCAAGCACTGGTGATGGAATTGCCAAAGTGCGAGTGGAGAATATGACCAAGAAAGATGTGCAAAATTTTGCATATTTCTGAGATTGTGACTTAGAAGGGCAACCTAGTTTTGGTCCAAATATGAGTCTAAAATATATGCTTATATATATTCTTAAAGTGGATAACTCATTTGCTTGTGGTGAAGTCAAACCTTCGAAGTCTCTTTGGAAGGAAGAAATTTCGCAAACGACATACTCATTGGGCGTGACTCCTGGACTCATCCCTCAAAACTTTGAAGAGAGAGAGAGAGATGCAGTTGATTAACAGAATGGAATCCTATGGCAAAAAGGCTTTTGAAGTGAGTCCATGCTTCTTAAAGTTTCACGTAGAGGTTCTCTTTCACAGAGACATCAGAGAGAGAGAGAGAGAGAGAGAGAGAGAGAGAGAGAGAGAGAGAGAGAGAGAGTCTATTCTGCAAAGTCAAAGAATGTACATAAGCATGGCATGAAGAAAGGCACTAAGGGGAGTGGCTGAATTATTAGGGTTTTATGAAAATGTTGTGTGTAGGTGAAGTTAACATCATTCACCTCCTGAAACAACTCCATGTGACTGCTAATTATATATGTTCTTCTTTCCAACCCCACAACTCCAAAGGTCTTCTAATCTTTTCCTTCTTCAAATTTTCTTTTACGGCTTTTTGGTCCAATCACAAGACCCCTAGTCATCCCCTGACACTGGTTACAAGCTATACGTAGTTTGTGTATGTATAGATCGCTATTAACTCTACAGCCATTTACAATAGAGCCACGGTCATCGATCCAACAATGAAGGAGACTAAATTAATAAATTAAAAAAGAAAAACCTTTTTGTTGGCCGAGCTTATGGAAATCCTGTACTCGTATGGATCAGGACGTGGAAGGGTGAAGCTAGAATTTTAATTTGTCCATGCTATGTCAAACTTTAATAAATCTCAAAAAAAAAAATTAGAGTTAATTACACTTTTTATTCTTACAATTTATACCGTGTCTTACTTTAGCCCCTAAACTTTCATTCGACAATCAACACCTCACACTTTGGGTCATGTTACAATGTGACTTTTTGAGTGGATGTCATCTAAACCTTTGACGAAAAAACACCACGTGACGCACACATGCATGACCAGCCAAGTGACTATAATTATTATTTAAAGATTAATTCCATTTTTCTCCCTCGCAATTTACACTTTGTGTCACTTTGCCCCTATCCTTTATATGTTGTGTCACTTTACATCCTGTCCTTTCCACTTATGTCTTCTAAATAGTTGCTCATGCGCGTCACATGGTGTCTTGCCGTCAAAAATTTAGACGGCATCCACTCAAAGGGCCACATTGTAATATAACCAAAAGTGTAAGACGTTGATTGCCGAAATTGAAAGCTCAGGAGCTAAAGTAGAACATAGTGTAAACTGCGAGGAAGGAAAATATAATTAATCCAAAAAATTATATAGACCAAACAATTTTATAACTAATAAATGGCAAGTTGTACATAAACAGGTAAATATTCACAAATATCTAAGAAAAAATACCTATTGAAGTCGTGCCCGATGGTTTTTCATGAAATATAAGCAAAAAAAAAAAAAATTCATCAACCTTTTTCTAGACAAAATGATTACTTATGAGTGAAAAAAAATTCCTCAACCCTCTTGGGATGATAAAACATTACCAATGTTTGTAAACTAAACAGAAATTTATTTACTTATTTTTTATGCTTTATAAATGAAAATGAACCCTTTTGGAATGTTAGTCTCTTAATTGTTGCACTTAATTTAATTTTTATTGGTTTTAAAAATTAAAATTAAAGTGGATTGTTTTAAATAATTGAGTTACAATAAAAAAATGTTAGGCTCAGCATTAGAAATGAATGGGCTGGTCTGTATTGAGGTGGGCTAAATTTAGATATTAAAAAATGTTAGATATTAAAAATGAAAGTTGAGGTAGGCTCCTTCAATGTCGTCCGCCCTTAAAAATGCAAGATTCAGAGATGAAACTAGGAATAAACAGTGGCAGCCATGACTCCCTACTTTGACAAAATTTTATTAACTCTTACGCATTTTGAGTATTTATTATAAAAAAAATAGTGTATTAGCCCTTCAAAAATAAAAATAAAAATTACCTTTAATTTTCAAAATTTCAAAAATTTTTAACATAATCCTCTCAACAAAATTCTTGGTTTCATCCCTGAATAAGTGGGAGAGGGCAAGTCCAAACCATAGGAGCACTGGAGCAGTGAATCATTGTGCCCTTGGATCATTATAAGTTAAGGTTGGAGAGAGAGAGAGAAGAGAGTCCTTGCAAGGAAAATAAAAGGAGTCCCTGAAAATTTGCATGCAAAGGGTTGATTGGCTTAGGGTTCATTTGGTATAATTTTTTTGTCAATTTTTTTTTATTGTTTTGCTTTTTTATTTTTGCTTTAGTTAAAGATAAGTAAAAAAAATAAAAATAAAAAAGTAAAAAAACAAAAAAAAAAACTTAATTTTTTTACTTATAAGCTTAAAAAAAGTTAGGCAAAAAGCTATACCTAACAAGCCCTTGTACTAATATAGGAAATTACAGTCTCAACTATTCTTGTTACCATGATTTACATTCGTATTATATCATATTATGCACATATAAGCGAATAAATTGAAAATTATTTTCTATTTAAATTTGAAACAACGAAAAATCAAACACGAATCCATAGCTCTTATTAGGAATCATCACCAACATTATGAACATTATTGCTATTTGTCGAAGTCCCAGTAAATCGATCCATCAAAATTTATTCATTTTATATTTTCTGTAAAACCCCAAAAGCTTGATTTACTTCTTTGAGCAGAGCATACACTAAGTTGCCAAGTTCAAGGAATTTAACACGCACAGCTGTTGCATACCCAAATTTGGATAGAAAAAATAAAAGAAAAGAAAAACGTGAAAAAAAAAGATAACAAAATAAAATAATATTTTTGTTCTTTTTTTTTTTTACATTTTTTTTTTTCTTTACTTTTCTCACCAAAAATTTGAATTCCAAACGGAGCACGAGGGAACATATAAAAAACAAATACCTCTTGGAAACAATAACACAATTTGGTACAAATCACATGGTACTGAAAATGTGGGTTAATCGTCGCGTCAGTATGTAATTTTGTTACAGAACAAATGATGGATCCCCAATTAATCTCATGTCAATAAACAACTTGAAAATTGTGCTAACAAGGCTTCTTTTCACATCTACACACTTACAACTAAAAACGGTAACCCAAACAAAGCCTACGAGTACAACCCACCTACAACACAGCCAGGCTGCCCTGCCACTGTCAGAGATTGAAAATGTTCTTAACAATTACAGGAAGGCTTAGCATAAAATTGATATGGCAGCAGAAAACACCATCAGCAGCATTAAATACAGCTTTGATTTTCCACTTACAGTTGATGCTGAAGAAGAGAGCTTTTGTGGCCTGAAAAAGAAACAGAATAACAATGGATAGGTCAGTTACTATGGTTGGTGAGAGAGAGAGAGAGAGAGAGAGAGAGAGAGAGAGAATGGTTAGGTTGTTATACTTCTGCATTTGGCCAAGGGAACCACAGTAAAGAACGTTATCGGGTGCAGCCGATTCGGTTGTGTTGTCTTTTCCACTTTTTACAATTCTCATATATGTTTCTTGGCCTAGATACCATCTATCAAGATTTTCCGCCCGAAGATTCCACACTCCAGCATTGTCAAGAGAGACCATAATTGCTGTCCATCCCCCAGGGAAAACCTACAAAATAGGGAAACGGGAAATTACTGGAAGACACTCGTGCATTTCAATTTTGAAAGTGGGAAATTAGTCAAATACACCAAAATTGATAAAAACTTTAAAAGCTCTCATATTAGAGACATTCAAAGAAACTGAGAATTCAAATAATCAGCAGCAACAAGTAGCAAAGTAATCTTAAATCTTTAAAGTAACAGACAGGTCTTCTTTGTTGTCCTTGTAATCTAAACAAAAACAGTAGAAGTCCCGGAAGAACAAACCTGTGTTGTAGAGCGAGAAATTGCGTCCCACCTATTATATGATCCCCTGCTGTTTTCTGTCCATTCTCCATACGCCATCCTGCAGTAGCAGTAATTAAGTTATTACCATGCAAGCATCTGACTTGACATTCAAACTTCCATATGTTAAGAACTATACCCAACAACAAAAAACGAATAACCGTCCATATGAAAGCTCTGCACTACTGTATCATTGTTCTGCAATATGACTTCAATGAAACCCTTATATGTAGCATTGAAAAGAGATTTGTCCATCCGAGGTGGTCCAGTCAGTGGCCTACTTGGGAAATCAAGCTTGTAAGCACCTTCCACGTTGAACTGGTCAGCGAGCCTAATTGGTGTATCAGGATTGACAAATGAAATCCCATTAAATGTAGATCGGAGTTTTCCATCAATCACCACCGGTGGCATGCTCCTTAACACATACACGTCAGACACATTGATCGAGCCATAATGAAAAGAACCTTGCGGGTTAGGGCGAGCTCCACTAGCAGATACATTTTGCTTAATAAATTTAAACACAGAAAACATTGATCACTATAAGATTGATGATAAATAGTTATGTTACAAGTTCATGGCAAAATTTGAAGAGGAGCCCATGGTATGGCTTGACTACTATTGACTTGATTTTATTCATACAAATTATTGACTTCCACCTCTTTTGACCATTTTTTAGTTTTTCATCAAATTCCAATCTCATGGTAAAGACTGGAGAATCAGTCTTCCTCTTAGCCATATTTCAATTTCCATTTTACTAAACACAGGTACAAGGTTTTCATCAATCTTGCCCTGCAATGTATCTATCTGGCAAGGTCTGCTTTCTATCCATCTCCCTTGTCACATTGTCTGCTCTGGCATTAGGCGTATCTCTCTCCATTCCTCAGGAAATTAGTGAATATTTGTCTGAAAATTATATGAATTCCTGGAACCTTACTAGATTGAGTTCTGTATGTAAAAATGATTTGCTATTTGTTCCTAAATTTCCTTTAAAGAGAAGGCTTTGTTCCTATGGTGGACGTCAGTCATGGGTCATGTGATGCTTCAAAATTTTAGGCAAAACAAAGAAAATAACTTCACAAGATAGTTCTAAGTTCAAAATTATTGTAAAAAGACATAGAAGTTAATAAATATCAAAAGAATTAAGGGAACAAACCTGATTGACATTGCCTGGTTCACTGCAAATGATGTATCATAAACATCATTTGGTGGATCAGGGAGGGGACCAGTTGCATTCCCATTTGAATTGGAATAGTGCAATATAGCAACGCCAGTAACCCTTTGCCAAAGAGACTCATTCACAAACCTAGCACTTCCTACAATATAGTAATCGCTACTTGCATTCTGATCCATGGTAACCAAAAAAGAGTAAGACTGCCCAACATGGATATCTATGCTAGTAAAATTTTGCTGCGAAGTGTAATAACCCTCTGTTTCTGCTAGAAGCAGATTATGGTTCTGAATTCGAAAATTCAAACAAGTTGAGACCCCAACATTGTGAACACGAATTCGGTAAGTTTTGCCTGCAGTAAATTGCACCATAGCTAGTTTAGATCCAAGAATTTCCAAACTGCACAAGGGGGAAAAAAGTATAATAACAACAGGGGAAGCTATTAATGCAAAATGACTAGACATGAATCAGCCAGATACAAATTTATAATCGTCTGCCAATCCACAGTGGTTTAGCATCTGTGAGGTGGCTCAAGAGGCACTGAGTGAACTCTAAATGGCATTTCAAAAGAACTAGAAATGAAATGGATTTTGCATAACATCTGAACATGGAAGTTTATTTAGTAAAAAAATAATAACCAATAAATCAATAAAAATTAAAATAAAAGATACTTAATATTTTCAGATGACCCTAATATTGAAGCAACTGCTACAAGTAAATAATAATTGTAAAAATGCTACGTCACCTGGGTCAACATTGATGGTTTCATGGTCGATGCCATCTGGGACCAGAGTGGTATTATACCTGTAAGGTCCCTTCCCATTAATGAGAACTCCATCTGGCATCCCAAGGTCCTTTCCAGCGTCAAGGGCAGTTCTCAGTGCCTAATATTCAAAGAAGAACCAGCATTATACTTTACTTGGTAAAATCAAATTCCCACTCAACAATCACTCAAAAACATTGAGATTTTATAACAAATACGAACCGTATGGTTTTGGGTGTACCAGTCACCAATCATAATTACGATATCTCCATCCGGGTTATTAAAAGGCAGTGGGATGATGATCCGATTAGTGATAATTAAAGAACCAAAGCCACCAGATGCTCTCTGAAAATTGAGAGATGGGAAATAAAAGAAGCTACCGATCTGATCTTTAACCTGAAACTGGTAGGTCCAATTCCAATTTGGAAGGATGGGGCAATTTGTGCCCAGAACACCATCTTGCCAAGAAACACGCCGCATTTGCACCCCAGACCTGTCAAAGCCATAGATGCCAAATCCCTTAGAAGAACTCGGGAGATTCAATCCCAGCTATTTAAAAGCAAGCAGGTTTAAATATGGAGTCTGTTGAAACCTACCAAGTAATGAGGAGATTTTCATCCAATTTGTTCTTCACATTTACTACGACGTTGTCATTTGTAGTAACATTAAGGATTGGACCAGGAAACTTTCCATTAACTGCTATCACCTGCAAATGAGGGCAACAAAAAAATATAGATATATATACATGAAATTACTGCTTGCTCTATTTTACCAATTCTGAAAGCCCACTTATGTGATTCAACTCCATTTAGCACTGGAATTCAAGTTACCAAACGAGGGACAAAAAATAGTAAGAAGGAAAATAGAAAACCAGGTGACAACCATCTGGGATGACATTTTGATAAAGTCAACTTCAACAGAAGTGACCCAATCATTTCATCCAACTATATGTACAATAGAAACCACAAATCAGTGGCAAAATTTCATAAAAATCACAAATCCCATGTAGAAAAATCACCTATAATAACATACATGGATCCCAGCGTACATCACCAATATTCCAATGCCACTTCCTAAATCAACTACATCTACCAAATAATTTGGAAATTACAACAAAAATCACAGGAAAACTCACACTCAAGCACGAAAAGTCATCTATAGTGCCACCTTTGGTAGATCCAAGAATGAAAGAAAAGCCAAAATGGGGCCAAAAAAACAAGGAAAAAAAAAAAAGATTGTATCATCGTTTCATCAACTTTTTGAAAAACTATAGCGAACCAATATGAAAAAATGACAGAAAGAGAGGACAGAACCTGCTGAGGGGCACCCATAGGAGAAGCAGTGATGTAAGAGAACTCCAATTCGAAGTTGGCAAATGGGTCTGCCGCGAAACAGAAACTAAACAGTAAAGCAATGTGGATCAAACCCAACATATTTGAACCCAGCAACGCCATGTAGAAAAGCTGTGCGATGACGTTTTTCTGAAGCCGATTTTCAGTGGTTTATAAGATGTTTACATCACCATATACAGACAGACATGACAATGGAGATTGGAGAGAGAGAAAGAGAAAGAGAGAGAAACTTCGCTGGCTTTGTTTGCAAGGAAATTAGTGGGGACTCACTTCACTGGCGTCGGCCTAAACGCACAATTTTAGGTTTCTAACAATTTCAGACAACCCTATTAAATTTCTTCGAATTGTCGGCTTAACGTGAGCATGTGTTTGTGTTTCGGTGCGTGAGCGTCTCCGCCTCTGCTCTTCTCTCTCTCTCTCTCTCTCTCTCTCTCTCTCTCTCTCTCTCCCTGACGTTCAAATTTTCTGAAAACGTCACATGCAAACCACCTCTGCCGAACCTATTAAACAATGTAACCATGAAAATGCGGAATTTTCCACTACTATGTTCTAATGTATCTAGGCCCTCGACTAGTTAGTTGTTTAAATTTAATTTAAAAATTTTAAGCAGTTTGAAAAGGTGTTTATCGAACTAAATTCGAGTAGTTTGAATTTTTTATGGTAAATGAACTTATCGAGTTGAGCTTAGAAAATTAACGAGTGTTAAAATGTGATTAAACTTGACTTATTTATATAATGAATCCTCTGAAAGGAGTTTTTAACAAATCAAACGTGAGTCAAATTTGAGTAGCTTTGTTCGTTTTACAGCCCTAACTATGTCCCACTTTACTTTTTCTTTTTTCTACCTTCGATTTCTTATTCTAATAATGATTTGGGTTGATTGGTTTTTGAAGGATTTATATATATATATATATATATTATTTTTTTTAAACCAAGAGAAATTAAATTAGGCTTGGAAAATGTTAAATTTTAAAAAATTTATAGAGAAAATTTCAACGCACATCTAACCATATCATTTTGTATGAAAGTTCTTTATGAATTATGTGGTTACATAACTTTACAACCAAGGATTTAAATCGGATATAGCCCCTTACTATGTGACCCCACCGCGTTATTCGAGCCCAATTGTGCTTGCTAATTAAAAATTATGGCTTAAAAACAAATTTAGGAAACTGATACAAGATTCGATGATTTGATTACTACACACAAAATGAGGATTGATTTTGTCCCGACTCCAGACCTGAGATTTTGACTTTAACACCTTTCGAACTAAGATATGGTTGACAGACATATTAATGGACATTTCATGGCTCAGATTTGTTAAAACTTTAGTGGATAAAAGACATATATATACATATATATATATATAATGTAATTTAAATGGGAAATTAAGAAGGGACATAAGTGTATTAACAATATCTGATGAAAGCATCCTCATCCTCAGTATCATCATCAACTCATCTGATCATGTTCCTTAGCCTTTTCTTACAAGATCATATTTCCAAAATCCTGCAACCTATCATTTGCCATATGATTTTTATATGCTTTTGATAACATGTTCTGCGGGCTAATTTAGCACATTTTAGTGATTAATCTTAGGGGCATAACACCATTTCTAATTAAAAAACAAAAAATCTACCCTTAAAAATATAAAAGAAAATATAGTTGTCATTTATTGAATTGGAGGTGAGCTAACTTGCAAGCAAACATGTGGTCTAACAAAGAGTTTGAAACTTGTGTGAAATCCATGAAAATGCTTTGAATACAAATTCTTCACTTTAATTACTTACAACCAAATGACATAACTTTGAACCTCAAAAAGAAAGGGTATATCAACCTTAGAACTCAAGTTTTGAAATACTTTCTGAATGAGGGAGGGAAATAATTCTTTGAATTAGTATGTAAATTCACAAAATGACAAGACCAATCTTTAAACAATAGGGGAGAGAGAGAGAGAGAGAGAGAGAGAGGATTGTTTACGAATACCCAAAAATTAGTTGTCACAGAAACAATATTTATTGTATCAGTAGGAATAGAGAGCCATAAACCATAAATTAAGCAGCAATTGGCTGCCTTGATCCTGCCAAAGGGTGGAGATAGAAGTCAAACTTTGTTATGAAATCAAAACTTTCTTTAAGGTAAAAAAGTTTCTGCCAACGGTCGAATACCACGTGAAATCGGTTGGCAGCTAACTATAACATATGATTTTGGGAGACATGAAAACCAATGGAATAAAATTTAAGGCCCCAAATGGAGCCACCATCCCAATATTTCTTTGTTTCTTATTTCAATCTTTAAAGTCTGTCAGAGTATTTTTTTTGTTACAATTTTCTTTTAGAGTATGGTGAGCCTAATTCTATTACAATTCACTCATAGCATTTAGCCAACTGCACATGTTCGAGTAATTTGATTTATTTTATAACTTTAACAGAGACATCATGACAACTAATACAATACCCTGACGGCAACCGAAAATCTCAATATTTAAAAAATTATTGTTCATAAGAGAATAAGAGATACAATGGATATTGCGGTTGGACATGCCCAAAAATGGACTGGCAGTCCAGAAAAAATGAGATATGTATAATACAATACTATATTCCGTTTGTTTGCTGCCAGATTCTACATTTTCCTGCTATTTCTTCAATTTTCCGGGCAACCAAACGAAGAAGGGATGAACTTAATACAACACGATGACATAGGATGATTAAAGTACACTATATCTGATCCAAAGGGAATTGGTGAATATGTGCTGAATCCATATGCCATATCTTCAGCGATGCTGTGACGTTCACTCCAGTAGCATTGTTAAACAGGAATACTCGCGCTGCTCCGTAAATCGCCTTCGTTGGATAAATTCGAGACGTGACGACTGTTCTTCCTTCTTGAGCAAAGCTCTCAACAATCGAATGATCAACCTGTTGAATTGTGTTTTTCAAAATCAGCCAAAAAAATATGAAAAACACTAAGTGTTTTTTTGGAAGCAAATTCATCACAAAACAACTTCTAAGTAAGGATGGCAATTTGATCTGAAGAAGTAGGCCCTCGACCTGCCCCAACCCTAATAGAAAGAGTATGGGGTTGAATAAAAGTGTTAGGAGCAGATTATGGAAGAAATAACAAAATCTGAAATCGATATGAGAGAGGTGGGAGAGAAAAAACAAAACCCAACTCCGACCCAAATATATACCAAAATGATTAGGATACCCTTATTATATTATAATAATACACAAAATATCACTTATTATGTATAGAAAGTTTATAGCACAGAGTATTGTCTATCTTTTATTAGGTAAATTAATTGTTATTTCTCGAAACTATGTGAGGGTGGAGAAATTGTCTATGTGCTAAACAAAAAATAAAAAATATAAAGGATAACCCGACCTGACACGATTTGAACATAAATGGATATGACATTGTAGAGTTCAACCTGTAACGAGTATGGGATGGAGTGGGGGATCGGTTTTTCTTATTAGGATCGGAGTAGGGTTTATGCAAATCCATTCCATACCTGACTCAGTTGCCGTCCATACTTCTAAGATAAGTTTCTAAACTGAATTTCAAAGACAAAATATTAATACAACACTGATATGAGATGTTTCTAACTTACCAATAATCTCATAGATAATTTTTCATTGTTGAGCACAGGAACCATGCCCCCATAAACCTTTTTGTTAATTTCAGGAGCCAGCGATGACCTGCATAAAATTACCATTATCTCAGGTTAACCTTTTTTGTCGGGTTAGATTAATCCTAATCATTTGATAATATATATTAAATCCTAGTATTCAAAGAAATATGTATCAATCAAACTAGTCGAGTCCGGCTCAGTTCGACTCATTAAATGACTTCATTAAACAAAGAGAAGAGGAAGAATATTTAGGAGACGAAGGAAGCAAATTAACCTCATTTCATCAGAACAGAAGAAGGTCTCGTAAGTGCCATCAATGTCCTTAGAGATGTAGAAATAGACAGGCGTGAACTCGGAGAGAGCATCGTCGGCAATAACCAGAAGGCCAAATGGTCCCAAATTGCCTCTCACAACAGCACCAGTAGTGCTGCAATTGTAACCAACATCGGCTTCGATTGTGGCCTCCAATGCCGCCTCATCTACTTCAAATACGGCTGTTATGTCTAACTGCGTCACCATTAGTTGCCAAAGAAGTCCTTGTCAGCTGATTTTCATTAATATATGATAATTACCACTATAATTCGACAAGTTTATCAAAATTACAAACACAGACCTGTGTAGCTGAGCTTATGTTCAGTGGCACCACTGTTCCTGGTCCAAGCTCCACCCCATCGAATTCAGTACTGTTCAGTCTCAGTCTCTCCACTTCCTCCACAGGCCATTGAAGTATATTGGTTTGAGTCTTCTCATCAAACACCACAGTCCTTGGAATGGTCTGTGGAAAACGACATGAAATGAATCTTCCTTTGTGCTCCATTCATGAGTTTAAGCTCGAGTTTCAAAAAAATCTAGAAGTCAGTGGCGGACCTAAAATTTTAATGGAGGGTGATCAAGATAAAAAAAAAAATTTGTTCAAATGAAGGTAAACTAAAATTTTAAAAGTTTTGAAAGGACTATTACACTATATTTTTTTTAAATTTATAAAAATCTTTAGAGATTTAAGAGAATTTTGAAAATTTTGAGACCACACCTTCCACCCACCCCCTTTGGTCCGCCGCCATTGAGAGAAAAAAAGAGATGGCAAAGAAAAAATGAAATGAAATAAAACCATTTTTATAAGAGAGAGAGAGAGTTTGTCCTCCTTTTTTTTCTCTCTCATAGATATAATCAAATCAAAAAAATTAAAAAAATAATTATTATTTTCTCTCCACTCCCACTAGTTCCAAACAGGTTGTTAATGGCATTTACTTTTGTTTTGTACTATAACTGGTTGCAAACTAAATCTAATGAGAGTTTGGTTACGAAGAAAGATCAGTAGTACCTGAACGGATGCCCAACCCTTCAAGAGGTCATCAGTTTCACTATCAGTTTCTCCAATCCAACCCCACAAGACCCTCCTCTGTTTGTGCTGGTCATAGAAGGTCTTTGATGCGTAGTACTTTCCATAATCCACCCGCAATCCAATACCCACATCCAGCTCCGGATTATCTGGTGTCCACGTGTCGTTAGCTGGATCATAGGTCCCGAGTGCGTAAAAATCCTTCTTCTCATCGTCCAAGCTTGCCTTCAGCACATGCTTAACACCCGGCCCGTTAAATGATGTGTCCAGCCCATTTGTACCGGTTGTTGAAACCGGGTAGAAGTCAACGCACTCCCACATGCCCGTACCCGGAACTGCATGCAAAACCCCGTCCAGGAGCTCGTAGGTAGTGAAGTTAGTGGTTTGGTACACGAGGGTAATACCCGTTGTATTAACCTTCGACCCAACAGCAACCCGCCATTTTCCATCATGGGCTTGCCATGCCGTGGTCGGGTCCCTAAAATCTTTTGGACCGATGCCGGTCGGAGGAACCAGGACCGGGTTACCCGCATACTTGGTCCAATTTAGGAGGAGAGGATCGGATAGGTTAGCCGGATATGCAAGGTTTTGCACTTGCACGTAATTATTGGTATCGCCAGTGTAAAGAATTATGATTTGGCCATCGGGGAGGAGTGTCGCGGACCCGGTCCAAACACCGTTCCAATCGAACCAACTATCGGGTACCAAGGCGAGAGGGAGATAGAGCCAGTGGATCAGGTCTCTTGATACCGTATGGCCCCAGGTGATGTTGCCCCAAACCGCAGAATCCGGGTTGTACTGGTAGAAAAGGTGGTACCACCCCATGTGGAACAATGGACCTGCAACCATGCGAAGTTGCCACTAGTTCACGTGGGGCCATAAGTAATGGTATATACAATATATATATATAGATGTATAGGTGTATACAAATGTGATTTTCTTGGGCGGTGCTATTGCCAAAGTTATTGTGAATGGATAAAATACTCATCAGAACATCTTGACCCGGTGGCTATTTTGTCAATCCACGAAAAATTGGTGCTGGCAAAAGTTTGCCCTCACAATACGGTTACACTAATTTTTCGGTCACATATATATATTTGAAAACTTATTCAATTGTTTTTGTAACATCATGTGATCAGACTCCTTTCACGCTTACCATGAGTCCGACAAATAAAACTACTATCACTACGTTTGTATTAATAACCCTTCTCACACTTACGTAAAAGCAAAAATAGAAATGTGGTAAAACCAATTATTAATTTGACAGTCTCATTCCTATATATATATACACATATATAAATGTATACAGGCATAGGCATAATAAATGAATCTTGTTGGGCATACGATTTAGAAGTTGCTCATGCAGCTTCTTATGGGCTTTCTTTAGAGCACCACCATTGATTTGCTCTTACTCTAACATTAGAGTGATACCCATCAGCTTAATAGGCCATTTAAGCCCACATTCCATTACAAGTGGAAAAAGGGCGAAAAGCAAGCGTCACGTTGAAAAAAAACTATTTAGTATTCCTAAAATATCATATCATTCTAATTCCATCACTAATATATGGTGAGTCTCTCTATTAGGTGAACTCAAAACACCCTACTTAATTAACACAAACCTATGTGTAGGTCAAGGGGCCTGACCCTCCTAAATATTTAGAATTCTAGTTATATATCATAATTTTTTGAGTATTTAGCATAAGAAATTAAGTATCAACCTCTTAAAATTCAAAAGACTTTTAACTTAACTCTCTAAAGTCTTAAAAAATTTACTTTAGCCCCCCCTCAAAAAAATTTTTTGAGTCCACTACTGCCCATGTAAATGGAGGAGGAATAACATGTTGTAGTAAAGAGGAAAAGTAAAAATACTATTTACTATTCTTTTCTTATTTGATTTTATAAAAAAAATGAAAGAAAAATTGAGAGAAAGAAGAAAGAGAAAAAGAGAGAAATATTCTAATTTTTTTTTTCTTCATTTTCTCTTTTCACTCTCTTTCTTTTCCTTCCCATCCCTCCCTCGAGTTTCAAACAGCAAGTGTAAATAATTTTTCGGACAAGTGACAACTAACAGTCCAGAAATCTATAGTGCGACTGGGGGACACTGACAATTGTCTTTACGGCACGGGTAAGCGTTGTCTATTCAAATTGGTCATAAAAAAGGCTGTTAGAAGGACATTTACCAAATGGACCACCGAAATTTGGGAGCATTCTTTGTTTTCTTGCTCTCCAATGTGTTAGGTCGCTAGCGCACGGTCAGACACACTGCCTTGAACGTTTGTTGATTTTTAGACACCTCTATCAAACACGTGCATGTTTACTTAAATCCAAAATATCACCTAACCACGTGCTGGTCCCAATTAATTGAGCTCTCAATCTAAAGTTCAACAGCATAACTTCAAACGTCCGAATTAGACCCTCATAACATGTGACATTACGTGTACAACATAAAGACCTCTTGTTACTTTCAAAAATAAATAAATAAATAATAATAAATTTTTTAGACAAGTAATTAATGACTTTTTTTTACTAATAATTTTTAAAAAAAAGTTAAAAGCATAAACTTCAAATTCATAAAAATAAATGACTAAATTTAGTAAAAAAAATAGTAAAAATGAAAAGAAAAAGTTGATGCAACAAGATGGTAAATAAACCGATCCAAACGAGTGCTAGGAGAAGTGTTTATTCTCTTTGAAAATGATATTTGCTCACTAAAAATATATATATACATATATGTGTATGAATGTATGTACATTATTTGCTAGTGATTTTATAGTACCTTTCCATGTCAACTTCTATCAAATTGCTCTATAATTCTTAGCGAGACTCACAAATTCTAAACGACACATTCAAACATGGTCCCCATCAAACCTGTTCACCTGGATCATGATTCATCATAAAGCCCAAGTGGCTACCTCATTGGTCCGTGACTCTAAAAAATTGGATTAACCTTTTTTTTTTTAACATGTCTAGTTTATTATCATTATTTCCACGTCAGATGACAGACTGTTGAGTCTTCATGACCACGGATTAAAAAAAAAAAAAAAACACTCTGCCATCACATAAAAAATTCTATTTAAAAAAAAACATAAGATGATCCAAATGATTTCTTTTTTTTTTTTTTAAGTTTTCAGTTAAAAAATCAAAAGCATTGCATAAAAGTTCATTGGAAATTTGAATTTTGACCAAAAACAAAGTGAAGTAATTAGTTAAATAAGATTCAAATGAGCACTAAGTACATATTTTATCATTCATTTTTGGGTAGACTAGGAAGTTAGTGCAGTGGTAACCCATTACTATTAGGGAAAGTAAGATTAAATATAGCAACCAGACAATAGGAACAAGATTGAATATGGCAGCTTTCAGTCTTTGTTCAGGAGCATTATGGAAACACAAAATCAAAGAGCCAATAGAAAGACGTACCATCAGGATCTGAAGTAGAAATCAGTCGAACCCCCAAAAAGGCAGCCATGAAAGACGACAATCAGATTTGAATCAGCATCAAAATAAACTTACATTATATATATATATATATATATATGTGTGTGTGTGTGTATTATGAACCGCGCTCAATGGAATGATGTGTAATATAAAATTTAAAAAAGGGTTGAAACAAAGATTCAAAAAGAAAGATTAATTGACCTTTGTACTTTATTTAAATTCTACTTTAGAATCTTTATTTTTAATAATTAAATTCTTATATTTTTAATTTATTGTAATGTGAACTTTTTGCTTAAAAATTGATAGAAAATTTGCATAGAATAACCCCATGGTCTTTTGTCAATAGAGAAACATGTAAAATTTAATCATTTTTCATCCCAAATACTGACACGTATTATACGAAAGTTGAATTAAAAGTTTTTAAATGAAGCCTAAATACATTATATACATTACAAAATTTATTACACATGATTGTGGAGCGATTTGAGAAATTTTTTTTTTTTATAGATTATTAGGAAAAAAACAAGATTTTACATCTTTAACTCTTAAAAAAGACAAAGTACTTGTCATATGTAAATTTTTTATTTTTTTAAAATGAAAATTAGCATAAAGTTAACATTATAAATAATTAAGAATATAAGAACTTAAATATTACAATTAAAAATAAAAATTTTAAAATAATATTTAGTGTAAAGTACAGCTAATTAACCAAAAAAGTTCGTGTTTGTACCTACCATTCATCCAATTCTTTTCTGGTTGAAAATGGTAAGCTGTTCTTTGCCAAGCCAACATAGCGTTGGTCCAAGGATACACAGGCCGGTCGCCGGCGAAATCCCGGAAAGTTTTCTCCGACACCCCCTGCGATACCCCTCTAGACGGTGGCATTAAGGTCTCCGGCAATATTGACATCGAAGGAGAAGACGTTGTTTGATTGTCATTGACTTGATCAGCTGAGGTTTGTGGTTCCTGGTTCAGGATCAAGACAACCAAAGATAACAGAAACAACACTGCAAGGAAGATACCGGCAAGACCCTTCACGGGTCGCCGGTGATCCGCCGGGGAAGCTGCAGGTTCTGGGTGGTCGAGTAGGTGAGTGTAGGGAGTTGCATTTTCATTTTCAAGATCATCAGGGGTTCTACGGGAAGGGTAGGTGTCCATCTTTGGTTCTCTTGGGTTGAGAAGGACCAAGTGTTAAAGAAATGAGAATGTCCTCTTATATATATATATATATATAGAGAGAGAGAGAGAGAGAGAGAGAGAGAGAGAGTGATGAATTGGAGTGTGGGGGATAAGGTGGTGGTGTGTCAGATATGGATTTGCCGAGTTAGATATCAATGAGGGGCGGGTTATGGGGTTGGACGGTTGTCCAGCTTGATTGGTAATAAAACCAGAGAGAGAGAGGCGTGTGCGGCAAGTGAAAAGGAGCCAGGATAGTATGGCACTGTGGATTATTGAATAAGAATAGGTTATTCTGTAGGGCCACGTTAACTATATAAGGGCGGAGCGAAGGTAGGCTAAGATGGGGCAAGTGCTCCTCAAGTTTTTAAAAATTATATTTTTTTATAAATTAAGAAAAAATTTTAATTTGTCCTTTTTAAAATTTGTAAATGGCTTTCTCAATTTTTTAAAAATATCATTTTAACTAACAATTTTTTAAATACTTTTTAACTTGTCCCTCTAAAGATTTATAAATGCACCACTTAAAAATAGTTATTTTGCACTAAAAATCTCATTATATATTATACATTTAAGCTTATATGCATTATACATCTATGTAGAAGTTAAGTATCCTATTAACCTATTATCGCTTATGAAAAAAAAATTCTCAATTTTTATTAACAATTGCTCTTTCTAAAAATATTTTATGGCTCCGTCACTAACTATGTATATATACACCCACGTACAAACAAGAGATCCAAATGATCTTAAAACTTTCCCAGGTAAATGTTCAATTAGAGTAAACAATGTTTCTGAAGATGTCCAAAGGAAGCAAGTAAACAGCCAATTTCCTGTAGTCACTGTGTTTCTATTTGTATAATTTGGCATCCATCTGAATTATTAAAGCTTCGTTTAGAATTTAAATTTTTAGTGAAAAAACGAAAATGTAAAGAAAAAATAAAAAAAAAGAAAGAATATTTTTACTTATTTTTTCTTCACACTCCAAACGAAGCCTAAATGAACCAAACAATGAAATTCAGCAATCTATGGGCAGTAATTTTGGTGAGATAGATGCAGCAGTGGAATATGAATTAGCCTCGTGCCCATGAATGGGATGGGACGCGTTCACGTGGACAGTGGATGTATATATATTTAGTTCGACTCTTTCTCTTTGTGGTCCTCATTCATGAAAACGGACGGGTCATTTTGAATTTGATGGACTTGTTTGAGCATATCTTAATTTAGCAGAATTTCTTTCATTGCTCCATTTATGAAGATTGCTACTCTTATCCGTCATGGTAGCCACCGAGTCTTTCATGACCTAGAAATAGAAGCCTACAACAATAAAAAGAAAATTTTTAAATTTTAATCACGTACGCAACAATTGAAATATAGAAACACTCGGAAGGACACGTAATCCAATGGGCCCACACAAATAGAATACGTGGCAATGTATCCATCATATGTAACGAGGAGCATCAGCCGTGATGACTCGATTCAGTCGCGGATTGATACTAAACTTTTACATATAATGAGATTGGTTGGCATTTGAATTATTTTATTCAATTGAAACACAAAAAGAACTAGAAATTATTTAGTCTCGTTGAAAACCATCTTATTTTATTGTAGTGGATCATGTTGGGTGGATGGGTTTAGTTGCTGTGTTAGAATTTACTTAGCACGAAATATATTACGCTTTTAGAGAAAGAGAGAGAAATTATCCGTAATGACTTCAATCTTGTCATCGTGTTTATTTTGTGCAATAATCTATTCATTGATGCCACAAAACTTTATGTCGTTCAATAAAGAAACTAATTTGTTTGCATAAAGTAAAAAGCTCTACTGGTTTTTTTGTTTTGTTTTTTTTTTTTCTACTACTACTCTAATATTAAGGTAATGTACATATAATTGATTATTTTCAAATTATTGAAGTTTCTTGCTCTTTATGTGGACTCAGAAATTGGATAAACTAAATTATGATGTGGCCCATAAAGTGCCACCTTTTTCCAGTTGCCTCTTTAGGCTTTGTGACAAATTGTGATCTTATTGGGCCCACTTTGTATGTGTTCAAACTTTAATTCTTCCCTAACTACCCAATTAATCGCATTTTAAATCCTAAAATGAGATCAAATCAAGTGAACCTACTGCTCTGTTGGTCATATGAAGTGGTAAAGAATAGATTAAGCTAAAGCAAAGGCAAACACGAAATTAGCAAGTTTAGTCTGATTTAGCGTGTACCCAAAACAATTGCGGCTGACCTAAACCGGTGATTTTTTTTTCCGGTTTGTCTTAATGAAGCCATGCTTTGTGGTGCAACTCCTATAAACCGCTGTAGTTAATGTTGAATGGTCTGAAGTAATGGCTAACACAAAAATATCAAGCTTAATGTGATTTAGAGTGTGCCCAAAACAATTGCGTATGACCTAAATGGATGATTAATTTTTTTTTTTGATTTGACTTAATCAAGCCATTCTTTGTAATACAACTCCCAACTACTGCGAGTAAATGATCTAACTTAAGCCTATGCTTTTCACATACTTAGCAATCATAGATCCGTGAGCAATTGGTAATGAGCTTCTTTTTTTCAATGAAGCAAGAACTATGGTAATAAGATAATAACAATAATAAAAAAAAAAAATTGTTGACATACCCTTTACGTGAAGCCAGGGATAAGCTTCACCATCTAAACATGTCGTCATCATGTTGAAGAATTTGACTAAGGTAAAGCCGTTCAGATCCATCCTTAATAAGTAAACTCTTTCTAAACTGACAAACATTTTTACCCGCTTATATCTGATAAAGCACGGACTAGCCAGTCAGACAACTGATTTTGTAATTTGGCCGACATTGCATGCCATTTCCCCAAAAGATGTTTCAAGGACTCAAACATGGGATTCGTCAACTACCATGTAAAGGTACATTCATATTCTATATCACACTTCTAAACCAGTGCTCTTAGATTATCACGTCACCCTTGCACTACCTCCAAACGAGTCTGGTTAATGTGTTTCGACCCATGAGGTATGTCAGCATCAAATGGATATTGTAGATAACATATGAGTCATTGATCACGGATTAGAAGCAAATAATTTCAGTAATTAGGATAATTGATATGAAGTGTCATACAAGTCATTCATTCATTCTTTTGTTTTGGGCCCATTATACTGAACGTATCTACATGTCAATTGTAGAGTCCAAAACAGCATGATTGGAGAACGTTTCGGCTTGCCTAGCCCGGCCCAAGTTAGAACCCTATAAGGGTCGAGTCGACCCATCTCCCTCATCTATTTATTTTTAATTTTCATTATGCACTGAAGAATTCTAATTTTTATGGTGAACTTTCAAACTCTGTATCATATGTTCTTATTTTTCCAATGAATTTTGAATTTCTTAAAAAACAAAGCCCGAATTAGGCACAAATGGCCGAGCCTGCCCCCAAGCCGATAATCCCAATTTCTAAGCCCATGGAGAGGGCCTGAGTTGCAGATATCAATGGTGGGCTGGACTGAGCTAGGCTGTTGATCGGTGAAAGCCCGCATACATCTTCAAACGGGCTAGCTGGCATACTCCATTTCAAAACTAAGCACTGTAATGTCACAGCATGGGGACTGAAATTACTACATGAAACATATTAATTTGCATTTAAATAAAAAAAAATTAACAAATAAATATCTTTCCAATAATACCCATATGGAGATTTAGCAACCAAAACTAGGAATTAAAAAAAAATAAAGAAAAATAAATGACTAATCCACTATGGTATGGGGACAAACTAGGAGCCGATATTGGGAGATATTAGGAAAAGCGTTTACAAAAAATAATAAGGGAAGCTCTTAGCAAAAATGATCTGCAGCTTTTGCTGATTGACTCGAGGAGCTCTCCTGTGCACTTCCACTTCGAAACCTCTGTAATTTTGTAAGAACTTGGAACATATATCTTTCTAAATGTGGTATTTGATATATATCAGCCTATAATCTTCTTTGTATTGTATTTATAGTGAACTTGACTTCTTCCATATTACCAGTGACTTGAGAAACTCCATGACCTGCATAAATAACAAAAACAGGCAAATGATTTCTCTGTAGCCTGCAATCCCAACCGAGGAGTATAGTAAGAAGCCAGTTTCCTCAGATTTGGAATTTTTCTTTTTTTGATAAGTAAACAGATTTGGAAGTTGATCAGCTCCTTTCAAAAGATCATCAAACTTGGGTTCTGAATTCTGAACATGACTGGCAATTAGTTCTCCAGAACAACAAACTGCATTCCCCTATCCCTAACAGAACCTACTTTTCAGTTACAGAAAATAACCAGTACCTCTGATGGGTCCATGAGAGAGTAAAATGCATTGCTTTCTTTAGGCACAGAAGACACCAAGATGCCATAACCACGATTTCCCTCTCTCAGAACCTGTAAAAAGTCAATTATGTTGGTTTGTTGCCGGTTAAAAAAACCATGAAAACATATGTATTCATCTGAACACTAAACTGGTAAAGAATGTATCGGGTTAGTCCAGCATTACCTTGAATGCATCTTCATCAGTCCGGTCATCTCCAACATAAATTGGGAGCACATCGTCACAATTACTTAACCCTACATCAATTTTAAGAAGCTGATTATTACAGGAAAATTTATTATTTACAACCACCAAAAAAGAAAACCGTTTAAACTCCTATGGAGAAGCACAGAAATTTACTCACCAAGTGATTCAAGTAAGAACTCAACAGCTTTTCCCTTATCCCAATCAAGCACAGGCCGGACCTCTAAAACCTAAGGCATTTGAGAAAACAAAGCAAAAATTACAGGGAGTGAAGAAACAAAATGAGCCAAGAATAATAAACTTTCAAATTGGATCAGTTGACCAGTGGCTTTGAGAGAAACCTTCCGGCCATGTGTCAATCGCAGACGAGGGTAGTCCTTCAGAATTTCATGGACGCATTGTGCAATTGTTGTCCAACACTGAAATATTTCAAAAAAGCATGTCAATAAAAGAAGAACAAAAATGCTACTGAAATAGCTTGTTCAGCCCTACTGAAATAGCTTATGGTGCTTGGGACAACCCCTACCTTCTCATCCACATTACGGTAGTGAACAGAGACACAAAACTTATTGTTCTCTACTTTTGCTCCTTTAATTTCTTTGGTAATCTCAGTAAGGGATCTAAAAACCTGCTCAAGCATAGACAAATCAGACGTTTTCCTATTACATAATGAAAAATTAGAACTCATGTGCTAGCATAACATATCGTATATGCTATAAGACATTTACCTACCTTATCAATCATAGGTAAGAATTCACTAGCAGGCTGGAACAAGCTAACTTCCTTACCCTATGTTCACAAGAAATAAAATCAAAAAACCATTTCAAGAGAGACAGAATTGGAAGTGAATATAGGTGTGCAAGAAGGATAGGCGTATAGGCCCATTACCTGCTTGTCAGTGGACCAAATACAGGTTGGATGGTCATTAGACATGGGCTGAATAGGGCCCATAATGTCCATCCCATGACTACCAGCATAATAGAGTTCTGTTAGTCCTACAAACTCGTACACCTGAATGAAGAGGGGTGTGGAACAAGTGTCAGTCCAAACCAAGGACCAACAAAAAGTGTAGCTGAAGATATAATAAAATAAAGACCAGAGAAAAGGTCACAATAACACCAAAACATCAGTAATAATATTAAAACTGATGACTTTCAAGTACCTTGTCGCGGCTTCTACCACTAATTATTGCTGTTGGGAAATATTTTGCCACATTCCTTACAGCAGCACGCATCTGAGACCAAGTTTCAAAGCATCCATAAGAATTTGAGGGAGGGGAAAGGGAAAAAAGAGGGAAAAAAAAAAAAAAAGAGCCTTTATCAAATATCTATACAATTTTGTATAAGTTAGAAAAGTAGCTTCTCACAGCATTAGACATGAAGGCACAATCTGGGTTGTCTACAATAGGGGAAAGAGTCCCATCATAGTCCAGAAACAATGCTACTCCCTTGCCCTTTGCATAATTTGTAATTTGCTCAAAAGATGCAAGTGCTGAGGGATACTTAAGCTGAAAATCCAGAAGAGGTCAAATACATAATATTTCATCAAAGCACAAACTTGAACGTTAACCGAAAGTAAGGGAGAAAATTACCATCCAATTGCAATAAGCAACATCACCATCAGTTGATACCAGCTCAGTGCCAGAATCTTTTGCTATCTTTTTATGAGTAGGAGATGAGGATTTCATGGCATCCAGCCAAGAGCTGGAACGAACGTCATCAAGTGTAATGGGTTTTTTCCGTGGGATTGTTAAGAAGAGTCCAGGAGAGAAAACAACACCTAGGGGCGAGTATAAACTAGAATGGATGCCTAATCTTGACTGGTTCATGGGTGCAGGATCAGCGAGAACGGGAGCACTATGATTTGATTTGAGGTCCATCAGGTCCAGGTTCATTGGGAAAGATGTTACCTTAAATACAATGTGATAATTGACAATTGGTCCCAGAAAATGCAAAGCAGTTGATATCCAAAACCCAATTTCAGAAATGCCTTTTATCCAACCCTCTTGTCAATGAAAAACCACCTCTTCAAAGTTTTCTTGTCACTACTGGTTGGAAAGCAGTCCATCAAGCGGAAGACTCCTGAAAACTAATGATCAGAGGAATACGTCAAAAGAAGAGTCAACAAAGGTTCAGGAGCAGGGCAAGTTGTCAACTGAGCCAAAATTCAGTCTTACAGGTAAATCTTGATCTCACTATCCAATGACTGTCAAAAGCAGGCAACATAACAATACCTGCCAAAAAAGCATTCAAACAAGAAGTGGTAAGCTGTGCTATAACTTCTAGTTCCAAGAGAAATTTCTGTGTACTGCCACAAGGTATAGGCAATACATATGGAAGTAGTTTTTGCAAAATTAAAACTTTTGAAGAAAAAAATGTTCTACATTATGCTTGGTAGCATAGTAATCTGTTCTGCAGTCTTTAATTTGCATGACAGGACACCAACCAAATAACAAAAGCATAGGTCATAAAGCAGTGAGAGTTAGAGCTTCCACAGAAATTGGTATCACATGCAGAGTCATTTGACAGAAAGACCACGCAAAAGGTACATAATCAAGATAGTTGAAGGAACCAAAAATATTTACAAATTTGTACACAAAAACCAAGTGGACTAGACCTCCTATTCATTGATACAAAATTCCCATTACCAGGATAAAGCAATGACAGAAACTGGGAAATCTCACGCTTCTCTCCTAGCACAACTAGTTAGGTAGTATTAGAACATCTTGTAATATGTAGATAGGCCAAAATCATTAAAAAAAATTTGCTGATATCGAGAGATGAAAAGAAAATGTTTGCACTTCTCATGACCTATTTCACACTCCTTGCTTTTGCTTGTCTTCTGCTTATAACATAAATTCATGGCAAAAGAGAATTTTGAGTTAATAGTATCAATAATCCTCCTAAGATATGGAATTGAAAAACATCATCACCAGCTTCATCTAGTGATCTTATATTTCACTGGAAGTCAATTATAGAGGTTCCCTCCCCCCTCCCCCACCCCACCCCCACAAAAAAAAAAAAAAAAGAGTCACTCCACATGATTTTTTATTTCCTGATACAGATAATTTTGATAAAGAACATCTGTGCATGAGGTATGGAAAAATGATGATGCCAAACTTCATATGAGAAGATAAATATGGATAGCTAAAATAATCAACAGCCAACATGCAGAGAGGTTCAAATTCAATGAAGGTCCCAAATAAAGCATAGTAATACAACTTATACGATGTATGTACATCAGTTACTGCGTGTTAAATTGATCACTAAAAGCTTCATGAACGACTACAATGATGCGGTGGCAATTATAAAAATCATGTGCGACGATCCTATACAGTTTCGTTATGTGTCAAACAAAACATAAAAAAAAAAAAATGAAAAAAGAACATGTAGGACCATACATTTAATTATGGTGAAGGGATTTCCAGTCACAACAATCAGCACCTACTAATTTTCAACTAATATGGTTTATGATGACCTATATACACTTATTGTAACATTCATCGTGGGCTTCAAATCTATGAATTATTCATTTTAATGAATGTCAATTTTGGAAAAGAAAAACCCAAAATTGATTGCCCTACATTATTGTGACGTCACAAAAAAAATTTAGAAGAGCTCTGTATAGATTCAAGACTATTTAAGTTAAAGAAAACTTACACCAATAGAAGATGACTTGGGTATTTTAATCATTTTAAAATTACCTATGTGCATGCATCAATGTGGTTTTTTTTTCCCCCCGCGGGGGGGGGGCGCATTAAATACTGGCCCACAACTGACATTTGGAAGTGAAATTTTTTGGGACCGGTAGTTGTGTATAATGAAAAGTTTTCCTACCCCACATAGTGAAAGCAAACAACATCATATGCAACCACATATTATGGGCCACTATAGCAGCATTGGAATTATTCAACATGTGGACCCAACACAACAACATTTAGAAATAAAATATAACAATAATAATAGTCAGATAAAAATTTCAGATCTCGCCATACTTTTGTTGCTATCGGACAACTCATTGTAACCGCAAAAAATGAACACGAGTTTTTTTCACAAAAGTACAATATTTATTTAAAGAACAGAGAAAAAAAATACAAATTCTAATATGTGGAATTGATACAGATATTGCAATAATTGTTTCATAAATTCTCTGCATGATTGTAGAACGCAAAGACTTAACTTTGAGTGAGTGCCAATTTAAAGGGCACACCTTTTACATTTTTCAAAAACATCAATCATAGAATATATGATTTTTTCTTTTTTTGCTACGCTCTCGTCTATTTTCTCTGATTAAGAGCGTGAGAGAGATTAGGACTTATAGACAACCAACATTCATTCATAATATTATAGTACACAGTAGCCAACAAATCATGAACAATTAAAAACGACTAAGATAAATTGAAGAAGAAAACAATGACCATATGACATCAGATTATTCAAGCACACCTCTATGGCAGACAAATCAGCCTCAACTCAAAAGTATCTGTCTTGCGGTTGGCAAAAAGGGTAAAAACCGAAATAATCTGATTAGGAACCAACACCAAAGATTTGGTATAATATCCCACGTGAAACTCATAATTTGGAAGGGAAAAAGAATGAATGAAAACTTGCCGATTTCTTACCCAGATTCCCCCCAAAAAGGGAAAAAATTAAAATAAAAAACCACTGATATCCTTTTGATAAATCTTTCTCATCAGACCCATCAAACATAAAGGAAAAAATAAAATAACAGAAAAAATATATTTTTTTCACCATTTGAACGAGGCCTTAATTAGTTGAATTATAGAGTTTCGTACATTCCAATCAAGAAAAGACTATCATCAACAATTGGAATATCCCAATCCATACCATCAAAACCTTAAATTTTAACTATTGGTTTGCATTAAACCTGAAATTTCACACTGGAAGGCACGATAAAATCAATAAATGCAATAAACGATTAATCCTAAAATCAAATCCAAAGAAGAAAAAAAAAAATACTCAAATACATCGTTGAAATACGATCACTTCCAAAATCAGAAACGAATACGACTTTCCAACATTAACCTCAACAACATTGTTAACGAAGCTACAAAGTTATCAATGAAAACGAACCTGTTTTTAAGCTCGAATGCGAACCCGTCTATGAAGAAATGAAACGCGACCAAATCTTTGAAATGCAGGTCATCAGATCCGAAACCTATCTACAACAGAAACGAGTCATCAATGAAGAACGATCCACCAAAAAAAGACTTCGTAAACACAAGTAAAAAAAGCTCAATGAACAAGGCGATGGAGAGAGACGATGTCACCTCCGAGCAAGGAAAAGCTGCAGACAACCGCTATCAAAGCCCTAGGATTCGCAGAGAACGAGGACAGTGTATAGATACAAAACGTGTATGTATATATTTTGAATGCGAAAAACGCTGCGGCGAGAGAAGTGGAAAGAAGAAAACAGAGACGGAAGGGGCCGGGCCGCTGGGGTATATGTAGAGCTTCAATAGCGAAACACGGCTGTTGAATCCGGAAACAGAATCTGAAATTTTCAATAAATGATTTCCCCACGCTATCTCGAAGCGCGTGTGTAAACACCCTCCAGCCATGTGGGGTTTTTTTTTTTATAGCCTCCAACCATATGGTTTGAACCCTGGAAATATTCAATACAACCGTCATATCTACAATTGTTAATTTCATACTGAGTCAGTGTACTGTTTTTGTTATCAGTATACTACGTTTGGATACCTATGCGTTTCGACGTGTTATTTTGAATTTAGTGCTATAATATTTATATATTTATAAAAAATTATATATTTATATTGACTTAAAACCTTATCTAATTTTAGGATACAACTAATCTTTTCATTCAACATATATGAACAAATAATGAGGATTAAATTCTGGAATCGTTTGGCATACCCCAAAATTACCTTTAGAACAAAATATGATAAACAAATAGAATTGTTAATAAGTTGATATTATTCTATCCACTTATTATTAACTCTTTTCTTAAACAAGTCTAATGAAAGCATGCGCTCCACACAAAATAACAGATTGGTAATTTATGTGTGAACACATCTCATACCGGTTGATGCGGTACGAGATCAATAACTATGGTCATGTCACGTTATTTTGCTGATATGTTATTACAAATTAATGAAAATTAGAACTATCAATATCATATCGCACTGTATCAACACATATCTAGTATGGTACTGGTCATAAAACGATACAAATAAGGTTGAATTTCATATTGATCAATATCGAACAGCACCAAATCTTTTGGAGAGTACGGGATTTTGTGTAAGTTATTGTGAAATAATTTATTTATATTTGATGATTAATTCCTATTAAATCTATGTTAAACCTTATATGTCTTTAAATATTTTTAAACATATACTAGGTTGGATAAGATATTTATATTATATTTTTATAAGTAAATATATATTTTTCATAAGTATAAAATACTTGTAGCGATAAATTCGAAAACGGTACATGATAATGCACCGATACTGATAGTATAAACGGTACATTGATCGGTATAATATTAACAACTACAATTCAAATCATGTTAAATGCATATGTTTTTGTACAATCATCTAAATTAAGAAGAGATTTTCTCTAATGACCCACTAAACTAATAATATGTTATAGTTATTAGAATTCAATGGTTGTAACACCACATTAACAAAATAAAATAATATCACCGTTGCATTAAATAAATGCAACGATCGGAGATAATATTTTCAAGAAGAAAGCAAATAGTATGTGACAAATGAAGCGCGTGAAGCAAGGTGGTGTTACATACACTTGCTATTTTAATAACTGTTGCGCCCCGCTATTATTAGTTTACTGTTAGTAATATAGAACAATTTTATAATATAGTCTATTGTGACAATTATTTTTCCACAACTGAATATTCTACTTAGAAAAACCGCCAAAATGACTAGGTCCCACGCTAGGACACGTGTAAATACGACCAATTGAGCCCCAGTGCGTATGCGGACAACTGTTTCAGAGTCAGGGATGACGTGAACACGTTTCACTGTGGGGCCCACAACATAACTTCGGAGGCTTCTAAAAGAGTATATTATTCAATTGTTGTGTAATGGTTTATTAATTAATTGTCATGTAACGAGATACGAATTTTTAGAGTAAATTACACTAATTTTTTTTAAATATTTGTGTAAATACAGATAATTTTTTTTAATATTTTGAAATTAGACTAACCTCCCTTAATTTTATTATTTTAATATCACATTCATCTGTTTGTTATAACTTGTTTGAAATTTAAAAAAAAAAAAAGAGAAGAAAAAAAATTACTATTTATTATTTTTCTATTTAATTTTATAAAAAAAATTTTTTAAAAAAGATAACTTAATTTAAATTTTTTTTTCCTCCCTTCCTCTTTACTTTCCTTCCTTTCCCCAAATTTCAAACAGTTAGTCCACCGTCCATCGACCAAACAGACATGCTGACGTAAGTGTGAAATTGTTTCAAAATTGGCAATTTTACCCTTGTTAGACTCAAACTCTTTCTTTCTTCTCCTCCAGCCAACTGCCCACTGCCGGCCACCACCTATCTTCTTCTCTCTTTCCCCTCAAGGCTTCTACCTCTCTCTCTCTCTCTCTCTCTCTCTCTCTCTCTCTCTCTCTCTCTCTCTCTCTCCTTAGAGCTTCTTTGCCACGTCTCATCCCTACCTCCGGCCACCCCCACCCACTTTCCCGCCACCTCTACCCTTCCCCGTCCCCCACACCCCAATCCAAAGCCGCCACACCCAGTCCTCCCTCTCCTCATGGCTGTCACACCCATTTCTTTCAATTGAGGACAACTGCTCTGCTAATTGTTCATTCGTTTAGAATTGTATATGTGGGATCCATTGTTGTCTTTCAATTCTTTATTTTGATTTGTTTTTTAAGATGGTTTTTTTTTTTTGAGAAATCCAATTGGGTTTATGGGTATATGTATATATACATATATATAAATACGCCGGTGTCTTTGTATATATATAATTTTCAAACCCAACTTATGAAACTGACTCATCCTTTTTTCTCCCTAAAATTTTATCTGCAAAACCGAATTTTTTGGGAGATCAGTTTGCGGGTTTCTAAGGTTATATATATATATATACACCCACATGTATTTATGTGGGTATGTATAATTTTGAAATCCAATTGATCAAAAAAAGAAGCATTTGGATAATATGTTAAACTGTAGACTTCAAAAAATACATATAACTAAAAGGCAAATCAAAATCAATTGGACGAGTCAATGAAATTATCCAGGTAGCCGTATTTGTGTGTATATTTGTGAGCGTGTATATATATATTGAAGAATTTTTCATATATGTATATATGAGTATTTGTGCGTATACGTAACGAACAACTAATTTTTCCAGTGGCTTTAGTTTGGGAGGATTACTCGGTTTGTCTTATTTACACACACACACACGCATATATATATGTGTGTGCGTATATATTGATGGAAACTATTGATATAAATGGTGATTTTGTTACTGGGTTTGTATGGTGTGGCATCTCTAGGTTTGTGTGGGATGGTAGGGAAGGGGCTGCTGTTCGACGAAGGGCTGGGGTGCAGCTGGGCGGGGCGGTGGCTGGTGGCATGGTTATAGTAACAATGAGAAAGAGATGTAACGAGAGAAATGAGAGTTCTAGAGTTGGAGAGAGTTTTAGAGGGAAATTTGGGTTTAAGAAAGTAGAAAGATAAATGAGTGTTTGAGGTAAAATATTTTATTTTTAAATATTAAAGGTCATTATTGTCATTTTGTAGCTTTTGTTTATACTGTTCATCTCATGTTAGATGAAAAGGAGAATTTGTTCATGATATTTCAAAAGTAAGGAAGGTCAGTTTAATATTGGAATAACCGGAGTAAACTCATGTATTCTAACAAATGTTTAAGAAAAATTTGCGTAATTTATTTTATTTTTTAAAATATTATAACTATTATTCGAGTGTATGATAATTTTTTAAATTTAAAATAAATGCGACATGTAAATAAAACGTCAAGCATACGCACAATAACTAACAGTAATTCTCAATAATTACTCGCCTGACAGGTCCCATCGCTTTCGCTCACAGCTGAGTGGTTGTCCGTGACCGGTGGGAGGGATGCTCCCTCGATCATAATAGCCACCTAGGTCGACCCTTTTATATTCACATCAAAGGTCAAATCGTTTTTTGTTGATCGCTTTGGTGAGATAAGATAATAAAAAATTTTATACAAAAAATTTTCTTGGCCACTACCAAAAAAAAAAAATAGTTTATCAAGTAAACTTACGAATCCAACACCTCAAAAAAGAGTAGGAAAATAAACATTCTAGTCCAATAGTAGTAATGATACTATCTTATACCTCAATCGGTGGCTCATTTCTTTGCCACAATGAAAAAATAATAATTTATTAAAAAGTAAGCTAATGAATCGAAACCCCTTACGAGTGGACATTAAATCAGTCAAGTAAGACTTGACTGACCAAAATAAAATTTAGAATTCTAAAGTCTATCAATTTAACTTAATAATATTTTTTTAAAAAAATAAAGTAAGATAATATAAAATTTAAATACATAAATATAATAAAATATAAAAATATATTATTTTATAGTTTATCAAGTAAACTTATGAATTCAACACCTCAACAAGGAGTAGGAAAATAAATATTCTAATCCAATAGTAGTAATGATACCATCTTATACCTCAATCGGTGGCTCATTTCTGTGCCACAATGAAAAAAATAATAATTTATTAAAAAGCAAGCTAATGAATCGAAACACCTTACGAGTGGACATTAAATGAGTCAAGTAAGACTTGACTGACCAAAATAAAATTTAGAATTCTAAAGTCTATCAATTTAACTTAATAATATTTTTAATAAATATTTTTTAAAAAAAATAAAGTAAGATAATATAAAATTTAAATACATAAATATAGTAAACTATAGAAATATATTATTCTATATATATGTGGGGTGAGTTGAGTTTCAAACACAATTTTCAACCCCACTCATTAAACTAATCGGATTTAAAAAAATTTTTAAGTTTTATAAATGATGAACAAGCTAAGAGGGTCATTGGGCTCGTGTCCACTGTTACCTCAACTGAGAGGAAAATAAACACTCTAAAGGCGTTCGGAGCTAATAGTTATGTTTGATAATTATATTATTTTGTTTGTGACACTGTTAATTAGGGTTTGTTTAATATATTTTTTCTTTCTATAAACTAAAACTATGTAGAAAAACAAAAAAATTTAATTTTTTTAATTATAAGCTCAAAAAAATCTAAAATAAGTCCCAACAAATAAATTTTTTTTTTATTTTATACTTAAGTCTAAATCACTAGCAATATAAGTTTACTACCGATTAATATCAGTATAAAAAATGCCTATAAAAATTTAAACGTTAGAACTAAAAATCCATTAAAAAAAACTGCTATCCAAGCTAGATTTAGGCAGGCTATTGGCCGTGAGTGGTCCAGCTTTAAATACATGTCGTGGGAACTCGTGCGGGTGGGGGTGGCGCGGTCCAACTCTGAGCTGGCAAAAGGGACCACCGGCATTTAAGTGGGTCAAATGACGCTGACACAGTGGAAAAATTGGGGGTGCAGAAACAGAAAGTGAGATTTTGTCTTTTTGCGAGGTTTCTTTTTTAGGGTATATTTGATACTTAATAAGAAAGGAAGATAAAAAAATAATTATTCTCTTTTTTTATTTGATTTGTAGTGTAAAATTTTTATTTTTTTAATTTTTTTAAAAATCAAATAGAAAAGGAATCTAATTTTTTTTTTCTCTCTCTTTCTTTTTTATTTTTTTTTTCATGAGTAAAAAACAAACCTTAATACAGTAGGTTCTATTGAAAAGTTGTTCAGTATTTTTGAACTACCCGAGTCATCCCAAGTGAGGTGGTTATGGGCCTTGTGGCCAGCTAGGTTCTTCCATAGTTTATATGATTTAAGAATTTTTTAGACCCTAATTTTATTAGTGGGTAGCTTGAAAATTTTGTTTAAAACTCGACCCTTTCAAAATATATGTAAAACAATATATGCATATTTCAATTATTTATGTAATTACATGTATTAGTTAAACATTAATTTTAAACAATAAAATTATTTATTAAAATTGTTTGAGGTTAAGTAGGCGAACTTGGATGGACTGGGACATTTAATTTTTATTTTGTACTAGTTTGAGATTTAGTTTTATCCTCGACAAAAATTATTTTTAGTACAAGTCCGATCCAAGTTTGCTCTCCCGAACAATATTCATCCCTAATCTCAGGGCTCCTTAGAGGAGGATCCACTATGAGAAGAAAAACAAAGTTAACAAGACGCTCTAACAGTACATAATAATTTATCATTCAGTTGGTTTTGAAAACTCACCATAGTCGAAATCTCTTTACCCTTATTTGGAGAAATTATTTTACAGGTACGGAACATTACGTTATCCCTAATATACAAAGAGTAAAATAATCTCATAGAGGCGGGATTAGCTTCCAAAATGAAAGGATCAGCAAAATAACTTTACAAAATTAAGGCTTACACAATATCAAGTAAATATATTACATGATATTTCGTCTTTTATATCATTCCACAAACAAACATTGAATTTGCTAGAATTAAAGTTAAAAATAGAGAGAGGATTAGATGTTCTGAGACAATAGTCCCAGAATATCCAATCCCTTCAACACGATGAAAGGTCATTATTTATATTTTCTTTGAGTTTTGCAAAAAGCTTTTTCATCATATTTGTGTGAACCTTCTAGGGAAGGAAAGAGAGGCTTTGACAGCAAATAATAGCCTTGAACAAGTAATCCTTTTGAAACTTCAAAGCTAATAATTACATAATACTCAAAATGTGAACAAACAATTGCCTATAACCCTTTCTTCAAACTTGTAGGGTCAAAATTTAGAGTTGTAAACATCAAGGGATACCCGCTACCAACCCCATTTTGACCCCAAAAATGGGTCAAAACTTGCATATTAATTGCATGATATTTATATTTGTAGGAGATTTTATGAAAGTGATTATTATTGTTAGAGCAATCTAGTTGTGTCAATATATTTTTTTTATGTGAACAGAAAAAATTACACTTCTGTTAAAATTTTTAAAAATATTGTACATAAACTAACTTTTTAATTCATTTTTTCACTCAAAAGATATAAGTGGATGGTCTCACGTGCATTTATTAATATGGGCCCCATTGCATTGTGTCTTGGAGGTGAAAAAATAGATCAAGAAATTAGTTTATATATAACATTATTATTCTAAATTTTTTTGAGCAAATGAAAACAATAAATCATGTAATAATTGTGCTACGAAAACTTGGGATAAAAGAAAAAAAAACATAAAAGCCAAATCTTTAAAAATTAAAAGGTAAAGGAACAAATAATTCAAGAGACATCTCTTAAGTGTACACTTCATTAGCAAATTTTACATTAAGTTAAGATCTCGTTATATTGGTATTTTTTCTTTTGTTTTCTCATTATTCTTGATAAATAAATAGTGAGAAAACGACATGGAGTATGTCTTAAGGAGCAGTTAAAATGTTATAGGATGCCATGTTATAGCATCAAACTATATATGTCCCCTACATATATGATAGAAAGTGACCTTCATTTCGTAACCTTCTATCAAGGTTATGTTCATGATTTTCTATTCCCAAATATTATGTTTGGATTTTTAAATTTTTTAAGAAAAAATAAAATAAAAAATAAATAGAATTACTTAAAATCAAACAGAAACAAGAATTTTGAATTACAGATATCTATTTATTTTTTTCTCAATTTTCTTATTTAGTCAAACAACCGAATGAAATTCAACTTCTTCCCATTTATTTTTTTCTTTTCCTTTACAAATTCAAGAGCCCCCTACACCGTGTTTGTGTATAGCTTATAAATGTCCAATTCAATGTGGCATCTCAATCATCAATTTTTGTGGGGCCAATGTGACACCCAAACAAAAGACAGCACATTTTGTCTCTCAGCATTCAGACAGCTGCAAGCTGGTACTACGTGAAAATGTTTCTCTATGATCAAGAGAGCCAAAGTCTATTAGTTTGTGACGAAATTTACATCTATGACTCAACTTCACAAAGATTAAGGACACAAAATTCTTAATATCTAGAAAAACAACATATAAGGCTAAGCTTTTGATTAATTCTAATGCATGGGACCATTACAAAAAGGAAGGTGTGAACGCAGTGGTGAACCACAAATTTTGGTGAGAGGTCAAGGTAAAATTTTTAAAATTTCAAAGAATCAAGATAATATTTTTTGAAGTTTAAAAGACTAGTACATTACTTTTTATAATAAATACTAAAAAAATTACAGAACCTAAACGACATTTAAAAAACCCTGAGGGCTCGAGTCCCTTGTTCTTAACATAGGTTTGTTCTTGATTGTACGGTTATAAAGTGAACTAAGTATCTTAAGCTCGACTCGTGTTTAACTCAAGATACAAGCAAACACGTTTAAAATTTCAAGCTAGCCATAACGATCTTATCTCAGTAAGTTTAGAAACACTATAATAGTATATAAACAATTGAGCTGTACCAACTCTTAAAAACTAATTCAGAATGAGCTTAAATGATATACAAACCTAATACATTTGAAACTCATTATATTTTCAAACCACAATCTTAAACAATTAACTATTTACTCAGCTTGAACCCAATTTGGTCTTAATTTTCCTATTATTTTTATCTAGTTTTGAAAGAACACGAAGGACAATTGAATGAAAGAAGAAGTTATGAATTCTAAATTGGTGTAGCATCCAAATGTACCATTGTGTGGTCCATTTGCATAATTCCTTACACAAAACCTGAGAATTCAACCAAGAAAATGGTTGAAAGTGCCTCCTTTCTAGATGCCTTGAATTTCATTCGAACAGTCACTTTATTAAATTAAGAAGAAATAGATACCACACAACAATATACCAAATTCTTAATCATAGATATCATATATATATGTATATATCTGTATACTTATACATGTAACCTGACGTGGGTTTGAGGGTATTCTACCATTTGTGGAGAACAAGAAAAGAAGAAGTAAACAAGAGTTACAGGACACCTAACTCTTGTTGTTTTGTATGTTTTTTAGTTGTTTGTTGTTGTGGTGAAGAAAGAGGAGGCCAAGTTAGTTTGACTCTGGACTCAGTTAGATAGGCCTTTACGGGTCAATGGCTAACATCTGAAAATAAAGGGTAAGCACAGTTATTAAAATAAATAAATTAGAAGATTTGAATACAAAGCTGTCGTCATCTTAACTGATCAAAAGATTGACATGCTCTCCAAACAAAGAAAAAAATAAGTCAAAAAATGATCTAGACGGGCACTGTTTGCTGGTGTACACTAGCGGCTAGCCAATCTGTACAAGTTTTCTAAACATTTTGATAATGAAAAGTTCTATTCTTAGAAAATTTATATACAGAATTCTTCGTCAAAATGATATAGCGGTTATATTTTTAAAAAATATACATCGTCTTGATTGATGGGTTTTTCATTATAGATTGATAGGACTCAATTCTACAGTTTTTACTGCACTATTTTGAATAAAAAATGTTAATTTTTTTTATTACAAGTCATCTAATCCTTTAATCAATTATTTTATCTAGTTTTTGCAACACTACGGTCCGTGCGAACCTTATCAACTTTAAGTTTTGTATTAAGAAGCCCTTCTGTTTGCTATATGTATGGCATTACTGTTTTAAAATTTGTACAAAGCAACACGTTCTCAAAGTTTTGTGCTTAGAAGCCCTTTTCCCTGTTATTTGTCTGACATTACGCTTTTATAATTTGCATAAAACAACACATTCTCAAGTTCTGCTAATGTAGTTAGAAACCTTTTACCTAAATCCAATAGTTGATATACAATTAAAATGTAATCCATCATCAATTAATCGTGTTTGCATAATTGCTGCTCACGAGTTAAAGATTATATAAGTTTTGTATATTTCTATGCAGAAGGTCAACTAGAGATTTTTTATTTTTATTTTTAATGAAACTTCTAGGAACAACAATCTACCTGTATTGTTTCAACACGAAAAATGGTGGTCTAGACCCTAGAGCCTAACCCTAGGAAAGATCCTTTGCCTTCCCCATCATCCATCATGGGTCTAGCATTTTTTTTAATTCCCATGGTAGACTAACAACAATCATCTTAACTTACAAATATTATTTTGTATATCATATGGACAAATTTGTCTAGAATGGAACTAACTTTTGTTCCTAACATGGATCGGGCTCGTTCTAGAAGGAACTGGAGATTTCGGGTTTAATAAATAAGCAGGGCCGGCTCTACCTTAAAGTGAGTGCTCTCTTTAGGTTTCCAATTTTCCAATGTCTCAAATTTTAAAAGATCATATATGCTATAATTAAGTCCTACACAATTGTGACATTTTTATTTTTAAAAAAAAAGTCTGGTCCAAGTGAAAAAATGGCCCACAAGAAAAGAAAAAAAAAAAACCTTAGCCTAAATGAGAGAAAAATGTCCATAAAAAAAAATCCCAATTTACATTACAAAAAAGATCTATAAAAAAAATAATAAAGAAAGCCTCAAGTCAAAGATAAATGGACCCATAAGAAAAGAAAGGAAAAAAAATCTAAATCAACTACACTAGTTAACTTGGGAAATTTTTTTTTTTTACATACAAGTCTCTTTCTCTCTAATATATAGATATTCAGAAGTCTAAATCCTCACAACTCTCTCTCTCTCTCTTGTGCATATACAAATTTTCAAAATAAAAAATAAATTGATAAATCTTACAAATAGTATTATCAACTGGCTTATTGATGTAAATTATTTTATTTTTGGTATGGATCGATCTTTGTTTGGTTTGTATCTTGTCAAAATATATCCAATTTCTATTTTGATATTGTAAGTTATCTATATATATACGACATATTATTTTATTTACCAAAGAACAATTTTTTCTTTTATTGCTTGAGATGTTAAATTGAACAAATTGCTATTTTTTTTTATATTGTTGGTGGGTTATCAATGGGTAGCGGCTAAGATAAAAATTGAAAACTATCTTTTTTATTATGTTGATTGGGTCAATTTTGATTCGGTCAATACAATGGAAATATTTATACATAATTTGCATATGTTATTTGGGTCATACATGACTATATGGTATACTATTAAGTGAAAAAGATTTGTTATCTAAACTTAAATATATTAAATTAATAATATTTCATCTCAAAGGCTAGAAAAATAGATTTTAGATAAAACTTTTAAACAATTATTAAATGTGAAAAGTCATAAATTTTTTTCTTCAAAAAAGTCTCATTTAAAATTGTCACTTTAGGCCTCCAATTGTCTTAAGCTGAACCTGTGTATAAGGCTGCAACACAACATCAAAACTTAAACTAAGTGATCTAAAAGCTATCCAAATTTTAATATATGACACTCAATTATATCATAATATTCTGTTGTGTTTAATTCAAAATGTCGGCTACATCCTCTTTCAGATCCTTTAATCCTGAAGATGAGATCTCCAAAGAAAACCCAAATCCTTCCAATACAGGCCCAAGCAACGCAAAAGTTCAATGAGACACAAAAGGCCCAAAAATAAAGAAAGTGACATCACATCTAGTTCAACAGTCCTCACTATTATTATTACTGATATTATTATTTTTTTCAATTAATAGGAAGAAATTCATTCATATAATGAGAAATACATCTTTGCCCAATATGAACTATGCCAACTTCAATAAATTTTGGGGCCCAACGTGCAAGAAACAAAGTAGACGTGGAGGTTTACGGTTCAGCCCAATTAAAGACAGTACTGGGCCCATCTCAAAGACAGTTTATCTCCTCGGCCTAGTTAGCATTTACCCAGCCCAGAAAAAGAAAGTAGAAGGATCAGTCCTACTTTTCTTTTTCAATTTTTTTGGCCTTTCTTTGGTGAATAGTACTACCACTTAGGCGCTATTTGGTAGAGCTTAAATTTAGCTTTTTTTCATTTTGATTTGCTAGATTTTTCTTAGATTTTTTGCATTTATAAACTAAGTAAAAAGCAAGAAAGAAGAAGAAGAAGAAGAAGAAGAAGAAGAAGCAAAAAAGTTAAAAATTTTAGTTTTTTTTTTTTTGCTTATTAGCAAAAAAAAAAACAGGTTAAAGAAGCTTAAAAAAAGCTATATCAAACAGGCCCTTAACCATTGAGATTGGGAAGGCACAACCGTCAAACCACCGATGCTATTTAGTTCTTACTCCTAACAAGGCCAATCACATTTATTTCTTCTTTTTTTCTCCCAAAAATGCTGTTTTTTCAAAAAAATTGAACAGAAAAATCTACTAAAGTGACGTGCCAATGACATTGTATAATTAAAAATCATCATAAAAGGTATTAAATAAATGTCTCACATTCAACCATATTATTCTGGCGATAAATTTTAATTGAATTTTTTGGTTTTATAACATTACCATTTTTTCTTTTTTTTTTTTGTTACCTTGCTCTCGTTTTTTTTTTTCAGAATTTTTTCCCAACATTTGAGTATATATCCATCCATTAGGACAATCAGTTAATCAACATCATGCTTCAGAAAAAAAAAAAAAATCCAGTAAGAAAGTAATACTTGTGATTTTAAATACTACTTTCATTATATTTTTTCCTTTCATGTGTTTAATGAGTCACTTCCCACCATAAAGGCTAAAATCAAGTGAGAGGAATTGATACTCTCATACGAATTAGTGATGGACCAATAGTGTGATGGCTAGCATAACTCGACGAGTGAACAACACTTCCACTGATGCAAGCATTGCCCATGAGAGATTACAACAGCATCATTCTCCAAAATAAATCATATCGAAATTCTATTCATACGATGATCGAACAGTGTTAAAAAGTCAAACTAATATTACCAAGATAATCCAACAATTTTAAAAAAAATCAAATGATTAATGTTGTTAAGATGAAACCGTTTATATGGGCAATGCTAGTGACAGTCACCCCAACAGTTGCCTTCCAATTGTTGCGCTAAATTACTTACACGTGAATTTCACCAAGCCGGTGTGTCACGGGTTGCCACCCGAGGCATGTCTGGGACCGCGAAGGACCTTGGCGTGAGGCATGTCTGAGCATGATTGGCCGGTGGCATGACAATCTCGTAATTTGTATTTTTCATATTTATTGGATATATGGATTATGACTCCTCGAGGGGGTATGATGTTTTTTCCAATCAGTTTGAAGATGGCTTAGAATGCTATTATAAGGGGGGGAATGGTGTTGACTCCACGACCCCCTGGTGCTACCGAAAGGGACAGTATCCGAGTGAGTCCCCCAAGGGAGTGGGCGAGACTTGGGAGCCGGCTGTGACACGTGGCTGCAGTCCTCATGCTAGTCAAGGGGCTACATGGGCGGCATTGTACCCGGTGGGGCAAATATTGGGCATTGGCGTCGAGGATGGGGTTGTGACATACACACTCGCTATGCCACATTCATATCGTTTCAGGGCTTATGTTCATGACGGATTGGGTCTCAGTGTGCACACTTGCATGCCGTATGTCTCGTGTGCACTTGCGCATTGAGTTCACGCTTGTGTACACGACCGCTTGGTTTGGCTAGCATTGGTGTCGCAGGGCACTATGTTGCGGGCTTAATTGTTGCTATTCGGTTGTGCCTATCCTTGCGGGCAACATCTTGACGCGAGACGCTAAGAGCTTGATGGATGGAGGCGTTGTGCCTAACGGTGATGCTTGGCTGACGCGCATGTCTAGTTGCACATGGCTATCTGGCTTATGTTTCAAGAGGGACTAGCGCTAAGCGCATTGTTTGTCATGTGTGCGCGCATTTGAGTATGGCGTTGCTATCGCCTATAGCTTGGGTTGCCTTATGACTTGAGCATCAGAGGTCCGAGCTTAAAGAGTTATGCGGGGCATTACGGATGGATCCTGGACAAGCGCATAATCTTATGCCTTGGTTTTTGAGTTTGGCGGGACTATTGCTTGGTGCATAGTTGCCTCACGGGTATATTCTGCTGCATATGATCATTGCGGGTTGCATTACTGTTACCGTGTGATGCTCGGCCTGCTAGCCCATGACAGTTGGTATCAGAACACTAACCATCCGTGGTGTACATTAATTGGGTGTTGCTTCTCTTATCCGTGTGGGCATACTCTTCATTTGTGGTGGACTTCTCCCAGTGGGTTGTTTGCTTCAGATTGTTGGTTGTCGGTTTATCGGTAGAGCGAGTGTCATTCCATCTTATGGCGAATGGATTGGTGGCCCGAGCAAGCAGTTTTCCAATCTATGTGGGCTGAATTCTTATGGTATCAGTGGACTTGATTGCTGTTTGAACCCCTTTGGTACCTTCCTAAAGTGGCTGCTTCAACAAGCTTTGGACACGCGCTCGGTCCTTTGATTGTGGTCGTGGTGCACAGTGCAGCAGGCCATCTTAAGGATGTGCATGGGACCGACTTTGTAGTGCATAAACGCTTCTGTGTGTCAAATCATTGATTTTGGTGCATAGCTAGTAGTGCTGCTTTGTTGGATTCATGGGTTATTTCTGTAGTATGTGAGCTTGTGCAACTTGCTTCGTGTTGTGGGGATTTGCTTGCCTTCATTAGGCCCTTGAGTTGGCCAAAACCGTTGGCAGCTTTGCTCGTATTATTGCAGAGTGACTTTGTTGGCTTTATGCTTGCTTAGTGAATTGTGCTCATTTCTACGCTTGGCTGTTGGCATTGTGAAGAACGTGTCTTTACTTCAAATTTTTGGTGGTCTTGCCTCGTTGTGATATATGTTGGCTAGTGGACGTCAGGTGGCTTAGAGGAGTTCATTGTTGCTAGAGAGCACTGTGTAGCGAAGGTTTATCAAGACATTAAGTCCTCCGGTGGAGGGAGGCATTGCGGGTAGACTTCGGGTGAAGATCAGAGAATCAAGCACTGGAGTTGCATTATGGGCAGACTTTAGGTGAAGATCAAAGGATCAGACACTGGAGCTTTGCAAAATGATTTCGGGTGAAGGCTGAAGAGCCGAGGTACTGGAACAGTGTGGGCTAATTTCAAGTGAAGGCTGAAGAGCTGAGGCACTGAAACAGCATGGGTTGTCTTCGGGTGAAGGTCTAAGGACTGAGGTACTGGAGCAACATTGTGGGAACTTCAATAGTTGGAACCGTTTGCCAGTGGACAGTGTTTACTTCGACAGTGCAGACGGACTTGCATCCGGTGGGAGTGCCAGTCAGATGGGAACTAGTGTGGGATAGAATCACAGGTTGTCGCGAGGGCATCTTTGGGTCGTGCACAGGGTGAATTTTGATGTCAAGTGAGCTTTTGTTGGTTCAGCTGCAGAGTTGTGTAGAGGGTGCACGTGGAGTGCTCATCGATAAGGGCATCGACCCCTCGAAGTGGTAGAGGGTGCGTGACGGTCAACGCACGCCTTTCTTTTGTGCGTGAAGGACAACGCCTATTCAGGTACATGTTGCCGATGGATGGAGCAATATGGTACGGGGCACTTGCTCGGAGGAGTTGTGCTTGCTTAATGTGGTGGAAAAGGTATCTTGTTTTGCTTTGCCGAGTTCAGCATGGGAGTCTGGGAGAACCTTTGCTTCGAGTAGCTGTGGGGGCAGATTTGGTGGAGACCGAATTTGTAGGCAATGAGCACGGAGGTGTTGGTCTGCGAGTAATGGTGACAACTCATCGTGAGGGCATATAAGCACTACTGCATTCAGCGTTATGCTTGGCATCAACGAGGGCGTTGATTGCTTGAGTGGTGGAGAGTGTCAGGAGTTGGCACTAGTTGTGGCGAGTGCCAGGAGTTGGCACTGGGCTTTGGCATCATCGAGGACGATGATGGTTGAAGTGGTGGAGAATGTCACGGGTTGCCACCCGAGGCATGTCTGGAGCCGCGAAGGACCTTGGTGTGGGGCATGTCTGAGCATGATTAGCCGGTGGCATGGCAATCTCATAATTTATATTTTCTATATTTATTAGATATATGGATTATGACTTCTTGAGGGGGTAGGATGTTTCTTTCTATCAGTTTGGAGATGGCTCAGAATGTTATTATAAGGGGGGAATAGTGTTGACTCTACCACCCCCTGGTGCTACCTAAAGGGACAGCATTCGAGTGAGTCTCCCAAGGGAGTAGGCGAGACTTGGGGGCCGGCTGTGGCACGTGGCTGCAGTCCTCGTGCTAGTCAAGGGAGTACATGGGCGGCATTGTGCTCGGTGGGGTAAATGTTGGGCATTTGCGTCGAGGATGGGGTTGTGACATACGCACCCACTATGCCGCATTCATATCGTTTCGGGGCTTATGTTCATGACGAATTGGGCCTCGGTGTGCACACTTGCATGCCGTGTGTCTCGTGTGCACTTGCGCATTGAGTTCACGCTTGTGTACACGGCCGCTTGGTTTGGCTGGCATTGGTGTCGCGGGGCACTATGCTGTGGGCTTAATTGTTGCTATTCGGTTGTGCCTATCCTTGTGGGCAACATCTTGACGCGGGACACTAAGAGTTTCATAGATGGAGGCGTTGTGTCTAACGGGTGATGTTTGGCTGACGCGCATGTCTAGTTGTACATGACTATCTGGCTTGTGTTTCAAGAGGGACTAGCGCTAAGCACATTGTTTGTCATGTGTGCGCGCATTTGAGTATGGCGTTGCTATTGCCTATAGCTTGTGTTGCCTTATGGCTTGAGCATCAGAGGTCCGAGCTTAAAGAGTTATGCGGGGCATTACGGATGGATCCTGGACAAGCGCATAATCTTATGCCTTGGTGTTTGAGTTTGGCGGGACTATTACTTGGTGCATAGTCGCCTCACGGGTATATTCCGCTACGTATGATCATGGTGGGTCACATTACTATTA
Organism: Euryodendron excelsum; assembly: GCA_033060915.1. Taxonomy (NCBI): domain Eukaryota; kingdom Viridiplantae; phylum Streptophyta; class Magnoliopsida; order Ericales; family Pentaphylacaceae; genus Euryodendron; species Euryodendron excelsum. The sequence continues at coordinate 33,477,927 of CM065396.1, read as the reverse complement.
CCGGGTGGTGCCCGGCTTGTCAGCCCGTGACACGGTGAAAACGTTTCCTTGTTTTCAAAAGCAGTCTATATTTAAATATTTGATTTTGATTGAGTACGACTTTTGATTGGGTTTTTTTTGGGTTTAAGTGAGAGAGTGACTTTTAGAGAGAGAGAGAGAGAGAGAGAGGGGGGGGGGGGGGGGGTGGGTGGGGTGTGGTTTGTTGGGTGGGTCTCGATGGTGGAGGTGCCGATGGTCTAGGAGTGTAGGAAGGTGGCTGGCCAGTGGCGCTGGTCAGTAATGGCCAGCAATGATGGTGGCGATGTTGGTCGGTGATGGGTGTGCTCAGCCGGAAGGAAGGCGAGTGTGGTCGGTTGTGGTGTTGGCCTATCCCCCTGTGGGTTCTTCTAGTGTGTGGTTGAGAGAGAGAGAGAAGCATAAGCTAGAGTGTTGTTTTTGTAGAGAGAGTGGTAGTCAGAGAGAGAGAGAGACGGGGTAGGCTATGTTGGTGGTGGGTTCGGCTAAAGTGGGGTTGTGCGCTGTGGCGAACCTGGATTTTAATTGAAGGGAGGCAAAATTTGTTTTTTTTTTTTTTGGTTAAAGGGAGGATTAAGAGAAAAAACTAAAAATTAAACAAATAACATAGACAGAGTTACAAAATTAATTATACCTGAAAAAAACTTGTGTCAACTTTTTTTTTTGCTACCTCTTGTGAAATGCTCTTGTCGGTATAGTGTGAGTTTAGGCAGAGAGAGAGAGAGAGATTAAGGATTGTTTGTAAGTGGGTTTCATGAGTTTTTTTTTTTTATGCAAGTGGGTTTATAGGATTTTGGGGTGGAGTGGTGATGGTGTGCATTTGTAGGTGTGGTGTGGGTTTAAGCAGAAAGAGATCAAGGGTTGTCTCAACAAGTGAGTTTATTATTTTTTTTATTTTTTATTTTTATGCAAGTGAATTTCTTGGGTTTTAGGGTGAAGGAGTGGTGGTGGTGTGCATACCAAGTTTGTAGGCGTGGCGTGAGTTTGACTGCGATTTGAATTTGGGACAAAACATGTAATTGATCTCAACCATTGAATACAATTTAAAATTAAATTTGAGCCGTGAGATAAAAATGTAAGGGAGATATTTTTAAAAATTGTTGTGTTTTATTGTATAAATTTTAAAAAATTTGAGAGGCCCCTGCCTCTGCCTGCCCATGAATGGGTAGACACTATCATTTTCGTTTGAATTAATTTTTTAGCAACTCCACCAATTTTTATCACTTCTAAAAATTAGTCATTAGAGTAAACATCTAGAATGTAAGTCTCAAGTTGATTAAAGCATAATAAGTTCAAGGGAAAAAATTATTAGGATAAAACTCAGCAAATCGAAACAACTTATTTTTACCAAAATTAAAGAATGAATTATTTAGATCAAGAGATTTTATGTGCAAAATAACTCTGTATTTATTTCATTAAAACGGGTCAGTACAAAATATAAAATGAATCGGGTTTTAAAAAAAAAAATATTTCTCCAGATTTCAGGAATGAGAGGAGAAAGCATAGGGAGGTCGTTGGGTTCAGCAATAGGAGTGGAGGGCGTGGCAGATTTCGGCTAAAAAGGGGTGTGGAGGTGCTGAGGATGGCTACCGAGAGTTTGAGAGAGAAAAGAGGCTGGTGGCAGGCTGTTAACAGTTACTGATTTTTTTAAGTGAGAGTTACCAAATTCAAATTCCTCTTTTTATTAGAAAAAAAATTGATAAAGAACAATCACAGTAACCGTGTAGCCTCACGGAGACTTTTGTAGAGGATATTATGGGGTGGGCTCTCCACAAAGGTAGGCCCTTAATTGGCATGGTGCAAGTCAGTGCCGGCTCTACCTAAAGCGCTGGCTTTAGGTCTTTAATTTTGAAGGCCTAAATTTAAAAAAATTATATATGTTATAGGTAAGTTTCATATAATTTTAATATTTTCATTCTTAAAAAAAGTCTCATCCAAGTAAAAAAAAGACCCACAAAAAAATTAAAAAAAACCACACTAAATGAGAAAAAAAGCTCATAAAAAAAGAAAGCTCAGTCTAAATGAAAAATAAAATACCCATAAGAAAACAAAAAAAAAAGCCTCAAGTCAAATAGAAATGACTCCACAAGAAAAGAAGAAGAAAAAAAAAAAAACCCAAATCAACTCTACTAGTTAACTTGAAAAAAATAAAAATTTACATACAACTCTCTTTCTCTCTAATATATAGATGTTCAAAAGTATAAACCTTCACAGATCTCTTTCTCTCTCTCTATCTTGTGCAAACACAAATTTTTAAAATCAACCGGCTTATTGACTTAACTTGTTTATTATTGGTATGGATTGATTTTTGTTTGATTTCTATATTCTCAAAATATATTCAATTTTTATTTAATTTTGTAAGTTATTTATATATGTACGACGTATTATTTTATTTACCAAAGAACAATTTTTTGTTTTATTACTTGAGATGATAAATTGAACAAAGTACTATATTTATTGTTGGTCGGTTATCAATGAGTAGCTGCTGAGATAAAAAATTAAACTATTTTTTTTATTATGTTGATTGAATCAATTGTGATTTGGTAAATACAATGAACATTGAGCACAAAAACAAAAAAATACAATGAAAATATTTGTAAGTAATTTGTTATCTAAACTTGAATATATTAATTAAAAAAATTTCATCTCAAGAGTCTATAAAAATAGATTTTAAATTAAAATTTTGAAACCACTATTAAAATGTAAAAAGTCATAAATTTTTTTATTAAAACAAACCTCACTTAAAGTTGTAATTTTAGGCCTCAGCTTGTCTTGAGCCAATCTTGGTGTAAGCTTCTGGCGAGTGCTGGAGTCCATTGGCTTGCCTCAAAAGCGCTAGGGTTGGTTCCTTGTTTGGCCCTCTCCCGGTTAAGCTTCAACGACTACTGTAGTTGAATTTGAGGCAACGTGTATTGCAACTTTTGTTGGTTTTTTTTGTATTTTGTCTTCAAAAAAAGGAAAAAAAATGGAGACTTTTGTAAAGAAAAGAATGATTTTACAGCCAAACGATAGGATGAGAGACATTGTAACCGGGCTCAACCGGAGGACGAGAAGAGTAGTGTTACTAAAAAAAAGTAAAATACTAAACACAGCCGCAGTAAACAGTCACTCATTCGCGTCACGCCAACAGTGGGACTTCCTTTTTTGGAAAAACAATCAATTGACGATGCTGAATTGACGACCCTGGCAGCCGACAGGAATTGACGATGGAAGATGAGTCATTGCCGGGAGAAAAGGCAAAGAGGTATTGATGGGACTTATGTTTTTCTGAAAAAAACTAAAAAATTACTAAAAAAAGAAGTAATTATGTAATTCTTTATGCTACTTCTTGATTTTTGAAACTGTTTGTTGCATCTGGATGCGTTAAATGTGACGTGTCTATCTATTATAATGAGCGTTGGAGTAACGACTATCCTTAATATTTCTCAACTATTTATTTTAAGAGTATAAAATCTAAGCAAATATAATAATATGAATTGATTTTTAAAAATAAAATAAAATAATTATAAAATGGGGTAAAAGTACATGAGTCAACGCCCAATATATATATATATATTTGAGCGGCGATTAGACGGGCACGAGCCCGCATTATTACCGCTGGAATGCCCTGTGTCCTAAGGACAACCACAAATTTCGATTGTTTTAAAAGAGAAAATCATATCATTATTTGAATTTTGAATAATCAAACTAGCTCTAGTTGGCGGCTAAAACTTTATAGGGCTTTGTGTGTCATACCCGCTAAGAAAAATCAACACTTTGTTCTCTCTCTCTCTCTCAAATCTATAAGTATACACATACAAATATACCTACTAGCTCTCAAATCTATAAGGATACACATACAAATACATTTACTAGCGTTGACTCGTGTTATGTATAAAATTAATAAAAATTTATAGTCATAAAATAAATTGAAAAAAATTTTATCCGAAAAGAAATTTGTAGCAATTTGTGAAAAATTCATAATATTAATTATTATGTTATGTTTGGATATTAAATTTTGGAAGAGATGATAAAAAGGGAATGAAAAAGAAAAGATACAATGAAAGAAGCTAACCAATCGACTTTTTTTAAACATATTTTATGGTATTCAAAACCTAAAAAATTAAGAAAATTCGGTGAGATAGAAGGGTTTTCTTTTTAATGAAAATGAGGAATGGTATGCTTAGATTAGATATGTTATCGTAATAGAGAAAGTTTAAGAATTCAAATGATATTATCTAACGAATTAAAGTGTTGGTGGCTTTCTTATTCAAATGATATTTTTTTTTGTTCTTTTCTTCACAATTTTTGGAAAAAATAATTCTATTTAAGGGAAGTGTTTCTTAAGCATTGAGTGAAATTTTAAGATTTATAGAGATTGTTTTTATGCTAAGATGTTTAGATTTTCAAATTTTTAAGATTTTTTCCCTTTTATATTTTATTTTTTTTCATGAAAAGGAGAGAAGATCTGGTTGCAAGACTTGATGTGTGATTAGTTATATTAACTTATAGATAATAAGAATATCTAATCTTAAACTAAGATCCTAAAATTAATTTTTTTATGAAGACAAAAGTTCGGATTTATCATTCATGGATTGCGGTATAAGTCATAATTTTTTTCTAAAAAAATAAAATTTTCTATTTAGCTCTATTATATGTTTTCTTTAAAACCTTGGAGGACAAAATATTTTTTAAGAACTGTGCCAAATGCACGTCCTTTAATAATTCAAAAATCAAAGTAACTCATAATCATTTGTTCCTTGGAGGAAACATTGCTTCAAGCACTACAATCTACAACAGTAAGAGAACAGTAACTCAAAATCTTCATAATCAAACAACAATAAAACAAAAATAAACACATCATGCACAAAATCAAAATAGTTCAGATTGTAGAGTCTCGTTTATATCTTGGCTTATTAGAAGCATCTGAGCAGTAAAAACTGACAAGAACATTGGCAATGCGGGGTTGAAATGAGATTGTAAGCAACAGAAGTGCAACAACAACGATAGATCGACGATGGGTGATAAGTTTTGATGGTGGTTGGATTATTGAGATGTGTTTTCCACTAGCCTATTTTTCGTTTAATAGCATTGACCTGTAGGATTTATTATAAGATTAAAAGTTAACAGTTTCAGGAATTCTGTATATATAATGAAATCTTAAATAATGTCTCAGATTTCTTCTTAATATTTATTAAATTGAAAAGAGGCCAATAATTATAAATAAAATAATATTGGGCTTTTATCGCTTTCTTTTTTTGAAAATGAAAGTATTTATATATATCTTGGAAATCTTGTTTTATATAAAGAAAATAAGAAGAGAAAATTATTTTTACCTCGCCATATCTTTGGTTGAACCTTTTTTTTTTTTTTTTTACTTCTTACGTTTTAGAAGAGAAAAGTATATGCTTTTTTTTTTTTTTAAAGCTTGGTTTAGTGTAGAAAATAACGCTACTTTTCTCGAATGTCAATTTATACCTTTTACCAATAACATAATAATATGAAATTCAAAAAAAAAAAATCATTATCTTAAAAATAGAATAGAGAAATTTTTAATATTTTAGAATTCTAGAAAACAAATAAAATGATTATATCACTTACCTCTCCCCCGCCTCCAGCTCTCTCAAAAAATGGCCTACTACAATCACAATCAGATTCCATCTTTAATACAACTTCTATCTCCCATCCTATTTGGGTTAGGTGGATTCATTATCTTATTAGAACATATCTAAAAGATAAAGTTATAATACTTTTTTTTTTTCTAAGATAACAAACATAAAAATTCTTAATATCAAATAAATTGCCATTTGCTTAAAAGTTCATCACAAATAAAAGAAGCACCAAGTGGCTTCTCTCTTCTTCTTCTTCTTATTCTTTTTTTTTGTTTGATTTGTCAAGTGGCTTATCTTGAAGTCTCATATTAACACACTTTTTAGGCAGTCACACGTAGAACTAATAATCAAATTTGGGTAAATAAAATGTGTTAGGATAATGTTTTGTCCCCACTGCTTCAATATGGCCAAATCATAAGGATCTTCTTCCAATTTTTCATCTTCGTAGTCACCTAATAAACCCAGTAGTATGAATTAGACGAGATCTAATTAGAAAATCAAAAGCAATATTCAAATACATTAATATATATTTAGCAGTAAGAAGGAGTTTCATGAATTTGGAATGAACTCAATCAGAGTACATATACAACTTTTTAAATTTGAGGTGGATTCCACCACAACCATCATCTGTAAATTACCCTGTCAAGATGTACACGTGTCAAAATCTTAGTGACTGCAAGCTACAGCAACAAACCAGCTGGCCTCACACAACGTGCACCTGTCAGCACGTGCAGGACCAAACAAGTCAATCACATCAGGTGCACCGCCTTCATCTTCTTCTCCTCCCCCCCCCCCCCCCCCCCCCCCCCCCCCCCCCCCCCCCCCAACAAAAAAAAAACCCTAGCCAGCCATGACAGCATTATCACGGCAGATCAAAATCCCCAAGCTGAATCTCCATTGTAGAGTTGCCACGATCTCTTGAAACACCAACACAACCTCGATGCCGCGATCGACCTCCGATCAATTAAACCTAGCCGCCGGAACTTGGAACTTGTTACAGTAAAAAGTCACTCATCGATCCTTGGCTGCCATGGATTTTCATGAATATTCCTTGTTCGCCACACCACGAGCGCATTCAAGGTGGAGCCAAAACTTGCAAGGCGTACATTCAAACCCTGAGGCGTAATGATCGCCCTTCAAACGCCGGCCACAGTGGTTGCAAGGAGGGTAGAATTCCTTGGTAAATCGGACAAAAGTGAGAAGGTGTGGGTGACCTTCAACCTCGAACGAAGCCCCATACTTGATATTTGAATCCAGAGCATACTCGTGAATGCACTCAGAATGAATAGACTGGTCACAGACCCCGCAGTGGTAGAACCAGAGCTTAGGGTTTACTTCTGCCTCGCAAAGTTCACAATAATACTCATCCATATGGTCTTCGATCGGAGAATAAGTCAAGATCAAGGGGTGTTTATCGTACCTATGCTTGACAACAGCCGGCAAAATAACGCATCGAGTGTGCAAGATGAAATTGCAAATGCCACAAGCGAAAGCCAGCCCGGAAATATTTCCTACACACGCAGTGCAGTTGGCTGACGATATGATCTTCGGAATAAGGAGGTGATAGTGAGCTTTGTGCTTGACAGCCCCCGTCAAGGAACCGCACTTCACATCGAGGTACAAATCTCCGCATTGGATGCATTTGAAAGCGAATCCATTGCATGGTTTGTCGCAGCACGAACACCGGATTAGGCCGAAATCTTCCTCGGCCTTTGCTAGGAGGTCGAGTGGGTGTTCTGGGTGATAGGGATGTCGAATCTGTTTGGGTAATTCGGCGCAGCACTTATGAAGAAAGTAATTGCAGTGAGTACAACTGTAAAATGGAGCAGAGATGGGTTGCACACAAGCTTCGCATAGTTTACAGTTCTTGATCACTCCATTCATGAGGGATTCGTCCTTAATTTGCTCATCAACAAGGATTAATGGGTGGTGATGACCGAAATGGTCGAACTTCGTTGCTATTTTAGACTCTTCCAGGCTTGTCTTTTTGACAAAAAGGGTTATTAGATCGACGGATCCATTTGGCTCTGGCAGGAGAATCGGACTGGGGTCAAGAACTTCATCTTCAATTCTAGTTTTTTTATCCCTGAAAAACCAAATTGGACTTTAGCGATAAGACAAAAAAATTACAAATAAAAAATAAGGTAGGAGATGAAAAGGGGATGAACCCTAAAGACTCTCTTGCGCAATTTACATGGGCAAAATATCTGCATCGAACGCAACAATAGAACCAGTGCATCCTATTCAGGCGCTTCTTGCAGACGTCACAGAAGGTTGTGAATGAGAAAAAATCATCCGGAAGAGAATGAGGGAGCTTGAGAGGATGAACATGGCCGCCATGTTCGATTGTGCTGGGAATCAGAGCACATCTCTGGTGGACCCAGAAATCGCAGCTGCTGCATTTATAGGAGACGCCTCTATGTTCCGTGCCACAACCATGACAGAGAAACGAGGCTGGCTCCTGCAACGGAATAAACGGGTGGTGGTGGTATTCGTGTTTGATTCTGTGCGCCATCGAAGCACAAATTACATCGAGGACGAAGTCACAAAAGGAGCAATGGTAGGTGAAGCTCACGCAGAGCCTGTGGCAGGAGTGGCATTCGCAAGGTAAGTCGCCGACAAGAGTTGGAGGAAGTGCGAGGAGAGAGAGAGGGTGTTGGGGGTGCATTGGGTGCTTCATCTTATTGGGTAGTTCTGCGCATAGTTTGTGCAGTAAGACGTAGGGGCACTGATCGCAGCTGTAGAAAGGACCTGAGATCGGGATCGCACACCCATGGCATGGAATTTTCGAACCGTCATACTCTTCGTTGAAGATCAATGGATGTTCATGGCTGAAGTGTTCCATCTCTCTCTGGCTGAAGTGTTCCATCTCTCTCTCTCTCTCTCTCTCTCTTACAAAGACAGTCTGGAAAATGCAATCAACTAAAGCAGAAACAGTTATAGTTTTGATGAGCAAAGTTGACCTGCAACCAAGTTGGGATAAGGTCACAGGCTTCCCCAACACCACACCTTAGAAGTCATGATATACATAATGATTTGACTGAGTCACAGGCCTATTATTATAAAACTAGAGGGTGTACATGACAGATGATGGTGAGAGATGATGGTGGTTATAACATGTTGAAGAGGGCTGTCAGGGCAGGCGTTGTTGGCGTCAAGCCGCCTGATAGTCGTAATGTCAGTTTGAACCCATTAAATATAAGGGCTCGGTCTATACAAGGGTTCGGCCAATACAAGGGCTCGGGCAGGCGTGGTGGTAATCAAGTAGTGTTTGACCGTCGTTTGTGTCTATCCTAGCATTCGTCTATCTTGAATTATTGGCGAAAATGATCTTACCCAAGATGATGGTTTCATCGGAGTCCGTAAGTAAAGAGATGGTGCATGGTGGTAATCAAGTAGGGTTTGACCGTCATTTGTGTATGTCCCTAGCATTCGTCTGTCTTGAATTATTGGTGAAGATGATCTTACCAAAAATGATGGTTTCATCAGAGTCCAAAAAACTGAAACGATTGGTAAAATAACTGCATGGAGTGTGTGTGTGTTTTTTTTATTTTTTATTTTTGTCTTACTTGTTTGCTTTGTAATTATTGAGAAACAGAGTGATTTAATTTGTAATAAAAAAAAGTTTCTAAAGACACTTTTGAGAATTTAAAATTTTATCTTGCGTTACACAATTTTAAAAAAGAGAGACACCAAACTAATATTATGCCATTATATATTAGTATAGATAAAGAATCCCTCAAAATACCCTTTAGTTATAGGACTATCATCCTGAGCATTCTCACCTCGTTTTAGTGCAAGATTTTGCAGGATATATTTTTTTTGAAGTATAGCATTTTCTTATAAAAAAACTATATACCAATTTGTTAAAAGAAAAGTTAGTGAAAGATCTCATTTGGTATAGTCCAGTCAACTAAAGAAATAAAACGTACAAAATTTTCCAGACAATCCCTTCTCTTTCTCTCTTGTTTGCATAAAAAGAAAATGAACATGTGGTTCTTAATTTAGAAGAAGAGATCTATACAAACAAAAAATATATACAAAATTTTTATATAAAATAATGTTTTTAATGAGAGTTTTTTCTTTTAAAATAAATACTCAACCATAATAGCTCTTAATTATAAAATTAACATTATCACATCATTTTATATACAAATTTTGTATAATTAATTTTTTTTATAAGCATACCATTTTCCAGCTACAAAACTTAGAGCGTAACTCAGAATCTAACATCCAGAAAAACAACGCCCGAGTTTAGAAGCTTTTTGATTAATTCAAGATCCGTGGGTCCCATTGCGAAAAGAAAGGTAATTGATATTATTATTTTTAATGTGTACAAAAATCGTTAGTATAAAAAAAACAACATAGCTTTTGATTAATTCAAAATACGTGGAGCCCATTACAAAAAGATAGGTACACGATATTATTCTTTTTTAAATTTGTACAAAGCAACAACTTAGCGAGTTTTATTAATGTACTTAGAAACCTTTTTGTCTAAATACAATAGTTTATAACTTCATATACAAATCTAGTGAAATCCATCGGCAGTTAATCATGTGTTTGCATAAGTTTTGTATATTTCTAGGCATAAGGTCACACAATAGAATTTTGCTTTCTGTAAATGAGATTTTTGAAAAGGTCTGACCGATCACTCGAACCAATATTAATGAATTTTTAACTTGTTGTAAAGAGACAAAGGAGTTAAAATAAGTTGACCCTCTTTAGGTCGATCACACTCCGACGGTGAAGTTAGCAATCTTAACCAAGAAGGAGAATAAAGACTTTGAATATTTAGAAAATCAATTGTTCATACCTTACTTCTTCAAGATGTTGTGTTTTTATAATATAGTGTTCTTTGTCGAGTCTACTCGTATAATCATGACCTACCTCATAGGCTAATGCCATTTAGAGGGGACTGATTGGACAGGAATATACCTTTATCACCATACTTGAGTTTGACTAACCGAATGTAAACATGACCGTCGCGTGCTACATCTCCTTCACATTGAATGCGGATTCGCTCACTATTAAATGTTGATAATAGAGTATTGAATATTTTGATATCCCTAATTCGAAGAACCCAGCTCTTTGGGATTGGGTTATCTTCCTGTTTGAGCTGACCTAGCTTGTGGGCTTAAGTTATCCAAATAAAATCTAAATTGTTGTTAATTCGTACGAAACCTCTTAGTATTTATTAGGTTTGTCCTATTGAGCTGGACTAAGGTATTTTTACCCACACTTTCTTTAAAAATTCCGAACTTCTAGGAACCACAACACTAGGAAAGATTCTTTCTAGTCCTATCATCTATCATGTAGTCTACCATTATTTTTAATTCCAGCTAGACTGGACGACAATTGTGCGAACTTACAAATATTAAATAAAGATGCTTTCAAAAAAAATGTCATATACCAAAAACTAATAGACGGGTACCCATAAACTCCGTACTACATGATTACCGAACTTAACTACTGTCCCAATGGACTTTCTTGTTGGACATTTTCATTTGCAACGCGGCCCATGCAGCTAGGGAAAACAATGGAAAGGATGAAACCCAGAAGGCCCAAAACATTACATTCTAGTTCAGCCCATGCAGCTCAATAGAAAATAAGGGAAATGAAACCCAGAAAGCCCAAAATATTACATTAGTGCAATAGTGTCTTTTTTTTTTTTTTTTTTTTAAACCCTCCATCAGTCTAATTCATTAATATCATGGGAAATACATCTTACTGATGAAATTTCTATTTGTAAAATAATCTTACAATCTAAGAAACGTGTGCTTAATTAGGTTCGCACGTGACTATAAGGCTTAAATCAGCGTCGCAATAGTTAGTACACTGAATAACAAGAATTTGAAGATGAGAAACTGAAACCAGAAACCTCCTACCCTAGATCAAAAAACTACTTCGTAATTGGCATCTCACCACAGATTTATTCCCCCCACGAGAGACCAAATATAAAAAAAATGAAATTGGATGGACAATCTCAACTTGAGTTTAGCTCTCATATATAAGCAAACAAGCATGAGGATATCAAGTAGTAAAAGAGCATTTGGTACAGTTTTTCTGTCAAGCTTTTTTTAAGCTTACAAGTAAAAAAGTCAAATTTTTCGAGCTTTTTTGTTTTCTGGCTTTACTTCAACTAAAAATAAGTAAAAAAGCAAAAACAAAAAAACAAAAAAGCCAAATTTTTTTTAACTTTTTTGCTTATAAGCTTAAAAAAAACTAACAAAAAGTCAGTACCAAACAAACCCTAAGTAACTCACAAACAAGTCTAAGACGGCAAACAGCCCTCTCAACAGGTTAAGTTCAACTGTTCAACCAATACAAAATTGTCTCATGGAGAAAGAAGTAGAGAATGAGTCTGCAGAGTTTTCTCCATTAGACCTGAATGAGAGAGTGTAAGGATACCAGGAGTGCATCTTCCTACTCCAAGCTGAGAGATTACTACAACAGCATGAAACTCCAAAATGAGGCGATTTGCCACATTTCCATGGACTTACAACCATGCCTCAACAGTTCCATTTTCTTGATCAAGCATTTGAACGACCTCAGCCACACCGGCTGCAAGCTCCTTCTGGATGACACTATCCGGCATGTCAAACGTCCTCCTCCGCATGGAAAGAGATCTGCCATGAGGCTGGGGGTCTACCACATCGAGCATTGCTTCCAGCTCATCAACCATTGACTTTTTTGCAGCCCGGACCATAAGATCGGCACCCTAATAGAGTACAAAGCAAGCAGCAAATTAGAGAAGTGCATTTCACAAAGGGATAATTTCCATTTCTTAGTTCTCAAACAAGACACTCCTAAACTTGAAAGCCTGTAAGAAATTTTAAGTGCAACAGATAGGAACCAATTAAGGTTCAGCTTTCAACTATTCATTTACTATCAACATCTTTTTGCAATCCAGAACAGCAGCAATTTCCATATTGTTCTAAATTCTAATGAGTAGATACGCAATGATAGAGAACACTTTGTTTTGATTTTGTTTTTTGGCACGAAAAAGGGTAGTGGCCTCACAGCACTAAGAGTGGAGGCAAGAGCCCTCAGGTGAGATCTGACTCAAAGTCATGCAACAAGTTTGTCAGGCCATAGGCACACGCTCATGGGGCTGTGGAGTGTGGATGACCCTAACAAGAAGCTACGGGGCACTTCAGGCAAGGAGGACCAGCTCTTACTGCTGATTACATGATTCACCATAACAAAGGTAAGTCACTACCTTAACCTTTGAATTCCAGTAACCGGGTTAGCCACGCAGACGCACTTCATTGCCGGCATATATTACTTGCGTTGCTCACCTGGGGATTCATTGAACAGCACCGATTCATTCTGATTCCTGATTTTATTTCCCAGTAAATAAACTGGAACTTAATATCAAATTTCAGCCAATAAAGAAAAATCATCAATGCGCTTATTTAAGGTTGTATATTCTCACAACCAAGACTTTAAATCCATTCTAATATCTAATATAACTATATATTCTAAAGTAAATGGAAAACTCTAATTACTGACTTTAAATCCACACTTTATTCATTTGCGGACATTGATAAGTTCATCAACTCCAGTAATTCAATAGATGACGACGGTTATTATCTCTGACAATAATCAAATATTACAATAATCAATATTACACAAGCGTTGCTTGTGCCCAGCCTCTAGTTACAATAAATGAATTCATTGAACTCTACGAGAGCCAGATAGATCATAATCCAAATCCAACTTATAGCACAGCACATTTCTATAATAATAATAATAATAATAATAACAAGATAGATAGAAATCCACATTACCTCAAGGGCATCAACGGTGAGAAGCAGGACAATGATCTTCTCAGAGAACCTCTGGCGCTCCTCCCCGTCACGGGCAATGCGACGCCGGTAGGCGAAGTTGTTGAACAGTGACCTGATTTCCTTCAATTTGGCCTTGGCAACCGCCAGCTCTCGGAGGCCACGAAGAGCTTGCGACCTCCGTATCAGGTAAGCCCTGAAGCTCATCTGTATCATCATCGCCGCATCTAGCGGCGAAAACTCCTTCGTCTTCCCCTTGCACCTCTCCACAGCCCCTGCCCTTTTTGCATAAGCCTACCCACCACACCAGCACAGAAATTAAAAAATACGTAGAAAATGCATGTTTAGCACAAAACTTACAAATTGCTTAACGAATGACAAGAAAGATACAACATCACAGACCTGCCTTAAAAGGCGAATCCCATGATTGGAAGACTCTTCAATCTCAACTCCTCGGGCAGCCACTCCTTTCTTCTTATCCTTCTTCTTCTCTTTCTTCTCCAATCCGCTGCACTCACATGTATCGCCGGTCGATGTTTTGAAAGTGTAGGTCCTAGTGATCGGAGCATCGTCGCTTTTGTCCTTGATCTCAGCCGTCCATTGGTAGTTTTTCTCGAGGCCTCCCTTCTCTTTCTTCTTCCCACCCTTGATCTCCGCCGTCCACTTGTACTTGCGGTCAAAGCCGTACTTCTCGGGGCCCTTGATCTCCGCCGTCCATGAGTACTTCTGATCTCCTCAACCGCGGGCCTTCGAGTTCACCAGGCGATCGAAGCTGAGCTCGAGTGCCGAGACCCGGTCGCAGAGGCTCTGCAAGTAGGACTCAGTACGGAATCTGTCGACTCGGTGTTGAACCCTCCGAGTTGAGGTGTAAAACGGATTTCTCTCTACCTGAATCAGATCAGTGACTGCATCAATGTCATGAAATGCTGAAGGAAAATCGATGAATGCAGGTGTAGGGGTTTAAGAGGTCGAGAGCGAAGTCGAGCTCATCTTCGGGAAAACAGTGGGGTAGTGTCAAGGGTTTGGGCGTGAAAATGGAGGTTTCTCTGAGGAAGAGAGATGGCGAGGGCTCGATGATCTGGATTCTTCTGATCCGGCTCATGATTGTTCGAATCAAACGGCGACAGACAATGATTCAGAGAGATGGAGAGTGGTCCGCAAGTGAGGGAGAGGGTGGTTTGGTGGAGATCGGGTGGGTTAGGCTCGCCGCGTACTGTGAGGAATTTTTGGACAGAAATAGCCCTACAGTAGCGTTGTGATTACCGGGACAAGGAAATGTTTACTTGAGATTAGGGGGAAAAAAACGATTAGGGGTAACCTGGGCACAATGCCCGCTCGGCCACTCATTACTTATAAAATTTGAGATTTAAGTAATGTATTTTTATATTTTACTATAAATGTTAGTTAAGATTATTTTTAAAAAAAATTATTTATTAAAATTTTTTTATATTAAATAGACAAACTCAAAAAAATAATTTTTTAATTAAACAAGCTTAAAATTTTATTTAAAACTCTTTGAGTATTAATTTTAACGTAATCAACATCCATCTCAACTAGAGTGATTGATTCCGCAAAGCACGTGATTATTTATCAAAAGTTGGGATAAGATTAAACTAAGGGTAAATGACACAAAGGCTCTTGAGTTTTTCATATATATGTTATGATCTCCTCCTAAGATTTCAGAAATAACGCTCTTCACTTGTCAAAATTGTTGGGTTCATGTTTAGGAACAAAAGTTATGATTTTACCATTTTCTCCTCTCGAGAATTACCCAATCCACTGTCGCCACCTAAGAGTCATCCATCCTACTAGTGATATGACTGTAATTTGCCTCACGAAGTTAAAATTCATGTCATCTCCATTCCTGAATCAATATAAATCCAATCTATATATACATTGCCTTCCATTATTTTTTGTCTTTAAACGCTAGGCATAATTTTGTTTTTAAAAATACCAAAACCTCAATCTAATTTTTCTAGTTGGGCTACTTTACATGAGGAACGACTCTAAGTTAGCCTCACATATGCTTAAACAATCTATTAGTATGATACATTTTTTTTTTATTTCGCATTTATGGGCACAAGACTATAAGATTCATATTAATAAATTTACGTAAAACATATTCATTTGTGTTTAGTAGAATCAAAAAAGATTAAAAAATAAAATTATGTGTACTACTTTCTGAAGTAATAGTCTCTTTCTTGTCTCGGATCTTTGTTTCTTCTATGAAGTTGCATATTTTCACGAAATGTGGTGTGATATATATGCAACCTCTCTGTGTTTTGTCTTTGATATGAATACCTTCGTAAATTAAGTGATTTGTCATTTGATATTAGATTATGTACTCAAGCTTCGAAACAAAAAATTAAGGAACTTCTATTTTAATGTTGCATATGGGAGAGTGTGCAAGATCAATGATAGCCAAATGATCATCCACCACCTTTTGTGATTACACACTCAAATAAATTTTCCCGACTAACCTCGATTAAAGCCAAGTCAGTACATAAAAAATAAGCAAGGTCCACTTTTCACAGGCCCTTAGAGACTGTTTCTGAGGGGTCACAAACAGAGAGTGCATGAAAAAAGACAAAAAAAAACAAAAAACAGAAGAAAAAGGAGCCTCATGAAACTGGTCAATCAACTCACAAGTCAGTGAAGTCACAAAGGCTCCAGAATAAATCACTATAGTGTGAGGAGGACGAGGAGGAGTGATGCAATGGTTTTGTAGAATTCAGTTATTTTTCCTCTTCGAGCATCACATCACAGTGATCAGTTGGGAGGAGGGGAGGAATAGTGATGCAATGGTTTTGAAGGATTTAATTATTTTTCTTAGTGTCACATCATTGACAGTGATCAAGTCAGTGATTAGGTGAGAGGAGGAAGAGGAGGAGTGATGCAGTAGTCTTGAAGGATTCAGTTATTTCCCTCTTCGGGCGTCATGTCACCGACAGTGATCAGGTGGGAGGAGTAGTGATACAATTGTCTTGAAAGATTTACTTATTTTTCTTCTTCGAGCGTCACATCACCGATAGTCAATGCTCAGGTGAGAGAAAGTAGAGGAGGAAGAGGAGTGACGCAGTCGTCTTGAAAGATTTAATTATTTTTTCTCTTCGAGCGCGTCATATCACCGACAGTGATTGGGTCGTAATAAAGTGGGAACTAGAAGAAAAGGAAGAGAGGCTGGTGACAAAGTTTTGCTTGTACAATCACAGTAGGGATGGTTCTGTACCAAACAAAAGGTACTAAGAGAATACAATGCTTTATTTAATAACTTTACCTGGTACATAGTTACAAGCTTACAGATCACAAGGCTTCCATTTTTTGCCAGCTTATTTCGTTGTTTCAGACATCAAACACAAACATAAACATTAAAAACATAAACCCAAATCACCCCCCTCATGTATGCACACGTGCACACCAGGTGACCGGAAGTTCTAAGCACATCGGAAGCCAGACGGGACTTTCTTCCCGCAGTCGCCCAACAGCAAGTCCACGGTGAGAGTAGCATTCACTTGAATGCCCAAGACATTGGCGTCGATGGCAAGGCAAAGGCAAATCGCAGCTTCAACATCGACCAAGCGAATTAATCAGAAAAGAAGTCACAATGAGTTGCTAATCGCAATCACAGTCATAGTAGATTTCTTTTTTATATAGTATATATATTAAATACATGATCAAAATCAATAAAATGTACCAAAAACAAATTGTATTTATAGATATAAGGAAAAGTGATGTGACAATTCCCTCTCTCCCATCCGCTTTGCTTTATTTTCCCTTCTTTCACTTAACACACTAAAATAAACATAAATACACACATAAAAGAAAAACATGTTGCCATAAATGTACTACAATTACTAGGATTCGACTATATTATTTCATAATGATAGTAAAAAAAAATTTCTTCTTGTATTTTCCATAAATGCTTCCCTTTCAAATGTCTCACTTGTAGCTTCAAATTATAATTGGTCAAAAATACATGAAATAACTCTTTAAAAGCACACTTTATAAAATTTATTTGATCAATCTATGTATCTTGCATATGTACGTGTATTTGTGTTATATGGGTATATGAATATCTATCTATGCTATTCTATATGCAAATGTAGTGTGAGCCTCATAGTCTTCAAATCTCATTTCTTATTTTTTTAAAAATTCTATTAACTATGATGCCACGTGGCATACTAAGCTCTTACAACCAATCAGACTTCTCTCTCCCTCTCCTATAAAGGAAAATAAAAAAATAATTAAACAAAAAAGTTAATTATAGAAAATAATTAAAGAAATTAAATTATGACAAGGAAATACAAAAATTACCTAAAAGAAAAAAAAAAACAAAAGGAAACAAAATCTGTAAATTTCTTTTAGAAAAAACCAATCAAACTTAATTCCCTTTCTCCTTTTCCTAAATAGAGAAGTGAAAAAAAAAAAGCCCTAATGGCAGCCAAGAGATTAAAAGTCCCTAATAACTTCTACAAATTTTGAAACATTATGAAGCCACTTGGCAATTTCTTCTCTTTCTCTTTTTTATTTCTATTTATCATATAAAAAAATTAAAATATAAAACAAATAAGAAGAAACACATAATAGTTGTCTGAAATTACTCCATCACATTGGTTAGGCAATCGAGATTCTCAAGATCTCACCAAAATTCACTCCTAAATATTCCCCGATTCAAAAAACTTTATCTACTTTCCGAGAAATCAAGATCCTACCAAAATTCCACTCCTAAAATCTCTCACATAATTGAAAAAAAAATCATCTTCCTAAAATCTCTCACTCACTGCTTCCCCGCCTTTTCTCTTTAAATTAAAACCCTAGATCTCTCAAACCCTACAACTCGAGAAACTTTGTTAGTTCTCTCAAACCCCGATCGCCCCAACATTATCTGTACCTTCGGCCCATGCCACAAACACCGCAGTGTATGTAGGTCAGTTTGTTCACATACAATCTTCTAACATATGTATCATGTACATTTTCTTTGTATAGTTGTTTATATTCTAAAAATTATTTCTACTAAATCTATTTTTTTGTTGCTCCTGTGCTTCCTTCAACTTTTGAGAGAAGACTATAGATTTTCTCCATATGGATAGGTACTCAAAAATTCTATTTCAAATTTTTAATTTTTTTTGCTTTTTGTCACAATCATTCTCCTCCAATAAAAATGTCATGTATGCTTTTTTCATCCATCACTCTCTCATTAATCAGAGTCTATTCTGACTATTTAAGTGTTTTTGTGGATTTTATCACATTTATTTGTAGGAAAATCAAGATTTTGATCAAAGGATTTCCAATTATGTCTTAATAGAATCATACAATTATATTTTCCTTTCCATAACCTTATAAAGATTTATATAAAAATTTTAGTTTTCACCTTGATGAGAACCTTTTTTCTTCCTCACGTTTAAATATAATTCTTACTCAAGATTTTTTTCTTGCCATTATTGATTTCTTATTTTTTAGGTCCATCCAGTACAAGCACTTAAGATAATCAAACAACCCCTCTTTTAATGTCTCTGTTAGGATATGCTAGATTCTATTTTGGCAATTTGTGAACAAAATCTTTTTAATGTAGTATATTTGTCTCATTCCATGTTATCATAGAGCTAAGAGGAATCATGGTGAGTGGATTAGAATCTGAAGTTTGTGAAGTGAAGCTTCAATTGGGAGAATATATGAAGAGCGACTTCTGTACAGATTCAAAGACAGTATGTCTGGATCAAACTGAACTGGAGTGGAGTTAAGTTGAACGAACAAAAAGTTAGATCGAGCCAACTTATGTCTACAGAATCTAAACCAAAGGTACTAAGAACTTCACTCGATGCAAGAATTGAACATGAATCGAGCCATGTTGGGTCAACCCAACTTGAATTAGGTCTAACCAAGCTGAAGAGATCAGTTCGGGTGAAGAGTTTATCTGAGCTTAAATGTCCTATATTCAAGCATTCCCAGGCCAAGCACTAGCTAACCAATTAGATTGTAGTTCAAAAACGTATTGGTGGAGGATATAGACTACGTGGTGGGCCCTACAGGGAGATCAATTGACGGGACAACTCCTTGGACGGAATCACTTCATATACAATGACTCAAGAAAAAAAGCATGCGACGAATATAAAGGGAGCATTTATTCAAAAAGGACTTCTTGAGTCTCTAAGCTTTACAGATCATCAATCAGTGTGTCATTGATTGAACAACAAACTGCAAGATACGGAGAGATCATCTTGGTAGAGATGAGCAGTGTGGTGATTCGGCGTTAGAGCTATGAGTTGGGAGATCAAAAAATCGAGGAGTTGGGCAAAATAGCTTAAATCGTAGTTTGTGAGGATTCAAATGGCATCCATGAAGTTTCGATGTTTAGTTATAAGTTAGCATGTGTAAATTGATTATATAATGCTTGGCTTGCTTGGCGGACGTGATTTTTTTTTGGTTTGAGTTTCCACGCTTAATCTCTGTGTCTCTTTACTTTGCAATTTTTATTATTCCTTTGTGATGAATATATGTGCATGATAAATTGGTAAATATCACTAGACATAGAGTTTACATAATCTTAGGGTAAATAATCTAGGGATTAAGAATTTTCAGTCTCTTTTACGATGTATCTTTTTCTCTTTCAGTTTTACACTTACAAGATTGTATTCTTGAGGAAAAGGAAAAATAGATAATCTTACATGTAGCAAAAACTAGACCCGTTTTGCTTTTTCAGGTCAGTTTATTATTTGTATTTTTTTATGAGGGATAACACTACTTTTTTTGATAAGTTGGATTTTGTAGGTTTTTAAGAAGTAAATTGCCATGTCCTTTTAGTAAATTGCAGAGCCTAAATGCATTTAAATGCTTTGTTCACCATAGGTATGATTTTGCTAAAATTTCTTTTTTTTTTTTTTTTTGTATGCAGATTTTAGCAACGATATGAATGACCTGAGATATTGAGTATAATGAAAAATTAGGATAGTATGAGAATTGTGTCTTTGAGTTTGGTGTTTAGTGTTATTGAATCCACCAATTAGAAGCACTTTCTTTGATATATTAAGCTTATTAACGCGGTAGTTCCCGTACAAATCATGAATAAGCTATGATACGTAAACGCAGACACTGTTGAATCCATCGAAAATGAATGAAAATCATACTGTTTGGCTTGACTCTGTCAAGGCAATTGGATGGATTGTAGTATAGGTTGGGATGATCTTTTATGGCATTTTGATTTCTAAATCCTTATGATACTTGAGCACTTCTTCCCAAGGTGATTTGCTGCATTAAGAAAAAGGAATTTTTTTTTTTTGGCATATGGATTCTTCTTTGAGGATTGCATGATGAAGAAGGCGTGTGTTGCTTGATGGTTTTGAAGGTGAAGATGTGGTCAAGTTCTTGATTTTTTTGGGCTTAAATCATGTAGTGATGTTTGTATGTATTTTTGTAAATGACTTTTGTGGGTCTTAAGGAAAGCGTTTGGAATTATGCTTTTTGAAAGTCGTATTATGTTCGATCAGAAATTTACGGTGGCACTGTATAACTTATAACCCTATTGAAGATCAGTAGTTGCGATCTCTTTTTTTTTTTTTTTTAACTATTTCTTTCTTTTTACATTGGGAAATTCATGTCAAAAAACTTCAAAGAACTCACTTCATTTTAAAATATCAATGTGATATTTTTTCTAGAAATAAAATGAGAAACTTTTCAGTCTAAACTTTGCTGTTTTATAGTTTTAATAAGCTATTTGGACCTCACCCGTTACTGCATTCATAATTACTAGTTGTCTAACATTGCTTAAAGACAATTTGTAAACCATTTTTTATAATCCTAAACTTTATTAAAATTTTTAATCAATCATACAGAAGACTTGAATTATTAGACTTTCAATCTTTTCCACAATGTTTCCTCCCGTGCATCGTAGGGGTCAATGCTAATATATCTATATAACAAAGTAGTAGAGTCTCTCAAGGCTCCAATTAGTTACCCTTAATTTTTTTTCAAATTCTAATATTTAGAGAAGCTACACGGAAATTCTCTCTCTTGCACCCATTTTTCCTTCTTTTTTCTTCTCTTAACCAACATTAAAAAAAAAAAGGCCTTGTTGACATATGCCCTTGGGACACATTTTAAGCAAGCTTTATCCGGTTGTACAAACATTAGAAATTGTGTTTTTAGCGGTGAAAATTGTAAAAACATAATTTTCAAGACTATGTACAACTAGACAAACTTATTTAAAATATGCCTGAGAGCATATGTTAGCATTTGCAAAAAAAAAAAAAAAGGAAAAACACACACACCTACACCCAAAAAAAGCATGCTGCTATAAAGGTACAACAGTTGCAAGGCTCTAACTAACTTCATTATATCATAATGGTAGCCTAAAATTTCTACCACTATTGCCATAAATGCGTCTTTCAAAATGTCTAATTTTGATGACTTCAAATTATAATTTAGTAAAAAATGTGAAATAACTCGTTAGAAAAAGAATTCATAAAATTTATTTCCTCAATCCGAGCATCTATCATATGTGTGTGTGTGGTGTATATATATCAATGTAGTAGAATCTTTGAGGCCTAAAATTGTTTATCCTTAATTTTCTAGAAAGTAAGAGAAGAAGCCATGTTGCAATTCTTCATCTCCTAACCTTCTTCCCTCTATTTCTCTACTCTCACCCCAACACTAAAGAAAAAACGGGAACCGCACCACAAAACATTGCAATGGATGTCTACTAAAAATGGTAGACTAAAAGTCTTGTAAATGTACTAAAGTTACAAAACATTGCAATAAATATTTACCAAAAATGGTAGACTAAAATTCTCGTTGCTTACACTCTAAAAAGTGTAATCTAAAGTCCCTAAATAGTTGTTGTTAGTCCAATTAGATTGTATATATGTCCTATTTTAGTATAATAAATGTCTTAATGAGTGATTGTGGGTTTTGTATAGAAAAACGGACAAAAATTGGAGCAAAAAGGCCAAGTTGTGCAGTTACCGTACGTATGGTGGTCCAACCGTACGTACAGTATCTCACACCTTACGCATGCCCCAGTTCCAGACCCAAACTTCAGAGGAGGGTATTTTGCGTACGCTTCACCGTACGTACGCCTGCACCACGGAAACAAACTTCAGAGATGGCAAATCAGCGTAGCCTTTACCGTACGTACGGTATGTTCACCGTACGTACGGTGAACAGTACCGTACGTACGGTACCGGCCTTGTCTGTGCGAATTCTGCAGCTGTATTACTTAAAAAAGGACGCGATTTTTGTATCTATTATTAGATATAGCTTAAATTTTCTGTTAGGATTAGATATAGAGAGAGAAAGTGGGTTAGATATAGATTTCTTTGTATTTTCTTGCATTTTCTTACACTTTCCTTGTAAACAAACACCATTTCCTTCAACAATTAATGAGAATTAGTCAATTCTTCATGCTTTCTTCCATGGATTCAAGTAGCTAGACATCTCTTGGATGTAATTATGGAGATCTACCAAGGATTTGCAAAGACTTCAATGGAGGTATATGAATTCAAATGATTTATCTTATGTTTTCTTCAATTCTTGCTTCAATTGAGTTGTAGACACATAGAATACTTAGATTCATAATCTAGGTTGGTAATTGCTATGCACAATCTTTTAATTGGTATAGGAATTGCACAATTGAGGATTTGTCTCTAAGATTCTTACAATGAACCAACAATCTACACTCAATTGAACATGAATTCAAGCGTTTATGGTCGAAATCCTCCGGGTCAAGGTTCCATGGAGTGAACCTTGACTTGAGTTAAACAAATTCCATTGAAGACTTTGCAGAGATTTGGTAGATTGAAGCAATTGCATCCAAGCCCTTCATTAATTGTTACAAATTTAGGGTCCGTTTGGTAACGCTGCCAATTTTTGTTTTTTGTTGTGTGTTTTTGTTTTTTGTTTTTGCTGTGTATTTTTTGTGGTTTGATGACGAGCGTTTATAAGTTATCGTTGTGCCAATAATACTAGACCAACGTTTTTGTAAGAGAAAATACACCCATTTTAATGTTTTTAGTGTTCTTTTTTCAAATTTTGTAAAAAACTAAAAAAAAAATTTAAACAAACGGCGTTTTTTGTTTTTCTTGAAAAAAAAAAAAAGAAACGAAAACAAAAAACATTACCAAACGAGGCCTTAGTATAATTGTTTCCAATTTCAATCCTAATTAGTTTAGTTTAGTAAATCACAACCTCTCACCATTCAATGATTTTTGGTCTTAATTTTAGTATAGTTCCAATTTGCTAAGTAACTCACTAATTCATCCCGTTTGTTGTTTGTCTTGACTTGTGCCACGCCTATATTTGGCTCAGTCCTTGGGAGAGAACGATACCGGTCCTTGCTGGTTTTTACTTCGATCGACACCCGTACTCTTGCGGGAAAAGCTCAAAATTAATGTGCATTTGAGAGCGAATCAAGTTTTGGCGCCGTTACCGGGGATCGAAAACATAAGGTGAACATCAACAAGCTGCGGATTGGAGAAGCGCTTGGCAAATTGCATATAAGAAAAACCCCAAAATAGCAAATAAAGGAGAAAAAGAAAACTAAATAGAACAGTAAAATTGCAAACGGGTGGGAGTTGATCACTCACCCTCAACGGAAGCATCTACGGCTTTAGGCCTTGGTAATCTCTTTCTTCCTTAAGGTGTTTAGATTTTTTGTTCCCTTTGTTTAGTTTGTTTTGTTTAACTTAGGTGTAGTTGCATTGTATTTTGTTAGGACTCCTTTTGAGGAGACATTTAGTGGAGATAGGATAGTGTGCTTAACTTGCAAATCGGTGGTATTGCTTTGTATAAGGAGATTGGAGGATCGGTTAGTGAACAAGAGAAAAAGTCGTTGTCCAGCAATGCATGATTGTGTATGATGTGCTGTATGACCTGGACGGTCCATTATTTGTTGCATTCATCATCGCATGCCACATTTCACTAGGGACATTCATAACCGACTTGTAAGGCTTGAGAGTGAGAGTAGTTCATCACCACTCACACCTGGACTTCCATTAGTTGTGAACCTAGGATTTCTTCCAATGGCTAACATGAATGACCAAGCTTTACCCAACGTCTTCCATCCGAATCTTAATGCCGCACCGAATGTACCTAACCCACAACTCCATCCTAATCTTCAACCCATTCCACCGGGGGTAGATCATAATGTAGGGGTGATGATTACATGGAAAGAGGGAGCAACCATGGCGACATGGCTGCCCCCTATCAAAGGACCTTACGAGATTATTTGAACCCTTCACGTCAAGCACCAACTTCTTGCATAGTATTCCCGCCACACTACACTTCACTTAACATTCGGCCGGGAAGCATGCAAATGCTCCCCCAATTTCCCGGAATGGATTCGGAGCAACCGTATGATTTTATAAAAGAGTTTGAGGATGCTTGCTTGCTTATTATGGATAATTCTTGCCCGAGAGTGGTCTTCTTGCTAAAACTCTTCCCTTTTTGCTTAAAAGACAATGCCAAACTTTGGTTTAATTCGTTGAGACCTATGTTTATTCACTCATGGAATGTACTCCTAGGGGAGTTTTTAAAAAAGTTCTTTCCCGAAAACCGAATCGAGAGCATCCGGAGACAAATTTCTCAATTCTCCCCCATGATGGGAGAAACATTCTTTCAATGTTGGGAGAGGTTTAAGGACCTCTTGAACACTTGCCCTCACCATGATTTCGTCGATTGGCACATCATCAACACTTTCTACTTGTCTCTAAACCCCCAACTAAAACATTTGATTGAATCAATGTGTGCGAGGACATTCCTTGACAAACAACCCCATGAAGCTTATGAATACTTTGACATTTTAGCAAACAAGGCTAGGGATTGGGCACTCACCGGGACTCAAAATCCCGAGAGTCGTTCCGTACAACAAGGGGTAGGGAGATACCAATTGAAAGATGTTGATGATGTGAATGCGAGAGTGACCACTTTGACTAAAAAACTAGAGGCTTTAGAAGGGAAAAATGTGTTAGCAATCGAGGGTGAGGTAAGAAAAGAGACTTGTTGCATAGTTTGTGGCACTACCGACCATGACACATCTTCATTTCCTATCATTCCGGGGGTGAAAGAAGCTTTGCATGGCCAAGTCAATACGATTGGCCAATTCCAAAGAGGATGGGGTAACTCTTACTCTAACACTTACAATCCGGGATGGCGGGATCACCCTAATTTTGGGTGGAGGAATGAGGGGAGTTCAAACTCCCAACCTTACCAAGGAGGGTATCAAAATCCTCAACACTATTCTACACATATTCCTCCATTCCAAGCACCTCAACCTCAAGTTTACCAACCCCAACCCATGGCACAAATTCCAACTCAACCCAAACCGTACCAAGCTCCTCATAGGAAACCCATGGAAGATAATTTTTATCAATTGACCAATGATGTGAGAGGGGTTAACGCAAAGGTAGATAAACAAGATAAGGTGTTGGATCAACATACTAGGATGCTTGAGGATATCCAAAAGCAAATGTCTACATGGACACAAGCTTTGACCCAAAATGTCCCGGGGAGATTCCCGGCTCAACCTCAACCCAATCCGGTGGTAAGGCAAGTACACATTACCGAGGGTGGTATGGACCCTCAAACAAGCCATGAACAAGTACAAGCCATCACCACTCTTAGAAGCGATAAAGTCATTGATAAAACCATTCTATCAAAGGATGTAGCTTCTAAATCGTGTATTGACCAAGAGGGGAAAGGTAAGGAAAAGGAAGGTGAGAAAGAAGAAAAATTGAGAGAGGAAAGAGAGAGTGATGAGCATCAAATGAGAAAGGAGTCCGTTGCTACTCCTTTCGAGACCTGGAATGAGACCAATAGGGATAAGAGGAGGGATATGTTGAGATATGCACCTTTTCCTCAAAGGTTAACCAAATCGAAAAATGAACTTCTAAATGCTGAAATTTATGAAGTGCTTAAGCAAATAAAGGTCAACACCCCTATTTTAGATGCCATTAAGCAAATTCCATCATACGCCAAGTTTTTAAAAGATTTATGTACTTTCAAGAGAAAGCTACATGTCAAGGAAACGACCATGATGAATGAAAATCAAAGTGCAATCTTGCAATGTAAAACCGTACCGAAATTCAAGGACCCCGCGTGTCCTACAATCTCTTGCACTATCGGGAACACTAGGATAGACCGCGCTTTGTTGGATTTGGGGTCTAGTGTGAATCTTCTCCTATTTTCGGTGTATAAAGAACTTGGTTTAGGGGAGTTGCAACCTACCCGAGTCACTTTACAACTAGCAGATAGGTCTATCAAGGTGCCTAGAGGTATCATTGAGGATGTGCCCATCCAAATTGATAACTTCTATTTTCCCATGGATTTCATAGTTTTGGATACTCAACCCATAGATAGTTGCATAGCTCATAATTAAATCCCCGTCATTTTAGGGAGACCTTTCCTAGCTACTTCCAATGCCATCATCTATTGTAGGAATGGGTTAGTAAAGATTTCGTTTGGTAACACCACGTTCGAATTGAATATCTTTTCGGTTGCCAAACAACCGGGTGAGTGTGAGGATATCCGGGAGGTTGACATTGTTGAAACCATAGTGCAAGATCATTTTGAGAATGAGTTCTTTGAGGACTCATTGGAAAAGGCATTGTTGAGGAGTGAGCCTCATGAGGCTTTGGATTGTCAAGATAGGACTTTAGGAGAAGTTTCATCCCTACGTCGAGAGAGTGCCCAATGCATGCATGTAAGACAATGAATTCCTTCCTTCGAACCTCTCCAACCTAGTGATACAAAACCAATTCCATCGGAGGCCAAGCCTCCCATTCCCGATAGGAAACCATTACCAACTACCTTGAAATACGCATTTTTAGGTGATGGTGAGTCATACCCCGTTGTCATTTCTTTCACCTTATCTTTGAGTCAAGAGGGGAGCTTAATAGATTTGCTTAAACACCATAGAAAAGCCATAGGGTGGACCATTGCCGACCTCCATGATATTATTCCTCTTTTATGCACCCATCGTATTTTCCTAGAAGAGGGGGCTAAAACCGTGCGGCAAATGCAACGAAGGTTAAACCCCAACATGAAGGAAGTGGTGAAGGGAGAGGTGCTAAAATTGTTTGATGCGGGTATTATTTACCCCATCTCCGACTCTAAGTGGGTAAGTCCTACCCAAGTAATGCCAAAAAAATCGGGAGTCACTGTAGTCAAGAACGAGAAGAATGAGTTAGTGCCCACCCGTATCCAAACCGGGTGGCGTATGTGTATTGATTATCGCCGCCTCAACGCCGTGACCCAAAAAGATCATTTCCCCTTACCATTCCTTGATCAAGTGCTTGAGAGAGTATCTGGAAAAGCTTTCTATTGCTTCCTTGATGGCTATTCCGAGTACAATCAAATTGATATTACTTTGGAGGATCAATCCATGACCACCTTTACATGTCCTTTTGGTACTTATGCATACCGACGCATGCCCTTTGGCTTGTGCAATGCACCGGCCACATTTCAAAGGTGTATGATGAGTATTTTTAGTGACATGGTGGAGCATATTGTGGAAGTGTTCATGGATGATTTCTCGGTTTATGGAGACACCTTTGAGGGATATCTTGCCAATCTAGGAAAGGTGTTAGAGAGATGTGAGGAGAGTAACCTAGTACTTAATTGGGAAAAATGTCATTTTATGGTTACTAGCGGAATTGTGTTAGGACACATTGTGTCTTCTAAAGGGATAGAGGTTGATAGGGCTAAGATTGAATTGATTCAAAAACTACCTCCTCCCACTTGTGTCAAGGATGTGCGATCATTCCTCGGGCATGCCGGTTTCTATCGGCGCTTTATTGAGGGATTTAGTGCGATAGCTACACCAATGTGTCAACTTTTGTCCCTTGACATGCCATTTGAGTGGACCCCATCGTGTCAACAAGCCTTTGTTATCTTGAAAGGGTCCTTAACTTCCGTCCCAATCTTACGTGCACCCGATTGGTCACACCCTTTTGAGTTTATGTGCGATGCGAGTGACTACGCGGTAGGGGCTGTTTTAGGGTAAAGAGTTGACAAGAAGTCTCATGTCATATACTATGCTTCTAAAACCCTCAATGATGCCCAAGTCAATTACACCACAACGGAGAAGGAACTTCTTGCGGTAGTTTTTACATTGGATAGGTTTTGTTCTTATTTGATAGGGTCTCTAGTCATCATTTACACCGATCATGCGGTCCTTAAATATCTTCTAACTAAACCTGATACAAAACCCCGCCTCATTCGGTGGATTTTATTGCTCCAAGAGTTTCATATAGAAATACGAGATAAAAAGGGGGTAGAAAACGTAGTTGCGGATCACTTGTCCCGGCTTCCCCTTGATGGGAGAGCCACCGACCCCACCCCTATCAATGAACATTTTCCGGATGAGCAAATTTTGCATGTGCAATCTTTGGAGAAAGCTTCCCCACCATGGTTCGCGGATATTGCCAATTACCTTGTGACCGGTGAGATTCCACCCCATTGGTCATCCATTGATAAGCGCAAATTCTTTTTAAATGTGCGTTATTTCTCTTGGGATGATCCTCACCTTTTCAAGTATTGTCCGGATCAAATAATCCGTCGTTGTGTGCCTAACCATGAATTTCAACAAGTCATGGAGTTTTGTCACTCCCAAGCTTGTGGAGGACATTTCTCCTCCAAAAAGACCACTGCCAAGATCTTTCAATGTGGCCTTTATTGGCCAACCATGTTTAGGGATGTGCATGCATTTTGTCTTGCATGTGATAGGTGCCAAAGGTTAGGAACTCTCACTAAGCGTCACATGATGCCCCTTCAACCCATTACTATTTTAGAGATCTTTGATTGTTGGGGAATCGACTTCATGGGACCCTTCATTAATTCTTTTGGTTACCTATACATCCTAGTGGCAGTGGATTATGTGTCTAAATGGGTAGAGGTCATTACCTCTCGGAATAATGACCATCAAGTGGTGGTTCGCTTTTTGAAAGAAAATATTTTCTCAAGATATGGGATGTCCCGAGCCATCATTAGTGATGGTGGCTCACACTTTTGCAATAAGCCATTTGCATTCTTGTTAAAAAAATACGATGTGGTCCATAAGGTCGGTCTACCTTACCACCCTCAAACCCAAAGGCAAGTCGAGTTAGCTAATCGGGAGATTAAGAAAATCCTTGAAAAAACAGTCAACCCTACTAGGAAGGATTGGTCCCTTAGGCTAACCAATACATTGTGGGCCTACCGCATGGGCTTCAAAACCGTGCTCGATGCATCCCCATATCGGCTTGTGTATGGAAAAGCGTGCCACCTCCCGGTAGAAATTGAACATAAGGCCTATTGGGCCATACGGCAATGTAATGAGAATCGTGAGGCCGTAGGGGCCCACCGCAAACTTCAATTAAATGAACTCGAGGAACTTCGTAATGATGCCTTTGAAAATACTAAGATTGCGAAGGCGCGCATGAAGAAGTTCCATGACCAACACATTCTTCGCAAATCATTTAAAGTTAGTCAAAAGGTGCTACTTTATGACTCGTGCCTCCATCTATTTCCGGGCAAATTACGAAGTAAATGGGTGGGTCCCTACCTTGTCACCGACATTTTCCCCCATGGAGCCATAGAAGTGAAAAACCTTACCAATGGGGCGGCCTTCAAGGTGAATGGCCAAAGATTAAAGCCTTACTTCGAGACCTTCCAAGGAGAAGTGGAGTGTGTGTATATCATTGATCCACTACCTTTTGATTGATGATGATCTTTGCCCTAATCTTTAGGAGTAGGAGTAGCTTAGATTGATTTTCTTTAGCTTTCTTTGTTTGTTTCTAGTTTTGGTTATTCTCATTTCATTAGGACTAAGTTTAGTTGTAGAACCATGTACGCTGGTTTCTAGTATAGTTGTAGTAGTTTGTTTGTTTTCCATTTTTAGGTTGTTTTGGGAGTAGGAGTAGGTTGCTTTGTGGGCCTAGTCTTTGTTGTTTAGGGAGAATCATTTATTGATTGAGAGCAGGGAATCCTCTAGCTGCCTTAGACTTCTTTGCATCATCATTGATACCCTTACATGTGAGCTCTTGCGTGTATAAGTGGAGGGACTTCCAGCCCTCAAGTCCCAACCTTCTCCCCTCATTTTCTTCAGCCATATTTGAGCATTTGTCCCTTTGTCCTAGCCCTCTCTGTGGCTTCCGAGGACCCTTCCAAGACTAGTGAGAAGACCGCCCAAGCCGCGCATTCCGACGAAATGGAGGACCCGGACTACGCCGCGTTCTTACGAGCCTACACGTGCACTTCTTTATCTCGCCTTCAATTAGATGATGCCGTCACGATGGCTTGTTTGGTGGCCTCTCACCTCTTTAATGAGTCGCCCTCTTCATCTTCCGGCACATCCAAGAAGGAAACCGATGTGTCTTCCGGATCCACCTCTTCCAAGAAATAAGCTTATGTAACTCACCCGAGTGGTAGCTTGCATTGTAGGTTGTTGTGTCGTGGGCTCCTTCTATAGAAGTCCTCTATCTTTCATTTTTATGTTGTTTGGGTCACCCGTGGCATTGTAATGGTTGATTTCCGTCCTTAATGAATTGGTGGGTTGCTTTATTGTCTTCGTGTTGCCTTCGTTCATGTTCTTGTGGCTTCTTGTGTGACATTGAGGACAATGCATTGTTCTAGGTGGGGGGTGAGGGTAGATTGCAAGGCTTTCTCCCCTGTTCTGAGCCCATTTTTAGTGTTGTTTCTCTCTTTTTGTACAGAATAGACTAATTTTTTTTATTTTTTTTTTGAATCTGTAGATTTTCCTTCATAGCGTACGTACGGTGGTACCAGCGTACGTACGCTGGTGCAAGCGTATGTATGCTATAATTAAGACCTACACAATTGTGACATTTTTATTTTTAAAAAGAAAGTCCGGTCCAAGTGAATAAAAGGCCCACAAGAAAAGAATAAAAAAATTTTAGGCTAAATGAGAGAAAAAGGCCCATAAAAAAAGCCCCACTTTAAATGAGAAAAAAGATCTATAAAAAAATAATAAAGAAAGTCTCAAGTCAAAGAGAAATGGACCCATAAGAAAAGAAAGGAAAAAAAATTCAAATCAACTACACTAGTTAACTTGGGATTTTTTTTTTTAATATAAGTCTCTTTCTCTCTAATATATAGATATTCAAAAGTCTAAATCCTCGCAACTCTCTCTCTCTCTCTCTCTCGTGCATACACAAATTTTTAAAATAAAAAATAAATTGATAAATCTTACAAATAGTATTATCAACCGGCTTATTGACATAAATATTTTATTTTTGGTATGGATCGATCTTTGTTTGGTTTGTATCTTGTCAAAATATATCCAATTTCTATTTTGATATTGTAAGTTATCTATATATATACGACATATTATTTTATTTACCAAAGAACAATTTTTTCTTTTATTGCTTGAGATGTTAAATTGAACAAATTGCTATATTTTTTATATTGTTGGTGGGTTATCAATGGGTAGCGGCTAAGATAAAAATTGAAAATTATCTTTTTAATTATGTTAATTGGGTCAATTTTGATTCGGTAAATACAATGGAAATATTTATACATAATTTGCATATGTTATTTGGGTCATACATGACTATATGGTATACTATTAAGTGAAAAAGAATTGTTATCTAAACTTAAATATATTAAATTAATAATATTTCATCTCAAAAGGCTAGAAAAATAGATTTTAAATAAAAATTTTAAACAACTATTAAATGTTAAAAGCCTTAAATTTTTTTCTTCAAAAAAGTCTCATTTAAAGTTGTTGCTTTAGGCCTCCAATTATCTTAAGCCAATCCTATGTATAAGGCTGCAACATAACATCAAAACTTAAAATAAGTGATCTAAAAACTATCCAAATTTTAATATATGACACTCAATTATATCATAATATTCTGTTGTGTTTAATTCAAAATTTAGGCTACATGCTCTTCAGATCCTTTAATCCAGAAGATGAGATCTCCAAGAAAACCCAAATCCTTCCAATACAGGCCCAAGCAACGCAAAAGTTCAATGAGACACAAAAGGCCCAAAAATAAAGAAAGTGACATCACATCTAGTGCAACAGTGCTCACTATTATTATTACTGATATTATTATTTTTTTCAATTAATAGGAAGAAATTCATTCATATAATGAGAAATACATCTTTGCCCAATATAAACTATGCCCAACTTCAATAAATTTTGGGGCCCAACGTGCAAGAAACAAAGTAGACGTGGAGGTTTACAGTTCAGCCCAATTAAAGACTGTACTGGGCCCATCTCAAAGACAGTTTATCTCCCCGGCCTAGTTAGCATTTACCCAGCCCGGAAAAAGAAAGTAGAAGGATCAGTCCTACTTTTCTTTTTCAATTGTTTTGGCCTTTCTTTGGTGAACAGTACTACCAGTAGGCTCTATTTGGTAGAGCTTAAATTTAGCTTTTTTCATTTTGCTTTGCTAGATTTTTCTTAGCTTTTTTACTTTTATAAACTAAGTAAAAGCAAGGAAAAAAAAAAGAAGAAGAAGAAGCAAAAAAGTTAAAAATTTTAGTTTTTTTTTTTTTTTTTGCTTATAAGCCAAAAAAAACAAGTTGAAGAAGCTTAAAAAAAGCTATACCAAACAGGCCCTTAACCATTGAGATTGGGAAGGCACAACCATCAAACCACCGATGCTATTTAGTTCTTACTCCTAACAAGGCCAATCACATTTATTTCTTCTTTTTTCCTCCCAAAAACGCTGTTTTTTCAAAAAAATTGAACAAAAAAATCTACTAGAGTGACGTGCCAATGACATTTTATAATTAAAAACCATCATAATAGGTATTAAATAAATGTATCACATTCAACCATATTATTCTAGCAATAAATTTTAATTGAATTTTTTGGTTTTATAACATTACCATTTTTTCATTTTTTTTTTTGTTACCTTGCTCTCACTTTTTTTTCCGAATTTTTTCCCAACATTTGAGTATATACCCATCCATTAGGACAATCAGTTAATCAACATCATGCTTCAGAAAAAAAAAAAAAAAATTCAGTAAGAAAGTAACACTTGTGATTTTAAATACTGCTTTCATTATATTTTTTCCTTCCACGTGTTTAATGAGTCGCCTCCCACTGTAAAGATTAAAATGAAGTGAGAGGAATTGATACTCATACGAATTACAGATGTACCAATACTGAGATGGCTAGCATAACTGGGTAAGTGATCAACACTTCCACTGATGCAAGCATTGCCCATGAGAGATTACAACAGCATCATCTCCAAAATAAATCATATCGAAATTCTATTCATACGATGATCGGACAGTGTTAAAAAGTCAAACTAATATTACCAAGATAATCCAACAATTTAAAAAAAATCAAATGATTAACGTTGTTAAGATGAAACCGTTTATATGGGCAATGCTAGTGACAGTCACCCCCAACAGCTGCCTTCCAACTGTCGCGCTAAATTACTTACACGTGAATTTCACTAAGCCGGTGGAAACGTTTCCCTGTTTTCAAAAGCAGTCTATATTTAAATATTTGATTTTGATTGAGTACGACTTTTGACTGGGTTTGTTTGGGTTTAAGTGAGAGAGTGACTTTTAGAGAGAGAGAGAGAGAGAGAGAGAGGGAGGGAGGGGGGGGGGGGGGGAGGAGGGGGAGAGGGGGGGGGGTCTCGATGGTGGAGATGCCGATGGTCTAGGAGTGAAGGAAGGTGGCTGGCCAATGGCGCTGGTCAGTAATGGCCAGCAATGATGGTGGCGATGTTGGTCG
Organism: Euryodendron excelsum; assembly: GCA_033060915.1. Taxonomy (NCBI): domain Eukaryota; kingdom Viridiplantae; phylum Streptophyta; class Magnoliopsida; order Ericales; family Pentaphylacaceae; genus Euryodendron; species Euryodendron excelsum. The sequence continues at coordinate 33,443,845 of CM065396.1, read as the reverse complement.
GTGATGGGTGTGCTCAGCCGGAAGGAAGGTGAATGTGGTCGGCTGTGGTGTTGGCCTATCCCCCCTGTGGGTTCTTCTAGTGTATGGTTGAGAGAGAGAGAGAGAGAGAGAGAAGCATAAGCTAGAGTGTTGTTTTTCTAGAGAGAGTGGTAGTCAGAGAGAGAGAGACGGGGAAGGCTATGTTGGTGGTGGGGAAGGCTAAAGGGAGAGTGGGGTTGTGTGGCTTCTATTCTACTGTGACAAAAGAGAGGATGAGAGGAGAAAGCATAGGGAGGTGGTTGGGTTCAGCAATAGTAGTGGAGGGCGTAGCAATAGTAGTGGAGGGCGTGGCAAATTTCGGCTAAAAAGGGGTGTGGAGGTGCCGAGGATGGGTACCAAGAGTTTGAGAGAGAAGAGGGGCTGGTGGCAGGCTGTTAACGGTTACTGATTTTTCTAAGTAAGAGTTACCAAATTCAAATTACTCTTTTTACTAGAAAAAGAATTGATAAAGAACAATCACAGTAACCGTATAGCCTCACGGAGACATTGTAGAGGATATTGTGGGGTGGACTCTCCATAAAGGTTGGTCCTTAATTTGCATGGTGCAAGTCAGTGCCGGCTCTAACTAAAGCGCTGGCATTAGGTCTTTAATTTCGAAGGCCTAAATTTTAAAAAATTATATATGTCATTGGTTAACTTTTATATAATTTTAATATTTTCATTCTTAAAAAAAGGACCCACAAAAAAATTAAAAAAAAACCACACTAAATGAGAAAAAAGGCTCATACAAAAAGAAAGCTCAATCTAAATGAAAAAAAAAAAAAGACCCATAAGAAAACAATAAAAAAAGCCTCAAGTCAAATAGAAATGGCTTCATAAGAAAAGAAGAAGAAAAAAAAAACCCAAATCAACTCTACTAGTTAACTTGAGAAAAATAAAAATTTACATACAACTGTCTTTCTCTCTAATATATTGATCTTCAGAAGTCTAAACCTTCACAAATCTCTTTCTCTCTCTCTATCTTGTGCAAACACAAATTTTCAAAATCAACCGGCTTATTGACATAACTTGTTTATTTTTGGTATGGATTAATTTTTGTTTGGTTTCAATCTTCTCAAAATATATTCAATTTTTATTTCATTTTGTAAGTTATTTATATATGTACAGCATATTATTTTATTTATCAAAGAACAATTTTTGTTTTATTACTTGAGATGATAAATTGAACAAAGTACTATATTTATTGTTGGTAGGTTATCAATGAGTAGCCGCTGAGATAAAAAAAATTAAAAACTATTTTTTTATTATGTTGATTGAGCCAATTTTGATTTGGTAAATACAATGAACATTGAGAAAAAAAAAAAAATACAATGAAAATATTTGTAAGTAATTTGTTATCTAAACTTGAATATATTAATTAAAAAAAAATTCATCTCAAAAGTCTATAAAAATAGATTTTAAATTAAAATTTTGAAACCACTATTAAAATGTAAAAAATCATAAATTTTTTTATTAAAAAAAGCCTCACTTAAAGTTGTAGCTTTAGGCTCAACTTGTGTTGAGCCAATCTTGGTGTAAGCTCCAGGCGAATGCTGGAGCCCATTGGCTTGCCTCAAAAGCACTGGGGTTGGTTCCTTGTTTGGCCCTCTCCCGGTTAAGCTTCTACGACCACTGTAGTTGAATTTGAGGCAATGTGTTGTTTTGCTGCTTTTGTTGGTTTTTTTCGTATTTTGCCTTCAAAAAATGAAAAAAAAAAATGGAGACTTTTTTGTAGAGAAAAGAATGATTTTACAGCCAAAGATGAGGGACATTGTGACCGGGCTCAACCGGAGGACGTGAAGAGTAGTGTTACCAAAAAAAGTAAAATATTAAACACAGCCGCAATGAACAGCCACTCATTCGCGTCACACCAACAGTGGGACTTCCTTTTTTGGAAAAACAATCAAGTGACGATGCTGGCAGCCGAAAGGAATTGACGGTGGAAGATGAGTCATTGCCGGGAGAAAAGGCAAAGAGGTATTGATGGGACTTATGTTTTCCTGAAAAAAATTAAAAATTACTAAAAAAAAAGAATTAATTATGTAATTCTTTATGCCACCTCTTGATTTTTGAAACTGTTGCATGTGGAAGCGTTAAAACTAAATGTCATGTGTCTATCTATTATAATGAGCATTGGAGTGCAATGATGCAAACGACATTTCTCAACTATTTATTTTAAGAGTACAAAATCTAAGCAAATATAATAATATGAATTGATTTTTAAAAATAAAATAAAATAATTATAAAATGGAGTAAAAGTATGTGAGTCAGCGCCCAATATATATATATATTTTTGAGTGGTGATCAGACGGGCATGAGCCCGTCATTATTACGACTGGGAACGCCCGTGCCCTAAGGACAACCACAAATTCCGATTGTTTTAAAAGAGAAAATCAGATCATTCTTTGAATTTTGAAGAATCAAACCGGCTTCCGTTGGTGGCTAAAACTTTATAGGTCTTTGTGTGTCATACCCACGAAGAAAAATTTACACTTTGTTCTCTCTCTCTCTCTCTCTCTCTCAAATCTATAAGTGTACACATACATATATACCTATTAGCGTTGACTCGTACGATATACAGAATTAATAAAAATTTATAGTCATAAAATAAATTGAGAGAAATCTTATTCGAAAAGAATTTTGTAGCAATTTGTGAAAATTTCATAATATTAATTATTATGTTATGTTTGGATATTGAATTTTGAAAGAGATGATAAAAAGGGGATGGAAAAGAAAAAGATACTAACCAATCAACTTTTTTTAAACATATTTTATGGTATTCAAAACCTAAAAAATCTAGAAAATTCAGCGAGAGAGGGAGGGTTTTTTTTTTATAATGACAATGAGGAATGATATGCTTAGATTAGATATGTTATGGTAATATAGAAAGTTTAAGAATTCAAATGATATTATCTAACGAATTAAAGTGTTGGTGGCTTTCTTATTCAAATGATATTTTTTTTTGTTTTTTTTTGTTTTCACAATTTTCGAAAAAAATAATTCTCTTTAAGGGAAGTGTTTTTTAAGCATTGAGAGAAATTTTAAGATTTATCGAGATTTTTTATGCTAAGTTTTTTAGATTTTCAAATTTTTAAGATTTTGCCCTTTTATATATATTTTTTTTCATGGAGAGGGAGAGAAGATCTAGTTGCAAGATTTGATGCGTGATTGATTATATTAACTTATAGATAAGAAGAATATCTAATCTTGAACTGAGATTCTAAAATTAATTTTTTTTATGAAGACCAAAGTTGGGATTTATCATTCATGGATTGCGGTATAAGTCATAATTTTTTTTTTCTAACAAAATAAAATTTTCTATTTAGCTCTATTATGTGTTTTCTTTTAAAACCTTGGAGGGCAAAACATTTTTTAAGAACTGTGCCAAATGCACGTCCTTTAATAATACAAAAATCAAAGTAACTCATAATCATTTGTTCCTTGGAAGAAACATTGTTTCAAGCACTACAATTTACAAAAGTAAGACAACAGTAGCTCAAAATTTTCATAATCAAACAACAATAAAACAAAAATAAACACATCATGCACAAAATCAAAATAGTTCAAATTGTAAACTCTCTTTTATATATTAGCTTACTGAAGCATCTGAGCAGTAGAAACTGACAAGGACCTTGGCAATGCGGGGTTAGGAATTCTGTATATATAATGAAATCTTAAATAATGTGTCAAATTTTTTCTTAATATATATTAAACTAAAAAGAGGCCAATAATTATTAAATAAAATAATATTGGGCTTTTATCGCTTTCTTTTTTTGAAAATGAAAGCATTTATATATATCTTGAAAACCTTGTTTTATATAAAGAAAATAAGAAAGAGAAACGTATTTTTACCTTGTCATATCTTTGGTTGAGCCTTTTTTTTTTTTTTTTTTTTAACTTCTTGCGTTTCAGAAGAGAAAAGTATACGCTTTTTTTTTTTAAAGCTTGTTTTAGTGTAGAAAATAATGCTACTTTTCTCGAATGTCAATTTATACTTTTTACCAATACCATACTAATATGAAATTCAAAAAAAAAAAATCATTATCTTAAAAATAGAATAGAGAAATTTTTAATATTTTAGAATTCTAGAAAACAAATAAAATGATTATATCACTTATCTCTCCCCCACCTCTAGCTCTCTCAAAAAATGGCCTACTACAATCACAATCAGATTCCATCTTTAATACAACTTCTATCTCCCATCCTATTTGGGTTAGGTGGATTCATTATACTATTAGAACATATCCAAAAGATAAAGTTATAATACTTTTTTTTTTTTCTAAGATAACAAACATGAAAATTCTTAAATATCAAATAAATTGCCATTTGCTTAAAAGTTCATCACAAATAAAAGAAGCACCAAGTGGCTTCTCTCTTCTTCTTCTTCTTTTTTTTTTTGTTTGATTAGTCAAGTGGCTTATCTTGAAGTCTCATATTAACACACTTTTTAGGCAGTCACACGTAGAACTAATAATCAAATTTGGGTAAATAAAATGTGTTAGGATAATGTTTTGTCCCCACTGCTTCAATATGGCCAAATCATAAGGATCTCCTTCCAATTTTTCATCTTCGTAGTCACCTAATAAACCTACTAGTACGAATTAGATGAGATCTCATTAGAAAATCAAAAGCAGTATTCAAATACATTAATATGTATTTTAGCAGTAAGAAGGAGTTCCATGAATTTGGAATGAACCCAATCCGAGGACATATATAACTTTTTTTAGATTTCAGGTGGATTCCACCACAACCATCATCTGTAAATTAAGAATAGAAGAAAACCCAACATGGAAACAAAGATTATAAAATATTAATTCATTAAAAATGTAAAAAACCTTCTGGTACCTTTCTTGTTCTTTGATTCATTCCATTTGTTCCTCACCACAAATAAGCTTAGTAGCTCCATGTCTAGAAAATCATAATAAATGCAGAGAGATTTAGAAGTTCAATCCTAAATGATCTCATGAAATACATAATTCAAAAAATCTTGAAGCGCAGACTTACATGGATGCATCTATACATGTACATAAGCAAGAAAGAGATAGAGACGTACCCCAAAAGTGATTTAGTGAAGTTTAATGAACTGGTAGATTGGTTTGAAGAAGGCTCCGTCTTCTCAAACCGCAGATCCTGCATATATCACTCCAATATGATTCTTTATATAAATATATGTAAAAGATGCGCATAAATATCTGATTTTGAATTTTGATAATATTTCCTTACTAAATGAGAATAAAATTTGAAATTTAAAGCAATTTTTGAACAGTTTTGAAATTTAAAGTAACCTTTAGGTATGAAAGACATGTGGGAGAGATTTTAAAAACTGTCAAAGATTATACGAGAGAGATTTTAGAAAATGTTAGAGATTTTAGGAGAGAAATTTAGGAATGAGATTTGGTTGGATTTTTCTGGAGACATAAATAAAAAAGAAGGAAGAGGTTGTGAGACATTTTAAATTATCATAGAAACTTTAGGAGAGATTTTAGGAGCGAGATCTAGTGGGGATTTTTTAGGAGACATAAATAAAAGAGGGAAAAAAAGAAAATTGAAATACAATTAAATAACGTTGCCACGTGACTTTTTAGTTTTCTTGTCTGTATTTCACTCATTTAATTATTTCTTATGATTTTTTTTTATAATTATAATTTGACTTTTTTTTCTTGTTTTCTTTTATAAGAGAGGAAAAGAAGAGCTTGATTGGTTGGTGAGGCTAGATATGCCACGTGACATTGTAATTTTTTAAAATTTTTAAAAAAATAAAAATTACATTTTAAAAGACTAAGAGCCTTTTATTACATTTGCATATAGTATTAGTATAGATATAAATATATATATATATATATATATATATAATGATTCACATAGTGTTTCAAATTGGGTTTAAAATTTCAAGAGTTTCTAAATAAAACCAAACTATTGAAGTTTAGGCTGCTTGTAATTAGACAATGATGCACAGAACTTAAATCTTCTAGCTATTCAAAAAAGGTGACCCAGCAGACTCCATTTACATGGAAGAAAGAAAGCTCAAGAGGCTATCATTCCATAACGAGACATTTTGTCGATGAAGACTGTTAAAGAGTATTAGTGTTTTACTCACCTGCTTCAAGTTGAACTAGACAATAATAATTTTAGATGAGGAGAGAGAGAGATAGAGAAATCGATTTAGATGAAAATAATGAATCGATTTAAGGCATCTTAAACTGAATGTGAATAGATATTTTTTAAAAAAATTTTGCTAACATGTATTTTAAAAATACATTTTAAACATATTTTATTTGGTTGTATAAAATATTAAAAATTATATTTTTAATATTAAAAATTATAAAAATATAAATTTGCGTACGACTAAATAAAATATTATTAAAATCTTACCATTTGCCTTTTATATTTTTCCTTGTAAGTACGTTTTTTATTTTATAAACCTGTCAAGATGTACACGTGTCAAAATCTTAGTGACTGCAAGATACAGCAACAAACCATCAGGCCTCACACAACGTGCACCTGTCGGCACGTGCAGGACCAAACAAGTCAATCACATCAGGTGCACCGCCTTCATCTTCTCCCCCCCACCCCCCCAAAAAAAAAACCCTAGCCAGCCATGACAGCATTATCACGGCAGATCAAAATCCCCAAGCTGAATCTCCATCGTAGAGTTGCACGATCTCTTCAAACACCAACACAACCTCGATGCCGCGATCGACCTCCGATCAATTAAACCTAGCCGCCGGAACTTGCAACTTGTTACAGTAAAAAGTCACTCATCGATCCTTGGCCGCCTTGGATTTTCATGAAGTTTCCTTGTTCGCCAAACCACGAGCGCATTCAAGGTGGAGCCAAAACTTGCAAGCCGCACATTCAAACCCGGAGGCGTAATGATCGCCCTTCAAACGCCGGCCACAGTGGTTGCAAGGAGGGTAGAATTCCTTGGTAAATCGGGCAAAAGTGAGAAGGTGTGGGTGACCTTCAACCTCGAACGAAGCCCCATACTTGATATTTGAATCCAGAACATACTCGTAAATGCACTCCGAATGAATAGACTGGTCACAGACCCCGCAGTGGTAGAACCAGAGCTTAGGGTTGACTTGTTCCTCGCAAAGTTCACAATAATACTCATCCATATGGTCTTCGATCGGAGAATAAGTCAAGATCAAGGGGTGTTTATCGTACCTATGCTTGACAACAGCCGGCAAAATAACGCATCGAGTGTGCAAGATGAAATTGCAAATGCCACAAGCGAAAGCCAGCCCGGAAATATTTCCTACACACGCAGTGCAGTTGGCTGACGATATGATCTTCGGAATAAGGAGGTGATTGTGAGCTTTGTGCTTGACAGCCCCCGTCAAGGAAGCGCACTTCACATCGAGGTACAAATCTCTGCATTGGATGCATTTGAAAGCGAATCCATTGCATGGTTTGTCGCAGCACGAACACCGGATTAGGCCGAAATCTTCCTCGGCCTTTGCTAGGAGGTCGAGTGGGTGTTCTGGGTGACGGGGATGTCGAATCTGTTTGGGTAATTCGGCGCAGCACTTATGAAGAAAGTAATTGCAGTGAGTACAACTGTAAAATGGAGCAGAGATGGGTTGCACACAAGCTTCGCATAGTTTACAGTTCTTGATCACTCCATTCATGAGGGATTCGTCCTTAATTTGCTCATCAACAAGGATTAATGGGTGGTGATGACCGAAATGGTCGAACTTCGTTGCTATTTTAGACTCTTCCAGGCTTGTCTTTTTGACAAAAAGGGTCAGTAGATCGACGGATCCATTTGGCTCTGGCAGGAGAATCGGACTGGGGTCAAGAACTTCATCTTCAATTCCAGTTTTTTTATCCCTGAAAAACCAAATTGGACTTTAGCGATAAGACAAAAAAATTACAAATAAAAAATAAGTTAGGAGATGAAAAGGGGATGAACCCTAAAGACTCTCTTGCGCAATTTACATGGGCAAAATATCTGCATCGAACGCAACAATAGAACCAGTGCATCCTATTCAGGCGCTTCTTGCAGACGTCACAGAAGGTTGTGAATGAGAAAAAATCATCCGGAAGAGAATGAGGGAGCTTGAGAGGATGAACATGGCCGCCATGTTCGATTGTGCTCGGAATCAGAGCACATCTCTGGTGGACCCAGAAATCGCAGCTGCTGCATTTATAGGAGACGCCTCTATGTTCCGTGCCACAACCATGACAGAGAAACGAGGCTGGCTCCTGCAACGGAATAAACGGGTGGTCATGGTATTCGTGTTCGATTCTGTGCGCCATTGAAGCACAAATTACATCGAGGACGAAGTCACAAAAGGAGCAATGGTAGGTGAAGCTCACGCAGAGCCTGTGGCAGGAGTGGCATACGCAAGGTAAGTCGCCGACAAGAGTTGGAGGAAGTGAGAGGAGAGAGAGAGGGTGTTGGGGGTGCATTGGGTGCTTCATCTTATTGGGTAGTTCTGCGCATAGTTTGTGCAGTAAGACGTAGGGGCACTGATCGCAGCTGTAGAAAGGACCTGAGATCGGGATCGCACACCCATGGCATGGAATTTTCGAACCGTCATACTCTTCGTTGAAGATCAATGGATGTTCATGGCTGAAGTGTTCCATCTCTCTCTCTCTCTCTCTCTCTTACAAAGACAGTCTTGAAAATGCAATCAACTAAAGCAGAAACACTTAGGGTCCGTTTGGTAACGCTGTTAATTTTTATTTTTTGTTGTGTGTTTTTGTTTTGTGTTTTTACTGTGTGTTTTTTATGGTTTGATAATGAGTGTTTATAGGTTATTATTGTGTCAATAATAGTAGATCAATGTTTTTGTAAGAGAAAATACACCCATTTTGGTGTTTTTAGTTTTTTTTTGTTAAATTTTGTAAAAAACAAAAAAAAAATTTAAACAAACGGCGTTTTTTTATTTTTTTTTAAAAAAAAAATAAAAAACATTACCAAACGAGACCTTTGACGAGCAAAGTTGACCTGCAACCAAGTTGGGATAAGGTCACAGGCTTCCCCAGCACCACACCTTAGAAGTTATGATATACATAATGATTTGACTGAGTTGCAGGCCTATTATTATAAAACTAGAGATGATGGTGGTTATAACATCTTGAAGAGGGCTGTCAGGGCAGGCGTTGTTGGCGTCAAGCCGCCTGATAGTCGTAATTCAGTTTGAACCCATTAAATATAAGGGCTCGGTCAATGCAAGGGTTCGGCCAATACAAGGGCTCGGGCGGACGTGGTGGTAATCAAGTAGTGTTTGACCGTCATTTGTGTCTATCCTAGCATTCGTCTATCTTGAATTATTGGCGAAAATGATCTTACCCAAGATGATGGTTTCATCAGAGTCCGTAAGTAAAGAGATGATGCATGGTGGTAATCAAGTAGGGTTTGACCGTCATTTGTGTATGTCCCTAGCATTCGTCTATCTTGAATTATTGGTGAAGATGATCTTACCAAAAATGATGGTTTCATCGGAGTCCGTAAGTAGAGAGATGGTGCAAGTCCAAAAAACATGAATAACTGAAACGATTGGTAAAACAACTGCATGAGTAGTTGTGTGTTTGCTTTGTAATTATTGAGAAACAAAGTGATTTAATTTGTAATAAAAAATAGTTTCTAAAGACACTCTTGAGAATTTAAAATTTTATCTTGCGTTACACAACTCTAAAAAAAGGAGACATCAAACTAATATTATGCCATTATATATTAGTATAGATAAAGAATCCCTCATGATACCCTTTAGTTATAAAACTATCATCCTGAGCATTCTCACCTCGTTTTAGTGTAAGATTTTGCAGAATATATTTTTTTTGAAGTATAGCATTTTCCTATAAAAAAAACTATATACCAATTTGTTAAAAGAAAAGTTAGTGAAAGATCTCATTTGGTATAGTCCAGTCAACTAAAGAAATAAAACGTACAAAATTTTCCGGACAATCCCTTCTCTTTCTCTCTTGTTTGCATAAAAAGAAAATGAACATGTGGTTCTTAATTTAGAAGAAGAGATCTATACAAACAAAAAATACAAACAAAATTTCTATACAAAATGATGTGTCTTAATGAAAGTTTTTTACTTCAAAATAAATATCCTATCATAATAACTTTTAATTATAAAATTAGCATTATCAAATTATTTCATATATAAATTTTGTATAATTATTTTTTTTAAGCATAGCATTTTCCAACTACAAAAATTAGAGCGTAACTCAGAATCTAACATCCAGAAAAAGAACACACGAGTTTAGAAGCTTTTTGATTAATTCAAAATCCGTGGGTCCCATTGCGAAAAGAAAGGTCAATGATATTATTATTTTTAATGTGTACAAAAATCCTTAGTATAAAAAAAATTAACATAGCTTTTGATTAATTCAAAATACGTGGAGCCCATTACAAAAAGATAGGTACACGATATTATTCTTTTTTAAATTTGTACAAAGCAACAACTTAGCGAGTTTTATTAATGTACTTAGAAACCTTTTTGTCTAAATACAATAGCTTATAACTTCATATACAATTCTAGTGAAATCCATCGGCGGTTAATCATGTGTTTGCATAAGTTTTGTATGTTTTTAGGCATAAGGTCAAACAATAGAATTTTGCTTTGTGTAAGTGGACTTTTTGGGAAGGCTGGACCGATTACTCGAACCAATATCAATGAATTTTTAACTTGCTGTAAAGAGGCAAAGGAGTTAGAATGGGTCGACCCTCTTTGAGTTCATCACACTCCGACAGTCAAATTAGTAATCTTAACCAAAAAGGAGAATAAAGACTTTGAATATTTAGAAAATCAATTGTCCATGCCTTACTTCTTCAAGATGTTGTGTTTTTATAGTGTAGTGTTCTCTGTCGAGCCTACTCGTGTAATCATAGCCTACGTCATACGCTTATGCCATTTAGAGGGGACTGATCGGATAGGAATACACATTTATCACCATGCTTGAGTTCAACTAACCGAATGTAAGCATGGCCGTCGCGTGCTACATCTCCTTCGCATTGAATGCGGATCCGCTCAATATTAAATGCCGATTATAGAGTATTGAATGTTTTGATATCCCTGATTCGGGTGACCTAGTTCTTTGAGGTCGGGTTATCTTCCTGTTTGGGCTGACCTCGTGTGTGGGCCTGAGTTGTTTGAATAAAATTTGAATTGTTGCTAGTCTGCACAAAACCTCTTGGTATTTATTAGGTCTGCCCTATTGCACTGGACTGAGGTTTTTTGACCCACGCTTTCTTTAAAAATACGAAACTTCTAGGAACCACAACACTAGGAAAGAGTCTTTCTAGTCCTATCATCTATCATGGAGTCTACCATTATTTTTAATTCCAGCTAGACTCAACAACAATTGTGCGAACTTACAAATATTAAATAAAGATGCTTTTAAAAAAAATGTCATATACCAAAAACTAATAGACGGGTAGCCATAAACTCCGTACTACATGATTACCGAACTTAACTACTGTCCCAATAGACTTTCTTGTTGGACATTTTCATTTGCAACGCGGCCCATGCAGCTAGGGAAAACAATGGAAAGGATGAAACCCAGAAGGCCCAAAACATTACATTCTAGTTCAGCCCATGCAGCTCAGCAGAAAACAAAGGGAATGAAACCCAGAAAGCTAAAAATATTACATTAGTGCAATAGTGTCTTCTTCTTCTTTTTTTTTTTTTTTCCCCGACTCCATCAATCTAATTCATTAATATCATGCGAAATACATCTTACTGATGAAATTTCTATTTGTAAAATAATCTAACAATCTAAGAAACGTGTGCTTAATAAGGTTCGCACGTGACTATAAGGCTTAAATCTGCGCCGCAATAGTTAGTACACTGAATGACAATAATTTGAAGACGAGAAACCGAAACCAGATACCTCCTCTCCTAAATCAAAAAACTACTTTGTAATTGGCATCTCACCACAGATTTATCCCCGCCCGAGAGACCAAATATAAAAAAAATAGAAATTGGATGAACAATCTCAACTTGAGTTTAGCTCTCATATATAAGCAAACAAGCATGAGGATATCAAGTAGTAAAAGAGCATTTGGTACAGTTTTTTTGTCAAGCTTTTTTTAAGCTTATAAGTAAAAAAATCAATTTTTTCGAGTTTTTTTGTTTTCTGGCTTTACTTTAACTAAAAATAAGTAAAAAAGCAAAAACAAAAAAACAAAAAAACAAAAAAACCAAATTTTTTTTAACTTTTTTACTTATAAGCTTAAAAAAAACTAACAAAAAGTCAGTACCAAACAAACCCTAAGTAACTCACAAACAAGTCTAAGACGGCAAACAGCCCTCTCAACAGGTTAAGTTCAACTGTTCAACCAATACAAAATTGTCTCATGGAGAAAGAAGTAGAGAATGAGTCTGCAGAGTTTTCTCCATTAGACCTGAATGAGAGAGTGTAAGGATACCAGGAGTGCATCTTCCTACTCCAAGCTGAGAGATTACTACAACAGCATGAAACTCCAAAATGAGGCGATTTGCCACATTTCCATGGACTTACAAGCATGCCTCAACAGTTCCATTTTCTTGATCAAGCATTTGAACGACCTCAGCCACACCGGCTGCAAGCTCCTTCTGGATGACACTATCCGGCATGTCAAACGTCCTCCTCCGCATGGAAAGAGATCTGCCATGAGGCTGGGGGTCTACCACATCGAGCATTGCTTCCAGCTCATCAACCATTGACTTTTTTGCAGCCCGGACCATAAGATCGGCACCCTAATAGAGTACAAAGCAAGCAGCAAATTAGAGAAGTGCATTTCACAAAGGGATAATTTCCATTTCTTAGTTCTCAAACAAGACACTCCTAAACTTGAAAGCCTGTAAGAAATTTTAAGTGCAACAGATAGGAAACAATTAAGGTTCAGCTTTCAACTATTCATTTACTATCAACATCTTTTTGCAATCCAGAACAGCAGCAATTTCCAAATTGTTCTAAATTCTAATGAGTAGATACGCAATGATAGAGAACACTTTGTTTTGAATTTGCTTTTTTGGCACGAAGAAGGGTAGTGGCCTCACAGCACTAAGAGCGGAGGCAAGAGCCCTCAGGTGACTCAAAGTCATGCAACGAGTTTATCAGGCCATAGGCACACGCTCATGGGGCTGTGGAGTGTGGATGACCCTAACAAGAAGCTACGGGGCACTTCAGGCAAGGAGGACCAGCTCTTACTGCTGATTACATGATTCACCATAACAAAGGTAAGTCACTACCTTAACCTTTGAATTCCAGTAACCGGGTTAGCCACGCAGACGCACTTCATTGCCGGCATATATTACTTGCGTTGCTCACCTGGGGATTCATTGAAGAGCACCGATTCATTCTGATTCCTGATTTTATTTCCCAGTAAATAAACTAGAACTTAATATCAAATTTCAGCCAATAAAGAAAAATCATCCGGTAAATTCCTTCGTCTTCCCCTTGCACCTCTCCACAGCCCCTGCCTTTTTTGCATAAGCCTACCCACCACACCAGCACAGAAATTAAAAAATACGTAGAAAATGCATGTTTAGCACAAAACTTACAAATTGCTTAACGAATGACGAGAAAGATACAACATCACAGACCTGCCTTAAAAGGCGAATCCCATGATTGGAAGACTCTTCAATCTCAACTCCTCGGGCAGGCACTTCTTTCTTCTTATCCTTCTTCTTCTCTTTCTTCTCCAATCCGCTGCACTCACATGTATCGCCGGTCAATGTTTTGAAAGTGTAGGTCCTAGTGATCGGAGCATCGTCGCATTTGTCCTTGATCTCAGCCGTCCATTGGTAGTTTTTCTCGAGGCCTCCCTTCTCTTTCTTCTTCCCACCCTTGATCTCCGCCGTCCACTTGTACTTGCGGTCAAAGCCGTACTTCTCGGGGCCCTTGATCTCCGCCGTCCATGAGTACTTCTGATCTCCGCAACCGCGGGCCTTCGAGTTCACCAGGCGATCGAAGCTGAGCTCGAGCGCGGAGACCCGGTCGCAGAGGCTCTGCAAGTAGGACTCAGTACCGAATCTGTCGACTCGGTGCTGAACCCTCCGAGTTGAGGTGTAAAACGGATTTCTCTCTACCTGAATCAGATCAGTGACTGCATCAATGTCATGAAATGCTGAAGGAAAATCGATGAATGCAAGTGTAGGGGTAGGGTTTAAGAGGTCGAGAGCGAAGTCGAGCTCATCTTCGGGAAAACAGTGGGGTAGTGTCAAGGGTTTGGGAAATGGAGGTTTCTCTGAGGAAGAGAGATGGCGAGGGCTCGATGATCTGGATTCTTCTGATCCGGCTCATGATTGTTCGAATCAAACGGCGACAGACAATGATTCAGAGAGATGGAGAGTGGTCCGCAAGTGAGAGAGAGGGTGGTTTGGTGGAGATCGGGTGGGTTAGGCTCGCCGCGTACTGTGAGGAATTTTTGGGACAGAAATAGCCCTACAGTAGCGTTGTGATTACCGGGACAAGGAAATGTTTACTTGAGATTAGGGGGAAAAAAACGATTAGGGGTAACCTGGGCACATTGCCCGCTCGGCCACTCATTACTTATAAAATTTGAGATTTAAGTAATGTATTTTTATATTTTACTATAAATGTTAGTTAAGATTATTTTTTAAAAAAATTATTTATTAAATTTTTTTTATATTAAATAGACAAACTCAAAAAAATAATTTTTTAATTAAACAAGCTTAAAATTTTATTTTAAACTCTTTGAGTATTAATTTTAACGTAATCAACATCCATCTCAACTAGAGTGATTGATTCCGCAAAACACGTGATTATTTATCAAAAGTTGAGATAAGATTAAACTAAGGGTAAATGACACAAAGGCTCTTAAGTTTTTCATATATATGTTATGATCTCCTCCTAAGATTTCAGAAATAACGCTATTCACTTGTCAAAATTGTTGGGTTCATGTTTGGGAACAAAAGTTATGATTTTACCATTTTCTCCTCTCAAGTATTACCCAATCCACTGTCGCCACCTAAGAGTCATCCATCCTACTAGTGATATGACTGTAATTTGCCTCACGAAGTTAAAATTCATGTCATCTCCATTCCTGAATCAATATAAATCCAATCTATATATACATTGCCTTCCATTATTTTTTTGTCTTTAAACGCTAGGCATAATTTTGTTTTTAAAAAGACCAAAACCTCAATCTAATTTTTCTAGTTGAGCTACTTTACATGTGGAACGACTCTAAGTTAGCCTCACATATGCTTAAACAATCTATTAGTATGATACATTTTTTTTTATTTCACATTTATGGGCACAAGACTATAAGATTCATATTAGTAAATTTACGTAAAACATATTCATTTGTGTTTAGTAGAATCAAAAGAGATTAAAAAATAAAATTATGTGTAGTACTTTCTGAAGTAATCGTCTCTTTCTTGTCTCGGATCTTTGTTTCATCTATGAAGTTGCATATTTTCACGAAATGTGGTGTGATATATATGCAACCTCTCTGTGTTTTGTCTTTGATATGAATAACTTCGTAAATTAAGTGATTTGTCATTTGATATTAGATTATGTACTGAAGCTTCGAAACAAAAAATTAAGGAACTTCTATTTTAATGTTGCATATGGGAGAGTGTGCAAGATCAATGATAGCCAAATGATCATCCACCACCTTTTATGATTACACACTCAAATAAATTTTCCCGACTAACCTCGATTAAAGCCAAGTCAGTACATAAAAAATAAGCAAGGTCCACTTTTCACAGGCACTTAGAGACTGTTTCTGAGGGGTCACAAACAGAGAGTGCATGAAAAAAGACAAAAAAAAAAAACAGAAAACAGAAGAAAAAGGAGCCTCTTGAAACTGGTCAATCAACTCACAAGTCAGTGAAGTCACAAAGGCTCCAGAATAAATCACTATAGTGTGAGGAGGACGAGGAGGAGTGATGCAATGGTTTTGTAGAATTCAGTTATTTTTCCTCTTCGAGCATCACATCACAGTGATCAGTTGGGAGGAGGGGAGGAATAGTGATGCAATGGTTTTGAAGAATTCAATTATTTTTCTTAGTGTCACATCATTGACAGTGATCAAGTCAGTGATTAGGTGAGAGGAGGAAGAGGAGGAGTGATGCAGTAGTCCTGAAGGATTCAGTTATTTCCCTCTTCGGGCGTCATGCCACCGACAGTGATCAGGTGGGAGGAGTAGTGATGCAATTGTCTTGAAAGATTCACTTATTTTTCTTCTTCGAGCGTCACATCACCGATAGTCAATGCTCAGGTGAGAGAAAGCAGAGGAGGAGGAGTGACGCAGTCGTCTTGAAAGATTTAATTATTTTTTCTCTTCGAGTGCGTCATATCACCGACAGTAATTGGGTCGTAATAAAGTGAGAACTAGAAGAAAAGGAAGAGATGCTGGTGACAAAGTTTTGCTTGTACAATCACAGTAGGGATGGTTCTGTACCAAACAAAAGGTGTTAAGAGAATACAATGCTTTATTTATTAACTTTACCTGGTACATAGTTACAAGCTTACAGATCACAAGGCTTCCATTTTTTGCCAGCTTATTTCGTTGTTTCAGACATCAAACACAAACATAAACATTAAAAACATAAACCCAAATCACCCCCCTCATGTATGCACACGTGCACACCAGGTGACCGGAAGTTCTAAGCACATCGGAAGCCAGACAGGACTTTCTTCCCGCAGTCGCCCAACAGCAAGTCCACGGTGAGAGTAGCATTCACTTGAATGCCCAAGACATCGGCGTCGATGGCAAGGCAAAGGCAAAGCGTAGCTTCAACATCGACCAAGCTAATTAATCAGAAAAGAAGTCACAATGAGTTGCTAATCGCAATCACAGTCATAGTAGATTTCTTTTTTATATAGTATATATATTAAATACATGATCAAAATCAATAAAATGTACTAAAAGCAAATTGTATTTATAGATATAAGGAAAAGTGATGTGACAATTCCCTCTCTCCCATCCGCTTTGCTTTATTTTCTCTTCTTTCACTTAACACACTAAAATAAACATAAATACACACATAAAAGAAAAACATGTTGCCATAAATGTACTACAATTACTAGGATTCGACTATATTATTTCATAATGATAGTAAAAAAAAATTTCTTCTTGTATTTTCCATAAATGCTTCTCTTTCAAATGTCTCACTTGAAGCTTCAAATTATAATTGGTCAAAAATACATGAAATAACTCTTTAAAAGCACACTTTATAAAATTTATTTGATCAATCTATGTATCTCGCATATGTACGTGTATTTGTGTTATATGAGTATATGAATATCTATCTATGCTATTCTATATGCAAATGTAGTGTGAGCCTCATAGTCTCCAAAACTCATTTCTTATTTTTTTAAAAATTTTATTAACTATGATGCCACGTGGCATACTAAGCTCTTACAACCAATCAGACTTCTCTCTCCCTCTCCTATAAAGGAAAATAAAAAAATAATTAAACAAAAAAGTTAATTATAGAAAATAATTAAAGAAATTAAATTATGACAAGGAAATACAAAAATTACCTAAAAGAAAAAAAAACAAAAGGAAACAAAATCTGTAAATTTCTTTTAGAAAAAACCAATCAAACTTAATTCCCTTTCGCCTTTTCCTAAATAGAGAAGTGAAAAAAAAAAAGCCCTAATGGCAGCCAAGAGATTAAAAGTCCCTACTAACTTCTACAAATTTTGAAACATTATGAAGCCACTTGGCAATTTCTTCTCTTTCTCTTTTTTATTTCTATTTATCATATAAAAAAATTAAAATATAAAACAAATAAGAAGAAACACATAATAGTTGTCTGAAATTACTCCATCACATTGGTTAGGCAATCGAGATTCTCAAGATCTCACCAAAATTCACTCCTAAATATTCCCCGATTCAAAAAACTTTATCTACTTTCCGAGAAATCAAGATCCTACCAAAATTCCACTCCTAAAATCTCTCACATAATTGAAAAAAAAATCATCTTCCTAAAATCTCTCACTCACTGCTTCCCCTCCTTTTCTCTTTAAATTAAAACCCTAGATCTCTCAAACCCTACAACTCGAGAAACTTTGTTAGTCCTCTCAAACCCCGATCGCCCCAACATTATCTGTACCTTCGGCCCATGCCACAAACACCGCAGTGTATGTAGGTTAGTTTGTTCACATACAATCTTCTAACATATGTATCATGTACATTTTCTTTGTATAGGTGTTTATATTCTAAAAATTATTTCTACTAAATCTATTTTTTTGTTGCTCCTGTGCTTCCTTCAACTTTTGAGAGAAGACTATAGATTTTCTCCATATGGATAGGTACTCAAAAATTCTATTTCAAATTTTTAATTTTTTTTGCTTTTTGTCACAATCATTCTCCTCCAATAAAAATGTCATGTATGCTTTTTTCATCCATCACTCTCTCATTAATCAGAGTCTATTCTGACTATTTAAGTGTTTTTGTGGATTTTATCACATTTATTTGTAGGAAAGTCAAGATTTTGATCAAAGGATTTCCAATTATGTCTTAATAGAATCATACAATTATATTTTCCTTTCCATAACCTTATAAAGATTTATATAAAAATTTTAGTTTTCACCTTGATGGGAACCTTTTTTCTTCCTCACGTTTAAATATAATTCTTACTCAGATTTTTTTCTTGCCATTATTGATTTCTCATTTTTTAGGTCCATCCAGTACAAGCACTTAAGATAATCAAACAACCCCTCTTTTAATGTCTCTGTTAGGATATGCTAGATTCTATTTTGGCAATTTGTGAACAAAATCTTTTTAATGTAGTATATTTGTCTCATTCCATGTTATCATAGAGCTAAGAGGAATCATGGTGAGTGGATTAGAATCTGAAGTTTGTGAAGTGAAGCTTCGATTGGGAGAATATATGAAGAGTGACTTCTGTACAGATTCAAAGACAGTATGTCTGGATCAAACTGGACTGGAGTGGAGTTGGGTTGAACGAACAAGAAGTTAGATCGAACCAACTTATGTCTACAGAATCTAAACCAAAGGTACTAAGAACTTCACTCGATGCAAGAATTGAACATGAATCGAGCCATGTTGGGTCAACCCAACTTGAATTAGGTCTAACCAAGCTGAAGAGATCAGTTCGGGTGGAGAGTTTATCTGAGCTTAAATGTCCTATATTCAAGCATTCCCAGACCAAGCACTAGCTAACCAATTAGATTGTAGTTCAAAAACGTATTGGTGGAGGATATAGACTACGTGGTGGGCCCTACAGGGAGATCAATTGACGGGACAACTCCTTGGACATACAATGACTCAAGAAAAAAAGCATACGACGAATATAAAGGGGGCATTTATTCAAAAAGGACTTCTTGAGTCTCTAAGCTTTACAGATCATCAATCAGTGTGTCATTGATTGAACAATAAACTGCAAGATACGGAGAGATCATCTTGGTAGAGATGAGCAGTGTGGTGATTCGGCGTTAGAGCTATGGGTTGGGAGATCGAAAAATCGAGGAGTTGGGCAAAATAGTTTAAATCGTAGTTTGTGAGGATTCAAATGGCATCCGTGAAGTTTTGATGTTTAGTTATAAGTTAGCATGTGTAAATTGATTATATAATGCTTGGCTTGCTTGGCGGACGTGATTTTTTTTCGGTTTGAGTTTTCATGCTAAATCTCTGTGTCTCGTTACTTTGCAATTTTTATTATTCCTTTGTGATGAATATATGTGCATGATAAATTGGTAAATATCACTAGACATAGGGTTTACATAAACTTAGGGTAAATAATCTAGGGATTAAGAATTTTCAGTCTCTTTTACGATGTATCTTTTTCTCTTTCAGTTTTACACTTACAAGATTGTAATCTTGAAGAAAAGGGAAAATAGATAATCTTACATGTAGCAAAAACTAGACCCGTTTTGCTTTTTCAAGTCAGTTTATTATTTGCATTTTTTTATGAGGGATAACACTACTTTTTTTGATAAGTTGGATTTTGTAGGTTTTTAAGAAGTAAATTGCCATGTCCTTTTAGTAAATTGCAGAGCCTAAATGCATTTAAATGCTTTGTTCACCATAGGTATGATTTTGCTAAAATTTCTTTTTTTTTTTTTTTTTGGTATGCAGATTTTAGCAACGATATGAATGACCTGAGATATTGAGTATAATGAAAAATTAGGATAGTATGAGAATTGTGTCTTTGAGTTTGGTGTTTAGTGTTATTGAATCCACCAATTAGAAGCATTTTCTTTGATATATTAAGCTTATTAACGCGGTAGTTCCCGTACAAATCACGAATAAGCTATGATACGTAAACGCAGACACTGTTGAATCCATCGAAAATGAATGAAAATCATACTGTTTGGCTTGACTCTGTCAAGGCAATTGGATGGATTGTAGTATAGGTTGGGATGATCTTTTATGGCATTTTGATTTCTAAATCCTTATGATACTTGAGCACTTCTTCCCAAGGTGATTTGCTGCATTAAGAAAAAGGAATTTTTTTTTTTGGCATATGGATTCTTATTTGAGGATTGCATGATGAAGAAGGCGTGTGTTGCTTGATGGTTTTGAAGGTGAAGATGTGGTCAAGTTCTTTATTTTTTTGGGCTTAAATCATGTAGTGATGTTTGTATGTATTTTTGTAAATGACTTTTGTGGGTCTTAAGGAAAGCGTTTGGAATTATGCTTTTTGAAAGTCGTATTATGTTCGATCAGAAATTTACGGTGGCACTGTAAAACTTATAACCCTATTGAAGATCAGTAGTTGCGATCTCTTTTTTTTTTTTTTTTTTTTAACTATTTCTTTCTTTTTACATTGGGAAATTCATGTCAAAAAACTTCAAAGAACTCACTTCATTTTAAAATATCAATGTGATATTTTTTCTAGAAATAAAATGAGAAACTTTTCAGTCTAAACTTTGCTGTTTTATAGTTTTAATAAGCTATTTGGACCTCACCCGTTACTGCATTCATAATTACTAGTTGTCTAACATTGCTTAAAGACAATTTGTAAACCATTTTTTATAATCCTAAACTTTATTAAAAATTTTAATCAATCATACAGAAGACTTGAATTATTAGACTTTCAATCTTTTCCACAATGCATCGTAGGGGTCAATGCTAATATATCTATATAACAAAGTAGTAGAGTCTCTCAAGGCTCCGATTAGTTACCCTTAATTTTTTTTCAAATTCTAATATTTAGAGAAGCTGCACGGAAATTCTCTCTCTTGCACCCATTTTTCCTTCTTTTTTCTTCTCTTAACCAACATTAAAAAAAAAGGCCTTGTTGACATATACCCTTGGGACACATTTTAAGCAAACTTTGTCCGGTTGTACAAACATTAGAAATTGTGTTTTTAGCGGTGAAAATTATAAAAACATAATTTTCAAGACTATGTACAACTAGACAAACTTATTTAAAATATACCTGAGAGCATATGTTAGCATTTGCAAAAAAACAAAAAAACAAAAAAGGAAAAACACACACACCTACACCCAAAAAAAGCATGCTGCTATAAAGGTACAACAGTTGCAAGGCTCTAACTAACTTCATTATATCATAATGGTAGCCTAAAATTTCTACCACAATTGCCATAAATGCGTCTTTCAAAATGTCTAATTTTGATGACTTCAAATTATAATTTAGTAAAAAATGTGAAATAACTCGTTAGAAAAAGAATTCATAAAATTTATTTCCTCAATCTGAGCATCTATCATATGTGTGTGTGTGGTGTATATATATCAATGTAGTAGAATCTTTGAGGCCTCAAATTGTTTATCCTTAATTTTCTAGAAAGTAAGAGAAGAAGCCATGTTGCAATTCTTCATCTCCCAACCTTCTTCCCTCTATTTCTCTACTCTCACCCCAACACTAAAGAAAAAACGGGAACTGCACCACAAAACATTGCAATGGATGCCTACTAAAAAGGGTAGACTAATAGTCTCGTACATGTACTAAAGTTACAAAACATTACAATAAATATTTACCAAAAATGGTAGACTAAAATTCTCGTTGCTTACACTCTAAAAAGTGTAATCTAAAGTCCCTAAATAGTTGTTGTTAGTCCAATTAGGTTGTATATATATCCTATTTTAGTATAATAAATGTCTTGATGAGTGATTGTGGGTTTTGTACGGAAAAACGGACAAAAATTGGAGCAAAAAGGCCAAATTGTGCAGTTACCGTACGTATGGTGGTCCAACCATACGTACGGTATCTCACACCTTACGCATGCCCCAGTTTCAGACCCAAACTTCAGAGGAGGGTATTTTGCGTACACTTCACCGTACGTACGGTATGTCTCACCATACGTACGCCTGCACCACGGAAACAAACTTCAGAGAGGGCAAATCAGCGTAGCCTTTACCGTACGTACGGTATGTTCACCGTACGTACGGTGAACAGTACCGTACGTACGGTACCGGCCCTGTCTGTGCGAATTCTGCAGCTGTATTACTTAAAAAAGAACGCGATTTTTGTATCTATTATTAGATATAGCTTAGATTTTCTGTTAGGATTAGATATAGAGAGAGAAAGTGGGTTAGATATAGATTTCTTTGTATTTTCTTGCATTTTCTTACACTTTCCTTGTAAACAAACACCATTTCCTTCAACAATTAATGAGAATTAGTCAATTCTTCATGCTTTCTTCCATGGATTCAAGTAGCTAGACATCTCTTGGATGTAATTATGGAGATCTACCAAGGATTTGCAAAGACTTCAATGGAGGTATATGAATTCAAATGATTTATCTTATGTTTTCTTCAATTCTTGCTTCAATTGAGTTGTAGACACATAGAATACTTAAATTCATAATCTAGGTTGGTAATTGCTATGCACAATCTTCTAATTGGTATAGGAATTGCACAATTGAGGATTTGTCTCTAAGATTCTTACAATGAACCAACAATCTACACTCAATTGAACATGAATTCAAGCGTTTATGGTCGAAATCCTCCGGGTCAAGGTTCCATGGAGTGAACCTTGACTTGAGTTAAACAAATTCCATTGAAGACTTTGTAGAGATTTGATAGATTGAAGCAATTGCATCCAAGCCCTTCATTAATTGTTACAAATTTAGTATAATTGTTTCCAATTTCAATCCTAATTAGTTTAGTTTAGTAAATTACAACCTCTCACCATTCAATGATTTTTGGTCTTAATTTTAGTATAGTTCCAATTTGCTAAGTAACTCACTAATTCATCCCGTTTGTTGTTTGTCTTGACTTATGCCACGCCTATATTTGGCTCGGTCCTTGGGAGAGAACGATACCGGTCCTTGCCGGTTTTTACTTCGATCGATACTCGTACTCTTGCGGGAAAAGCTCAAAATTAATGTGCATTTGAGAGTGAATCAAGTTTTGGCACCGTTGTAGGGGATCGAAAACATAAGGCGAACATCAACAAGCTGCGGATTGGAGAAGCGCTTGGCAAATTGCATATAAGAAAAATCCCAAAATAGCAAATAAAGGAGAAAAAGAAAACTAAATAGAACAGCAAAATTGCAAACGGGTGGGAGTTGATCACTCACCCTCAACGGAAGCATCTACGGCTTTAGGCCTTGGTAATCTCTTTCTCCCTTAAGGTGTTTAGATTTTTTGTTCCCTTTGTTTAGTTTGTTTTGTTTAACTTAGGTGTAGTTGCATTGCATTTTGTTAGGACTCCTTTTAAGGAAACATTTAGTGGAGATAGGATAGTGTGCTTAACTTGCAAATCGGTGGTATTGCTTTGTATAAGGAGATTGGAGGATCGGTTGGTGAACAAGAGAAAAAGTCGTTGTCCAGCAATGCATGATTGTGTATGATGTGCTGTATGACCTGAACAGTCCATTATTTGTTGCATTCATCATCGCATGCCACATTTCACTAGGGACATTCATAACCGACTTGTAAGGCTTGAGAGTGAGAGTAGTTCATCACCACTCACACCGGGACTTCCATTAGTTGTGGACCTAGGATTTCTTCCAATGGCTAACATGAATGACCAAGGTTTACCCAACATCTTCCATCCGAATCTTAATGCCGCACCGAATGCACCTAACCCACAACTCCATCCTAATCTTCAACCCATTCCACCGGGGGTAGATCATAGTGTAGGGGTGACGATGACATGGAAATAGGGAGCAACCATGGCGACATGGCTGCCCCCTATCAAAGGACCTTACGAGATTATTTGAACCCTTCACGTCAAGCACCAACTTCTTGCATAGTATTCCCGCCACACTACACTTCACTTAACATTCGGCCGGGAAGCATGCAAATGCTCCCCCAATTTCACGGAATGGATTCGGAGCAACCGTATGATTTTATAAAAGAGTTTGAGGATGCTTGCTTGCTTATTATGGATAATTCTTACCCAAGAGAGGTCTTCTTGCTAAAACTCTTCCCTTTTTGCTTAAAAGACAACGCCAAACTTTGATTTAATTCGTTGAGACCTATGTCTATTCACTCATGGAATGTACTCCAAGGGGAGTTTTTAAAAAAGTTCTTTCCCGAAAACCGAATCGAGAGCATTCGGAGACAAATTTCTCAATTCTCTCCCATGATGGGAGAAACAGTCTTTCAATGTTGGGAGAGGTTTAAGGACCTCTTGAACACTTGCCCTCACCATGGTTTCACCGATTGGCACATCATCAACACTTTCTACTTGTCTCTAAACCCCCAACTAAAACATTTGATTGAATCAATGTGTGCGGGGACATTCCTTGACAAACAACCCCATGAAGCTTATGAATACTTTGACATTTTAGCAAACAAGACTAGGGATTGGGCACTCACCGGGACTCAAAATCCCGAGGGTCGTTCCATACAACAAGGGGTAGGGAGATACCAATTGAAAGATGTTGATGATGTGAATGCGAGAGTGACCACTTTGACCAAGAAACTAGAGGCTTTAGAAGGGAAAAAGGTGTTAGCAATCGAGAGTGAGGTAAGAAAAAAGACTTGTTGCATAGTTTGTGGCACTACCGACCATGACACATCTTCATTTCCTATCATTCCGGGGGTAAAAGAAGCTTTGCATGGCCAAGTCAATGCGATTGGCCAATTCCAAAGAGGATGGGGTAACTCTTACTCTAACACTTACAATTCGGGATGGCGGGATCACCCTAATTTTGGGTGGAGGAATGAGGGGAGTTCAAACTCCCAACCTTACCAAGGAGGGTATCAAAACCCTCAACACTATTCTACACCTATTCCTCTATTCCAAGCACCTCAACCTCAAGTTTACCAACCCCAACCCATGTGACTCGCCTCCAGTTGTGCTTCAACTGGAGCCACTCCGCAAGGGCACGGAGGTCGCGCTTGTAGTAAAACCGGAGGATCCGGTGTCGTTCTCTCCCAAGGGAATTCTGCAAATATAGCAACAAAGCTCAACTAGCACGGGTACTTATCTTAATGGATTGCAAATGAAAATTCTTAACATAAAAGAGACCGAAAATATGTTGATTTTGAGATGGTGATGGTTATATGCTTCATGCAATAATTTAGTAACTATGAAAAAACAACAAAAGCTAGTTTTATGTGATTAAGGAGGAAAGCTTGGACATGGTTGTTTTGATCCACCAATTCACAACAAGGGTTTCCAATGAGAGGTTTTATAACTCAAATCAAGAATCACACCTTGGATTCTTGATTCGGAAAATGTCGGCTATAAAAATGTGGGTTTTGTTTGATTGAGCCTAGAGAGAGAATATATAATTGGTACCCTAGAATCAAACCTTAAACATGTGCAATACCTATACCAAATGTTGATTTGTGCATAAATATTACCAAAGGGTTATGAATCTAGGTTTTTCTAATGAATCTCATACTAAATCAAATGAAACCATATAATTTTGAGGATATGACTTTGAAGTCCATACAACCCATTTTCTACCCTTTGAAGATCCTTGGTGGATCTTCACAACCACATCCAAGGGGTGTTTAGCTACTAGAATCCATGTTAACTAACATAAAAAGAGACAAATCTACCATTAAACTATAAAAAGCTAGTGTTTGGTTGCCAAGAAAATGAGAGAAAGTGCCAAGAAAATGATGGAAAGTTGCTAGAAAATGTAGAAAATCATTCACTTCATATATATAACAAACATTCACTTACAATGATCCAAAAGCAATAAATGACATTAAATACAAAGCATTAAGAGTAGATCTAACCAAAAACCTTACAAGATAACAAAAATCCACTTTTGGAGCCTTCTTCCCGTCCAAACTGCTGCAGAAAATACCCTATATCTCTTTTTGTCTCGAACAAAAGCTTTTATACTCTGCAGAAAAACAGAGTCTGTACACACCGATCGATCGGTGTACGACCGATCTATCGGCCGATCGATCGCCCGATCGAACGGTCAGGGCGATCGATCGCAGGATCACCGATCGATCGGCCGATCGAACGTTCCGTGGACCGTTCGATCGGGCGATCGATCGGTCATGCTCAAGATTGCCCATTTGCCTTAGTTTGAGCTCCAAATCCTGCAAAAAGTGTACAAAAAGATTTTTAACGCGTTTTAGGGGTTAGAATACTAAATTAACACCAAATTTAACTATTCAACTAACAATTTAAGCCAAAAGATTACTATTTCTAAGGGTAATCACCATGGCACAAATTCCAACTCAACCCAAATCGTACCAAGCTCCTCATAGGAAACCCATGGAAGATAATTTTTATCAATTGACCAATGATGTGAGAGGGGTTAACGCAAAGGTAGATAAACAAGATAAGGTGTTGGATCAACATACTAGGATGCTTGAGGATATCCAAAAGCAAATGTCTACATGGACACAAGTTTTGACCCAAAATGTCCCGGGGAGATTCCCGGCTCAACCTCAACCCAATCCGGTGGTAAGGCAAGTACACATTACCAAGGGTGGTATGGACCCTCAAACAAGCCATGAACAAGTACAAGCCATCACCACTCTTAGAAGCGGTAAAGTCATTGATAAAACCATTATATCAAAGGATGTAGCTTCTAAATCATGTATTGACCAAGAGGGGAAAGGTAAGGAAAAGGAAGGTGAGAAAGAAGAAAAATTGAGAGAGGAAAGAGAGAGTGATGAGCATCAAATGAGAAAGGAGTCCGTTGCTACTCCTTTCGAGACTTGGAATGAGACCAATAGGGATAAGAGGAGGGATATGTTGAGACATGCACCTTTTCCTCAAAGGTTGACCAAATCGAAAAATGAACTTCTAAATGCTAAAATTTATGAAGTGCTTAAGCAAGTAAAGGTCAACATCCCTATTTTAGATGCCATTAAGCAAATTCCATCATACGCCAAGTTTTTAAAAGATTTATGTACTTTCAAGAGAAAGCTACATGTTAAGGAAACGGCCATGATGAATAAAAATCAAAGTGCAATCTTGCAATGTAAAACCGTACCGAAATTCAAGGACCCCGCATGTCCTACAATCTTTTGCACTATCGGGAACACTAGGATAGACCGCGCTTTGTTGGATTTGGGGTCTAGTGTGAATCTTCTCCCATTTTCGGTGTATAAAGAACTTGGTTTAGGGTAGTTGCAACCTACCCGATTCACTTTACAACTAGCAGATAGGTCTATCAAGGTGCCTAGAGGTATCATTGAGGATGTGCCCATCCAAATTGATAACTTCTATTTTCCCGTGGATTTCATAGTTTTGGATACTCAACCCATAGATAGTTGCATAGCTTATAATTAAATCCCCGTCATTTTAGGGAGACCTTTCCTA
Organism: Euryodendron excelsum; assembly: GCA_033060915.1. NCBI lineage: Eukaryota > Viridiplantae > Streptophyta > Magnoliopsida > Ericales > Pentaphylacaceae > Euryodendron > Euryodendron excelsum. Next base: position 33,416,222 of record CM065396.1, on the reverse strand, counting down.
GCTACTTCCAATGCCATCATCCATTGTAGGAATGGGTTAGTAAAGATTTCGTTTGGTAACACCACGTTCGAATTGAATATCTTTTCGGTTGCCAAACAACCGGGTGAGTGTGAGGATATCCGTGAGGTTGACATTGTTGAAACCATTATACAAGATCATTTTGAGAATGAGTTCTTTGAGGACTCATTGGAAAAGGCATTGTTGAGGAATGAGCCTCATGAGGCTTTGGATTGTCAAGATAGGACTTTAGGAGAAGTTTCATCCCTACGTTGAGAGAGTGCCCAATGCATGCATGTAAGACAATGAATTCCTTCCTCCGAACCTCTCCAACCTAGTGATACAAAACCAATTCCATCGGAGGCCAAGCCTCCCATTCCCGATAGGAAACCATTACCAACTACCTTGAAATACGCATTTTTAGGTGATGGTGAGTCATACCCCGTTGTCATTTCTTCCACCTTATCTTTGAGTCAAGAGGGGAGCTTGATAGATTTGCTTAAACACCATAGAAAAGCCATAGGGTGGACCATTGCCGACCTCCATGGTATTAGTCCTCTTTTATGCACCCATCATATTTTCTTAGAAGAGGGGGCTAAAACCGTGCGGCAAATGCAACGAAGGTTAAACCCCAACATGAAGGAAGTGGTGAAGGGAGAGGTGCTAAAATTGTTTGATGCGGGTATTATTTACCCCATCTCCGACTCTAAGTGGGTAAGTCCTACCCAAGTAGTGCCAAAAAAATCGGGAGTCACTGTAGTCAAGAACGAGAAGAATGAGTTAGTGCCCACCCGTATCCAAACCGGGTGGCGTATGTGTATTGATTATCGCCGCCTCAACGCCGTGACCCAAAAAGATCATTTTCCCTTACCATTCCTTGATCAAGTGCTTGAGAGAGTATCTGGAAAAGCTTTCTATTGCTTCCTTGATGGCTATTCCGAGTACAATCAGATTGATATTACTTTGGAGGATCAATCCATGACCACCTTTACATGTCCTTTTGGTACTTATGCATACCGACGCATGCCCTTTGGCTTGTGCAATGCACCGGCCACATTTCAAAGGTGTATGATGAGTATTTTTAGTGACATGGTGGAGCATATTGTGGAAGTGTTCATGGATGATTTCTCGGTTTATAGAGAAACCTTTGAGGGATATCTTGCCAATCTAGGAAAGGTGTTAGAGAGATGTGAGGAGAGTAACCTAGTACTTAATTGGGAAAAATGTCATTTTATGGTTACTGGCGGAATTGTGTTAGGGCACATTGTGTCTTCTAAAGGGATAGAGGTTGATAGGGCTAAGATTGAATTGATTCAAAAACTACCTCCTCCCACTTGTGTCAAGGATGTGCGATCATTCCTTGGGCATGCCGGTTTCTATCGGCGCTTTATTGAGGGATTTAGTGCGATAGCTAGACCAATGTGTCAACTTTTGTCCCTTGACATGCCATTTGAGTGGACCCCATCGTGTCAACAAGCCTTTGTTATCTTGAAAGGGTCCTTAACTTCCGTCCCAATTTTACGTGCACCCGATTGGTCACACCCTTTTGAGCTTATGTGCGATGCGAGTGACTACGCGGTGGGGGCTGTTTTAGGGCAAAGAGTTGACAAGAAGTCTCATGTCATATACTATGCTTCTAAAACCCTCAATGATGCCCAAGTCAATTACACCACAACGGAGAAGGAACTTCTTGCGGTAGTTTTTACATTGGATAAGTTTTGTTCTTATTTGATAGGGTCTCTAGTCATCATTTACACCGATCATGCGGCCCTTAAATATCTTTTAACTAAACCCGATACAAAACCTCGCCTCATTCGGTGGATTTTATTGCTCCAAGAGTTTCATATAGAAATGCGAGATAAAAAGGGGGTAGAAAACGTAGTTGCGGATCACTTGTCCCAGCTTCCCCTTGATGGGAGAGCCACCGACCCCACCCCTATCAATGAACATTTTCCGGATGAGCAAATTTTGCATGTGCAATCTTTGGAGAAAGCTTCCCCACCATGGTTCGCGGATATTGCCAATTACCTTGTGACCGGTGAGGTTCCACCCCATTGGTCATCCATTGATAAGCACAAATTCTTTTGAAATGTGCGTTATTTCTCTTGAGATGATCCTCACCTTTTCAAGTATTGTCCGGATCAAATAATCCGTCGTTGTGTGCCTAACCATGAATTTCAACAAGTTATGGAGTTTTGTCACTCCCAAGCTTGTGGAGGACATTTCTCCTCCAAAAAGACCACCGCCAAGATCTTTCAATGTGGCCTTTATTGGCCAACCATGTTTAGGGATGTGCATGCATTTTGTCTTGCATGTGATAAGTGCCAAAGGTTAGGGACTCTCACTAAGCGTCACATGATGCCCCTTCAACCCATTACTATTTTAGAGATCTTTGATTGTTGGGGAATCGACTTCATGGGACCCTTCATTAATTCTTTTGGTTACCTATACATCCTAGTGGCAGTGGATTATGTGTCTAATTGGGTAGAGGCCATTGCCTCTCGGAACAATAACCATCAAGTGGTGGTTCGCTTTTTGAAAGAAAATATTTTTTCAAGATATGGGATGCCCCGAGCCATCATTAGTGATGGTGGCTCACACTTTTGCAATAAGCCCTTTGCATTCTTGTTAAAAAAATACGATGTGGTCCATAAGGTCGGTCTACCTTACCACCCTCAAACCCAAAGGCAAGTCGAGTTAGCTAATAGGGAGATTAAGAAAATCCTTGAAAAAACAGTCAACCTACTAGGAAGGATTGGTCCCTTAGGCTAACCAATGCATTGTGGGCCTACCGCATGGGCTTCAAAACAGTGCTCGGTGCATCCCCATATCGGCTTGTGTATGGGAAAGCGTGCCACCTCCCGGTGAAAATTGAACATAAGGCCTATTGGGCTATACGGCAATGTAATGAGAATCGTGAGGCCGTAGGGGCCCACCGCAAGCTTCAATTAAATGAACTCGAGGAACTTTGTAATGATGCCTTTGAAAATACTAAGATTGCGAAGGCGCGCATGAAGAAGTTCCATGACCAACACATTCTTCGCAAATCATTTAAAGTTAGTCAAAAGGTGCTACTTTATGACTCGTGCCTCCATCTATTTTCGGGCAAATTACGAAGTAAATGGGTGGGTCCCTACCTTGTCACCGACATTTTTTCCCATGGAGCCATAAAAGTGAAAAACCTTACCAATGGGGCGGCCTTCAAGGTGAATGGCCAAAGATTGAAGCCTTACTTCGAGACCTTCCAAGGAGAAGTGGAGTGTGTGGATATCATTAATCCACCACCCTTTGATTGATGATGATCTTTGCCCTAATCTTTAGGAGTAGGAGTAGCTTAGATTGATTTTCTTTAGCTTTCTTTGTTTGTTTCTAGTTTTGGTTATTCTCATTTCATTAGTACTAAGTTTAGTTGTAGAACCATGTACGCTGGTTTATAGTATAGTTGTAGTAGTTTGTTTGTTTTCCATTTTTAGGTTGTTTTGGGATTAGGAGTAGGTTGCTTTGTGGGCCTAGTCTTTGTTGTTTGGGGAGAATCATTTATTGATTGAGAGCAGGGAATCCTCCAGCTGCCTTGGACTTCTTTGCGTCATCATTGATACCCTTACATGTGAGCTCTTGCGTGTATAAGTAGAGGGACTTCCAGCCCTCAAGTCCTTACCTTCTCCCCTCATTTTCTTCAGCCATATTTAAGCATTTGTCCCTTTGTCCTAGCCCTCTCTGTGGCTTCCGAGGACCCTTCCAAGACTAGTGAGAAGACCGCCCAAGCCGCGCATTCCGACGAAATGGAGGACCCGGACTACGCCGCGTTCTTACGAGCCTACACGTGCACTTCTTTATCTCGCCTTCCATTAGATGATGCCGTCACGGTGGCTTGTTTGGTGGCCTCTCACCTCTTTAATGAGTCGCCCTCTTCATCTTCCGGCACATCCAAGAAGGAAACCGATGTGTCTTCCGGATCCACCTCTTCCAAGAAATAGGCTTATGTAACTCACCCGGGTGGTAGCTTGCGTTGTAGGTTGTTGTGTCGTGGGCTCCTTCTATAGAAGTCCTCTATCTTTCATTTCTATGTTGTTTGGGTCACCCGTGGCATTGTAATGGTTGATTTCCATCCTTAATGAATTGGTGGGTTGCTTTATTGTCTTCGTGTTGCCTTCGTTCATGTTCTTGTGGCTTCTTGTGTGACATTGAGGACAATGCATTGTTCTAGGTGGGGGGTGAGGGTAGATTGCAAGGCTTTCTCCCTTGTTCTGAGCCCATTTTTAGTGTTGTTTCTCTCTTTTTGTACAAAATAGACTAATTTTTTTTATTTTTTTTTGAATTTGTAGATTTTCCTTCATAGCGTACGTACGGTGGTACCAGCGTACGTACGGTGGTACCAGCGTACGTACGCTGGTGCAAGCGTATGTATGCTATAATTAAGACCTACACAATTGTGACATTTTTATTTTTAAAAAGAAAGTCTGGTCCAAGTGAAAAAAAGGCCCACAAGAAAAGAATAAAATTTTTTTAGCCTAAATGAGAGAAAAAGGCCCATAAAAAAAGCCCCACTTTAAATGAGAAAAAAGATCTATAAAAAAATAATAAAGAAAGTCTCAAGTCAAAGAGAAATGGACCCATAAGAACAGAAAGGAAAAAAAATTCAAATCAACTACACTAGTTAACTTGGGATTTTTTTTTTACATATAAGTCTCTTTCTCTCTAATATATAGATATTCAAAAGTCTAAATCCTCGCAACTCTCTCTCTCTCTCTCTCTCTCTCTCTCTCTCTCTCTCTCTCGTGCATACACAAATTTTTAAAATAAAAAATAAATTGATAAATCTTACAAATAGTATTATCAACCGGCTTATTGACATAAATATTTTATTTTTGGTATGGATCGATCTTTGTTTGGTTTGTATCTTGTCAAAATATATCCAATTTCTATTTTGATAATGCAAGTTATCTATATATATACGACATATTATTTTATTTACCAAAGAACAATTTTTTCTTTTATTGCTTGAGATGTTAAATTGAACAAATTGCTATTTTTTTTTATATTGTTGGTGGGCTATCAATGGGTAGAGGCTAAGATAAAAATTGAAAATTATCTTTTTAATTATGTTAATTGGGTCAATTTTGATTCGGTAAATACAATGGAAATATTTATACATAATTTGCATATGTTATTTGGGTCATGCATGACTATATGGTATACTATTAAGTGAAAAAGAATTGTTATCTAAACTTAAATATATTAAATTAATAATATTTCATCTCAAAAGGCTAGAAAAATAGATTTTAAATAAAAATTTTAAACAACTACTAATGTTAAAAGCCTTAAATTTTTTTCTTCAAAAAAGTCTCATTTAAAGTTGTTGCTTTAGGCCTCCAATTATCTTAAGCCAATCCTATGTATAAGGCTGCAACATAACATCAAAACTTAAAATAAGTGATCTAAAAACTATCCAAATTTTAATATATGACACTCAATTATATCATAATATTCTGTTGTGTTTAATTCAAAATTTAGGCTACATGCTCTTCAGATCCTTTAATCCAGAAGATGAGATCTCCAAGAAAACCCAAATCCTTCCAATACAGGCCCAAGCAACGCAAAAGTTCAATGAGACACAAAAGGCCCAAAAATAAAGAAAGTGACATCACATCTAGTGCAACAGTGCTCACTATTATTATTACTGATATTATTATTTTTTTCAATTAATAGGAAGAAATTCATTCATATAATGAGAAATACATCTTTGCCCAATATAAACTATGCCCAACTTCAATAAATTTTGGGGCCCAACGTGCAAGAAACAAAGTAGACGTGGAGGTTTACAGTTCAGCCCAATTAAAGACTGTACTGGGCCCATTTCAAAGACAGTTTATCTCCTCGGCCTAGTTAGCATTTACCCAGCCCGGAAAAAGAAAGTAGAAGGATCAGTCCTACTTTTCTTTTTCAATTGTTTTGGCCTTTCTTTGGTGAACAGTACTACCAGTAGGCTCTATTTGGTAGAGCTTAAATTTAGCTTTTTTCATTTTGCTTTGCTAGATTTTCTTAGCTTTTTTACTTTTATAAACTAAGTAAAAGCAAGGAAAAAAAAAAGAAGAAGAAGAAGCAAAAAAGTTAAAAATTTTAGTTTTTTTTTTTTTTGCTTATAAGCCAAAAAAAGCAAGTTGAAGAAGCTTAAAAAAAGCTATACCAAACAGGCCCTTAACCATTGAGATTGGGAAGGCACAACCATCAAACCACCGATGCTATTTAGTTCTTACTCCTAACAAGGCCAATCACATTTATTTCTTCTTTTTCCCCCCCAAAAACGCTGTTTTTTCAAAAAAATTGAACAAAAAAATCTACTAGAGTGACGTGCCAATGACATTTTATAATTAAAAACCATCATAATAGGTATTAAATAAATGTCTCACATTCAACCATATTATTCTAGCAGTAAATTTTAATTGAATTTTTTGGTTTTATAACATTACCATTTTTTCTTTTTTTTTTTGTTACCTTGCTCTCACTTTTTTTTTCAGAATTTTTTCCCAACATTTGAGTATATACCCATCCATTAGGACAATCAGTTAATCAACATCATGCTTCAGAAAAAAAAAAAAAAAATCCAGTAAGAAAGTAACACTTGTGATTTTAAATACTGCTTTCATTATATTTTTTCCTTCCATGTGTTTAATGAGTCGCCTCCCACTATAAAGGTTAAAATCAAGTGAGAGGAATTGATACTCTCATACGAATTACAGATGGACCAATACTGAGATGGCTAGCATAACTGGGTAAGTGAACAACACTTCCACTGATGCAAGCATTGCCCATGAGAGATTACAACAGCATCATTCTCCAAAATAAATCATATGAAAATTCTATTCATACGATGATCGAACAGTGTTAAAAAGTCAAACTAATATTACCAACATAATCCAACAATTTAAAAAAAATCAAATGATTAACGTTGTTAAGATGAAACCGTTTATATGGGCAATGCTAGTGACAGTCACCTCAACAGCTGCCTTCCAGCTGTCGCGCTAAATTCCTTACACGTGAATTTCACTAAGCCGGTGCAAACGTTTCCCTGTTTTCGAAAGCAGTCTATATTTAAATAGTTGGTTTTGATTGAGTACGACTTTTGACCGGGTTTTTTTGGGTTTAAGTGAGAGAGGGACTTTTAGAGAGAGAGAGAGAGAGAGAGAGAGAGGGGAGGGGGGGGGGGGGGGGGGGGGGGGGGGGGGAGAGGGGGGTCTCGATGGTGGAGATGCCGATGGTCTAGGAGTGAAGGAAGGTGGCTGGCCAATGGCGCTGGTCAGTAATGGCCAGCAATGATGGTGGCGATGTTGGTCGGTGATGGGTGTGCTCAGCCGGAAGGAAGGTGAATGTGGTCGGCTGTGGTGTTGGCCTATCCCCCCTGTGGGTTCTTCTAGTGTATGGTTGAGAGAGAGAGAGAGAGAGAGAGAGAGAAGCATAAGCTAGAGTGTTGTTTTTCTAGAGAGAGTGGTAGTCAGAGAGAGAGAGACGGGGAAGGCTATGTTGGTGGTGGGGAAGGCTAAAGGGAGAGTGGGGTTGTGTGGCTTCTATTCTACTGTGACAAAAGAGAGGATGAGAGGAGAAAGCATAGGGAGGTGGTTGGGTTCAGCAATAGTAGTGGAGGGCGTAGCAATAGTAGTGGAGGGCGTGGCAAATTTCGGCTAAAAAGGGGTGTGGAGGTGCTGAGGATGGGTACCAAGAGTTTGAGAGAGAAGAGGGGCTGGTGGCAGGCTGTTAACGGTTACTGATTTTTCTAAGAGTTACCAAATTCAAATTACTCTTTTTACTAGAAAAAGAATTGATAAAGAACAATCACAGTAACCGTATAGCCTCACGGAGACATTGTAGAGGATATTGTGGGGTGGACTCTCCATAAAGGTTGGTCCTTAATTTGCATGGTGCAAGTCAGTGCCGGCTCTAACTAAAGCGCTGGCATTAGGTCTTTAATTTCGAAGGCCTAAATTTTAAAAAATTATATATGTCATTGGTTAACTTTTATATAATTTTAATATTTTCATTCTTAAAAAAAGGACCCACAAAAAAATTAAAAAAAAACCACACTAAATGAGAAAAAAGGCTCATACAAAAAGAAAGCTCAATCTAAATGAAAAAAAAAAAAGACCCATAAGAAAACAATAAAAAAAGCCTCAAGTCAAATAGAAATGGCTTCATAAGAAAAGAAGAAGAAAAAAAAAAAACCCAAATCAACTCTACTAGTTAACTTGAGAAAAATAAAAATTTACATACAACTGTCTTTCTCTCTAATATATTGATCTTCAGAAGTCTAAACCTTCACAAATCTCTTTCTCTCTCTCTATCTTGTGCAAACACAAATTTTCAAAATCAACCGGCTTATTGACATAACTTGTTTATTTTTGGTATGGATTAATTTTTGTTTGGTTTCAATCTTCTCAAAATATATTCAATTTTTATTTCATTTTGTAAGTTATTTATATATGTACAGCATATTATTTTATTTATCAAAGAACAATTTTTTGTTTTATTCCTTGAGATGATAAATTGAACAAAGTACTATATTTATTGTTGGTAGGTTATCAATGAGTAGCCGCTGAGATAAAAAAAATTAAAAACTATTTTTTTATTATGTTGATTGAGCCAATTTTGATTTGGTAAATACAATGAACATTGAGAAAAAAAAAAATACAATGAAAATATTTGTAAGTAATTTGTTATCTAAACTTGAATATATTAATTAAAAAAATTCATCTCAAAAGTCTATAAAAATAGATTTTAAATTAAAATTTTGAAACCACTATTAAAATGTAAAAAATCATAAATTTTTTTATTAAAAAAAGCCTCACTTAAAGTTGTAGCTTTAGGCTCAACTTGTGTTGAGCCAATCTTGGTGTAAGCTCCAGGCGAATGCTGGAGCCCATTGGCTTGCCTCAAAAGCACTGGGGTTGGTTCCTTGTTTGGCCCTCTCCCGGTTAAGCTTCTACGACCACTGTAGTTGAATTTGAGGCAATGTGTTTTGCTGCTTTTGTTGGTTTTTTTCGTATTTTGCCTTCAAAAAATGAAAAAAAAAATGGAGACTTTTTTGTAGAGAAAAGAATGATTTTACAGCCAAAGATGAGGGACATTGTGACCGGGCTCAACCGGAGGACGTGAAGAGTAGTGTTACCAAAAAAAGTAAAATATTAAACACAGCCGCAATGAACAGCCACTCATTCGCGTCACACCAACAGTGGGACTTCCTTTTTTGGAAAAACAATCAAGTGACGATGCTGGCAGCCGAAAGGAATTGACGGTGGAAGATGAGTAATTGCCGGGAGAAAAGGCAAAGAGGTATTGATGGGACTTATGTTTTCCTGAAAAAAATTAAAAATTACTAAAAAAAAAGAATTAATTATGTAATTCTTTATGCCACTTCTTGATTTTTGAAACTGTTGCATGTGGAAGCGTTAAAACTAAATGTCATGTGTCTATCTATTATAATGAGCATTGGAGTGCAATGATGCAAACGACATTTCTCAACTATTCATTTTAAGAGTACAAAATCTAAGCAAATATAATAATATGAATTGATTTTTAAAAATAAAATAAAATAATTATAAAATGGAGTAAAAGTATGTGAGTCAGCGCCCAATATATATATATTTTTGAGTGGTGATCAGACGGGCATGAGCCCGTCATTATTACGACTGGGAACGCCCGTGCCCTAAGGACAACCACAAATTCCGATTGTTTTAAAAGAGAAAATCAGATCATTCTTTGAATTTTGAAGAATCAAACCGGCTTCCGTTGGTGGCTAAAACTTTATAGGTCTTTGTGTGTCATACCCACGAAGAAAAATTTACACTTTGTTCTCTCTCTCTCTCTCTCTCTCTCAAATCTATAAGTGTACACATACATATATACCTATTAGCGTTGACTCGTACGATATACAGAATTAATAAAAATTTATAGTCATAAAATAAATTGAGAGAAATCTTATTCGAAAAGAATTTTGTAGCAATTTGTGAAAATTTCATAATATTAATTATTATGTTATGTTTGGATATTGAATTTTGAAAGAGATGATAAAAAGGGGATGGAAAAGAAAAGATACTAACCAATCAACTTTTTTTAAACATATTTTATGGTATTCAAAACCTAAAAAATCTAGAAAATTCAGCGAGAGAGGGAGGGTTTTTTTTTTATAATGACAATGAGGAATGATATGCTTAGATTAGATATGTTATGGTAATATAGAAAGTTTAAGAATTCAAATGATATTATCTAACGAATTAAAGTGTTGGTGGCTTTCTTATTCAAATGATATTTTTTTTTGTTTTTGTTTTCACAATTTTCGAAAAAAATAATTCTCTTTAAGGGAAGTGTTTTTTAAGCATTGAGAGAAATTTTAAGATTTATCGAGATTTTTTATGCTAAGTTTTTTAGATTTTCAAATTTTTAAGATTTTGCCCTTTTATATATATTTTTTTTCATGGAGAGGGAGAGAAGATCTAGTTGCAAGATTTGATGCGTGATTGATTATATTAACTTATAGATAAGAAGAATATCTAATCTTGAACTGAGATTCTAAAATTAATTTTTTTATGAAGACAAAAGTTGGGATTTATCATTCATGGATTGCGGTATAAGTCATAATTTTTTTTTCTAACAAAATAAAATTTTCTATTTAGCTCTATTATGTGTTTTCTTTAAAACCTTGGAGGGCAAAACATTTTTTAAGAACTGTGCCAAATGCACGTCCTTTAATAATACAAAAATCAAAGTAACTCATAATCATTTGTTCCTTGGAAGAAACATTGTTTCAAGCACTACAATTTACAAAAGTAAGACAACAGTAACTCAAAATTTTCATAATCAAACAACAATAAAACAAAAATAAACACATCATGCACAAAATCAAAATAGTTCAAATTGTAAACTCTCTTTTATATATTAGCTTACTGAAGCATCTGAGCAGTAGAAACTGACAAGGACCTTGGCAATGCGGGGTTAGGAATTCTGTATATATAATGAAATCTTAAATAATGTGTCAAATTTTTTCTTAATATATATTAAACTAAAAAGAGGCCAATAATTATTAAATAAAATAATATTGGGCTTTTATCGCTTTCTTTTTTTGAAAATGAAAGCATTTATATATATCTTGAAAACCTTGTTTTATATAAAGAAAATAAGAAAGAGAAACGTATTTTTACCTTGTCATATCTTTGGTTGAGCCTTTTTTTTTTTTTTTTTTTTAACTTCTTGCGTTTCAGAAGAGAAAAGTATACGCTTTTTTTTTTTTAAAGCTTGTTTTAGTGTAGAAAATAATGCTACTTTTCTCGAATGTCAATTTATACTTTTTACCAATACCATACTAATATGAAATTCAAAAAAAAAAAATCATTATCTTAAAAATAGAATAGAGAAATTTTTAATATTTTAGAATTCTAGAAAACAAATAAAATGATTATATCACTTATCTCTCCCCCACCTCTAGCTCTCTCAAAAAATGGCCTACTACAATCACAATCAGATTCCATCTTTAATACAACTTCTATCTCCCATCCTATTTGGGTTAGGTGGATTCATTATACTATTAGAACATATCCAAAAGATAAAGTTATAATACTTTTTTTTTTTTTCTAAGATAACAAACATGAAAATTCTTAAATATCAAATAAATTGCCATTTGCTTAAAAGTTCATCACAAATAAAAGAAGCACCAAGTGGCTTCTCTCTTCTTCTTCTTCTTTTTTTTTTTGTTTGATTAGTCAAGTGGCTTATCTTGAAGTCTCATATTAACACACTTTTTAGGCAGTCACACGTAGAACTAATAATCAAATTTGGGTAAATAAAATGTGTTAGGATAATGTTTTGTCCCCACTGCTTCAATATGGCCAAATCATAAGGATCTCCTTCCAATTTTTCATCTTCGCAGTTACCTAATAAACCTAGTAGTACGAATTAGATGAGATCTCATTAGAAAATCAGAAGCAGTATTCAAATACATTAATATATATTTTAGCAGTAGGAAGGAGTTCCATGAATTTGGAATGAACCCAATCCGAGGACATATATAACTTTTTTTAGATTTCGGGTGGATTCCACCACAACCATCATCTGTAAATTAAGAATAGAAGAAAACCCAACGTGGAAACAAAGGTTATAAAATATTAATTCATTAAAAATGTAAAAAACCTTCTGGTACCTTTCTTGTTCTTTGACTCATTTCATTCGTTCCTCACCACAAATAAGCTTAGTAGCTCCTTGTCCAGAAAATCATAATAAATGCAGAGAGATTTAGAAGTCCAATCCTAAATGATCTCATGAAATACATAATTCAAAAAATCTTGAAGCGCAGACTTACATGGATATATCTATATATGTACATAAGCAAGAAAGAGATAGTGACGTACCCAAAAGTGATTTAGTGAAGTTCGATGAACTAGTAGATTGGTTTGAAGAAGGCTCCGTCTTCTCAAACCGCAGATCCTGCACATGTCACTCCAATCTGATTCTTTATATAGATATATGTAAAAGATGCGCATAAATATCTGATTTTGAATTTTGATAATATTTCCTTACTAAATGAGAATAAAATTTGAAATTTAAAGCAATTTTTGAACAGTTTTGAAATTTAAAGTAACCTTTAGGTATGAAAGACATGTGGGAGAGATTTTAAAAACTGTCAAAAATTATACGAGAGAGATTTTAGAAAATGTTAGAGATTTTAGGAGAGAAATTTAGGAATGAGATTTGGTTGGATTTTTCTGGAGACATAAATAAAAAAGAAGGAAGAGGTTGTGAGACATTTTAAATTATCATAGAAACTTTAGGAGAGATTTTAGGAGCGAGATCTAGTGGGGATTTTTTAGGAGACATAAATAAAAGAGGGAAAAAAAAAATTGAAATACAATTAAATAACGTTGCCACGTGACTTTTTAGTTTTCTTGTCTGTATTTCACTCATTTAATTATTTCTTATGATTTTTTTTTATAATTATAATTTGACTTTTTTTTCTTGTTTTCTTTTATAAGAGAGGAAAAGAAGAGCTTGATTGGTTGGTGAGGCTAGATATGCCACGTGACATTGTAATTTTTTAAAATTTTTAAAAAAATAAAAATTACATTTTAAAAGACTAAGAGCCTTTTATTACATTTGCATATAGTATTAGTATAGATATAAATATATATATATATATATATAATGATTCACATAGTGTTTCAAATTGGGTTTAAAATTTCAAGAGTTTCTAAATAAAACGAAACTATTGAAGTTTAGGCTGCTTGTAATTAGACAATGATGCACAGAACTTAAATCTTCTAGCTATTCAAAAAAGGTGACCCAGCAGACTCCATTTACATGGAAGAAAGAAAGCTCAAGAGGCTATCATTCCATAACGAGACATTTTGTCGATGAAGACTGTTAAAGAGTAATAGTGTTTTACTCACCTACTTCAAGTTGAACTAGACAATAATAATTTTAGATGAGGAGAGAGAGAGATAGAGAAATCGATTTAGATGAAAATAATGAATCGATTTAAGGCATCTTAAACTGAATGTGAATAGATATTTTTTAAAAAAATTTTGCTAACATGTATTTTAAAAATACATTTTAAAAATATTTTATTTGGTTGTATAAAATATTAAAAATTATATTTTTAATATTAAAAATTATAAAAATATAAATTTGCGTACGACTAAATAAAATATTATTAAAATCTTACCATTTGCCTTTTATATTTTTCCTTGTAAGTACGTTTTTTATTTTATAAACCTGTCAAGATGTACACGTGTCAAAATCTTAGTGACTGCAAGATACAGCAACAAACCATCAGGCCTCACACAACGTGCACCTGTCGGCACGTGCAGGACCAAACAAGTCAATCACATCAGGTGCACCGCCTTCATCTTCTCCCCCCCACCCCCCCAAAAAAAAACCCTAGCCAGCCATGACAGCATTATCACGGCAGATCAAAATCCCCAAGCTGAATCTCCATCGTAGAGTTGCCACGATCTCTTCAAACACCAACACAACCTCGATGCCGCGATCGACCTCCGATCAATTAAACCTAGCCGCCGGAACTTGCAACTTGTTACAGTAAAAAGTCACTCATCGATCCTTGGCCGCCTTGGATTTTCATGAAGTTTCCTTGTTCGCCACACCACGAGCGCATTCAAGGTGGAGCCAAAACTTGCAAGCCGCACATTCAAACCCGGAGGCGTAATGATCGCCCTTCAAACGCCGGCCACAGTGGTTGCAAGGAGGGTAGAATTCCTTGGTAAATCGGGCAAAAGTGAGAAGGTGTGGGTGACCTTCAACCTCGAACGAAGCCCCATACTTGATATTTGAATCCAGAACATACTCGTAAATGCACTCCGAATGAATAGACTGGTCACAGACCCCGCAGTGGTAGAACCAGAGCTTAGGGTTGACTTGTTCCTCGCAAAGTTCACAATAATACTCATCCATATGGTCTTCGATCGGAGAATAAGTCAAGATCAAGGGGTGTTTATCGTACCTATGCTTGACAACAGCCGGCAAAATAGCGCATCGAGTGTGCAAGATGAAATTGCAAATGCCACAAGCGAAAGCCAGCCCAGAAAAATTTGCTACACACGCAGTACAGTTGGCTGACGATATGATCTTCGGAATAAGGAGGTGATTGTGAGCTTTGTGCTTGACAGCCCCCGTCAAGGAACCGCACTTCACATCGAGATACAAATCTTTGCATTGGATGCATTTGAAAGAGAATCCATTGCATGGTTTCTCGCAGCACGAACACCGGATTAGGCCGAAATCTTCCTCGGCCTTTGCCAGGAGGTCGAGTGGGTGTTCTGGGTGACAGGGATGTCGAATCTGTTTGGGTAATTCGGCACAGCACTTATGAAGAAAGTAATTGCAGTGAGTACAACTGTAAAATGGAGCAGAGATGGGTTGCACACAAGCTTCGCATAGTTTACAGTTCTTGATCACTCCATTCGTGAGGGATTCGTCCTTAATTTGCACATCAACAAGGATTAATGGGTGGTGATGACCGAAGTGATCGAACTTCGTTGCAATTTTAGACTCTTCCAGGCTTGTCTTTTTGACAAAAAGGGTCAGTAGATCGACGGATCCATTTGGCTCTGGCAGGAGAATCGGACTGGGGTCAAGAACTTCATCTTCAATTCCAGTTTTTTTATCCCTGAAAAAGCAAATTGGACTTTAGCGATAAGACAAAAAAATTACAAATAAAAAATAAGATAGGAGATGAAAAGGGGACGAACCCTAAAGACTCTCTTGCGCAATTTACATGGGCAAAATATCTGCATCCAACGCAACAATAGAACCAGTGCATCCTATTCAGGCGCTTCTTGCAGACGTCACAGAAGGTTATGAATGAGAAAAAATCATCCGGAAGAGAATGAGCGAGCTTGAGAAGATGAACATGGCCGCCATGTTCGATTGTGCTCGGAATCAGAGTACATCTCTGGTGGACCCAGAAATTGCAGCTACTGCATTTATAGGAGACGCCTCTATGTTCCGTGCCACAACCATGACAGAGAAACGAGGCTGGCTCCTGCAACGGAATAAACGGGTGGTGGTGGTATTCGTGTTTGATTCTGTGCGCCATTGAAGCACAAATTACGTCGAGGACGAAGTCACAAAAGGAGCAATGGTAGGTGAATCTCACGCAGAGCCTGTCGCAGGAGTGGCATACGCAAGGTAAGTCGCCGACAAGACTTGGAGGATGTGCGAGGAGAGAGAGAGGGTGTTGGGGGTGCATTGGGTGCTTCATCTTATTGGGTAGTTCTGCGCATAGTTTGTGCAGTAAGACGTAGGGGCACTGATCGCAGCTGTAGAAAGGACCTGAGATCGGGATCCCACACCCATGGCATAAAATTTTCGAACCGTCATACTCTTCGTTGAAGATCAATGGATGTCCATGGCTGAAGTGTTCCATCTCTCTCTCTCTTACAAAGACAGTCTTGAAAATGCAATAAACTAAAGCAGAAACAGTTATAGTTTTGATGAGCAAAGTTGACTTGCAACCAAGTTGGGGTAAAGTCACAGGCTTCCCCAGTACCACACCTTAGAAGTCATGATACTGAGTCGCAGGCCTATTATTTTAAAACTACAGGGTGTACATGAGAGATGATGGTAAGAGATGATGGTGGTTATAACATCTTGAAGAGGGCTGCTAGGCAGGCGTGGTTGGCGTCAAGCCGCCTGATAGTCGTAATGTCAGTTTGAACCCATTAAATATAGGGGCTCGGGCTATTAAACGGTTCGGCCAATACAAGTGCACGGGCAGACGTGGTGGTAATCAAGTAGTGTGGTTTACCGTCATTTGTGTCTATCCTAGCATTCGTCTATCTTGAATTATTGGCGAAAATGATCTTACCAAAGATGATGGTTTCATCAGGGTCCGTAAGTAAAGAGATGATGCATGGTGGTAATCAAGTAGTGTTTGACCATCATTTGTGTATGTCCCTACCATTCGTCTATCTTGAATTATTGGTGAAGATGATCTTACCAAAAATGATTTCATCGGAGTCCGTAAGTAAAGAGATGGTGCAAGTCCAAAAAACATGAATAACTGAAACGATTGGTAAAATAACTGCATGGAGTTTGTGTGTTTTTTTTTTCTTTTTCTTTTTTTTTTTGTCTTACTTGTTTGCTTTGTAATTATTGAGGAACAAAGTGATTTAATTTGTAATAAAAAAAATTTCTAAAGACACTTTTGAGAATTTAAAATTTTATCTTGCGTTACACAACCCTAAAAAAGAGAGACACCAAGCTAGTATTATACCATTATATATTAGTATAGATAAAGAATTCCTCGAGATACCCTTTAGTTCTAGAACTATCATCCTGAGCATTCTCACCTCGTTTTAGTGCAAGATTTTGTAGAATATATTTTTTTTGAAGTATAGCATTTTCATATAAAAAAAACTATATACCAATTTGTTAAAAGAAAAGTTAGTGAAAGATCACATTTGGTATAGTCCAGTCAACTAAAGAAATAAAACGTACAAAATTTTCCAGACAATTCCTTCTCTTTCTCTGTTGTTTGCATAAAAAGAAGATGAACATGTGGTTCTTAATTTAGAAGAAGAGATCTATACAAATAAAAAATACATACAAAATTTTTATACAAAATGATATGTCTTAGTGAAAGTTTTTTACTTCAAAATAAATATCCCATCATAATAACTTTTAATTATAAAATTAACATTATCACATCATATTATATATAAATTTTATATAATTATTTTTTTTAAGCATAGCATTTTTCAGCTACAAAACTTAAAGCGTAACTCAGAATCTAACATCCAGCAAAACAACACACGAGTTTAGAAGCTTTTTGATTAATTCAAAATCCGTGGGTCCCATTGCGAAAAAAAAGGTAAATGATATTATTATTTTTAATGTGTACAAAAATTCTTAGTATAAAAAAACTAACATAGCTTTTGATTAATTCAAAATACGTGGAGCCCATTACAAAAAGATAGCTACAGGATATTACTCTTTTTTAAATTTGTAGAAAGCAACAACTTAGCGAGTTTTATTAACGTACTTAGAAACCTTTTGTCTAAATACAATAGTTTATAACTTCATATACAATTCTAGTGAAATCCATCAGCAGTTAATCATGTGTTTGCATAAGTTTTGTATATTTCTAGGCATAACGTCAAACAATAGAATTTTGCTTTCTGTAAGTGAGATTTTTAGGAAGGTCTGACCGATTATTCGAACCAATATCAATGAATTTTTAACCTGCTGTAAAGAAACAAAAGAGTTAGAATGAGTAAACTCTTTTTGGACCGATTACACTCCGACGGTCAAGTTAGTAATTTTAACCAAGAAGGAGAATAAAGACTTTGAATATTTAGAAAATCAATTGTTCATACCTTGCTTCTTCAAGATGTTTTGTTTTTATAGTGTAGTGTTCTCTGTGTAGCCTACTCGGATAATCATGACCTACCTCATAGGCTTATGCCATTTAAAGGGGGCTGATCAGACAGGAATACACCTTTATCACTGTACTTGAGTTCGACTGACTAGATATAAGCATGGTTATCGCGTGCTGTATATCCTTTGCATTGAATGCGGGCCCGCTTAACATTAAATGCTAATAATAAAGTATTGAATGTTCTAATATCCCTAATTCGGATGACTCAGTTCTTTGAGATCGGGTTATCTTTTTGTTTGGGCTGACCTGTCGTGTTAGTTTTAGTTGCCCGATGAAGTCTGACTTATTGTTGGTCCGCATGAAACCTCTTAATATTTATTGGGTTGCCTTATTAGGTTGGGCTGAAGTTTTTGACCCACACTTTTTTTAAAAATACGAAACTTCTAGGAACCACAACACCAGGGAAGATTCTTTCTAGTCCTATCATCTATCATGGAGTCTACCATTATTTTTAATTCCAGCTAGACTCGACAACAATCGTGCGAACTTACAAATATTAAATAAAGATGCTTTTGAAAAAAATGTCATATACCAAAAACTAATAGACGGGTAGCCATAAACTCCGTACTACATGATTACCGAACTAAACTACTGTCCCAATAGACTTTCTTGTAGGACATTTTCGTTTTCAACGCAGCCCATGCAGCTAGGGAAAACAATGGAAAGGATGAAACCCAGAAGGCCCAAAACGTTACATTCTAGTTCAGCCCATGCAGCTCAATAGAAAACAAGGGGAATGAAACCCAGAAAGCCCAAAATATTACAATAGTGCAATAGTGTCTTCTTCTTCTTTTTTGTTTTTAACCCTCCAGCAGTCTAATTCATTAATATCATGGGAAATACATCTTACTGATGAAATTTCTATTTGTAAAATAATCTAACAATCTAAGAAACGTGTGCTTAATAAGGTTCGCACGTGACTATAAAGCTTAAATCTGTGTGGCAATAGTTAGTACACTGAATAACAATAATTTGAAGACGAGAAACTGAAACCAGACACCCCCTATCCTAAATCAAAAAACTACTTCGTAATTGGCATCTCACCACAGATTTATCCCCGCCCGAGAGACCAAATATATAAAAAAAAAAATAGAAATTGGATGAACAATCTCAATTTGAGTTTAGCTCTCGTATATAAGCAAACAAACATGAGGATATCAAGTAGTAAAAGCGCGTTTGGTACAGTTATTTTGTCAAGCTGTTTTTAGGCTTATAAGTAAAAACGTCAAGTTTTTCAAACTTTTTTGTTTTCTGGTTTTACTTTAGCTAAAGAAAAGTAAAAAAGTAAAAACAAAAAAAAAAACAAAAAAGTCAAATTTCAGACTTTTTTTGCTTATAAGCTTAAAAAAAAAACTAGCAAAAAAATGGGTACCAAACAGACCTAAGTAACTCACAAACAAGTCTAAGACGGCAAACAGCCCTCTCAACAGGTTAAGTTCAACTGTTCGACCAATACAATATTGTCTCATGGAGAAAGAAGTAGAGAATGAGTCTGCAGAGTTTTCTCCATTAGACCTGAATGAGAGAGTGTAAGGATACCAGGAGTGCATCTTCCTACTCCTAGCTGAGAGATTACTACAACAGCATGAAACTCCAAAATGAGGCGATTTGCCACATTTCCATGGACTTACAAGCATGCCTCAACAGTTCCATTTTCTTGATCAAGCATTTGAACGACCTCAGCCACACCGGCTGCAAGCTCCTTCTGGATGACACTATCTGGCATGTCAAACGTCCTCCTCCGCATGGAAAGAGATCTGCCATGAGGCTGGGGGTCTACCACATCGAGCATTGCTTCCAGCTCATCAACCATTGACTTTTTTGCAGCCCGCACCATAAGATCGGCACCCTAATAGAGTATGAAGCAAGCAGGAAATTAGAGAAGTGCGTTTCACAAAGGGATAATTTCCATTTCTTAGTTCTCAAACAAGACACTCCTAAACTTGAAAGCCTGTAAGAAATTTTAAGTGCAACAGATAGGAACCAATTACGGTTCAGCTTTCAACTATTCATTTACTATCAACATCTTTTTGCAATCAAGAACAGCAGCAATTTCCAACTTGTTCTAATGAGTAGATTCGCAATGACAGAGAACACTTCGTTTTGATTTTGTTTTTTGGTATGAAAAAAGATAGTGGCCCTATAGCACTAAGAGTGGAGGCAAGAGCCCTCAGGTGAGACCCGACCCAAAGTCACGCAATAAGCTTATCAGGCCATAAGCACACGTTCATGAGGCTGTAGAGTATGAATGACCCTAACAAAGAGCTGGGGCCACTTCAAGCTAGAATGACCAGCTCTTACTGCTGATTACATGATTCACCATAACAAAGGTAAGTCACTTCCTTAACCTTTGAATTCCAGTAACCGGGTTAGCCACGCAGATGCACTTCATTGCCGGCATGTATTGCTTACGTTGCTCGTCTGGGGCTTCATTGAACAGCACCGATTCATTCTGATTCCCGATTTTATTCCCCAATAAATAAACTAGAACTTAATATCAAATTTCAGCCAATAAAGAAAAATCATCAATGCACTTATTTTAAGGTTGTATATTCTCACAACCAAGACTTTAAATCTATTCTAATATCTAATAACACTATATATTCTAAAGTAAATGGAAAACTCTAATTACTGACTTTAAATTCACACTCTTCACTTGCCCACATTGATAAGTTCATCGACTCCGGTAATTCAATAAATCACGACAATTATCATCTCTAATAATAATTAAATATTACAATAATCAATATTATACACGCGTCGCCTCTGCCCACTCACTAGTTACAATAAATGAAGTCATTGAACTCTATGAGAGCCAGATAGATTATAATCCAAATCCAACTTATAACATAGCACATTTCTATAATAATAATAATAATAAGATAGATAGAGATCCGCATTACCTCAAGGGCATCAACCGTGAGAAGCAGGACAATGATCTTCTCAGAGAACCTCTGGCGCTCCTCCCTGTCACGGGCAATGCGACGCCGGTAGGCGAAGTTGTTGAACAGTGACCTGATCTCCTTCAACTTGGCCTTGGCAACCGCCAGCTCTCGGAGGCCACGAAGAGCTTGCGACCTCCGTATCAGGTAAGCCCTGAAGCTCATCTGTATCATCATCGCCGCATCTAGCGGCGAAAACTCCTTCGTCTTCCCCTTGCACCTCTCCACAGCCCCTGCCCTCTTCGCATAAGCCTACGCACCACACCACCACAGAAATTAAAAAATACGTAGAAAATGCATGTTTAGCACAAAACTTACAAATTGCTTAACGAATAACGAGAAAGATTCAACATCACAGAACGAGAAAGATTCAAAATCACAGACCTGCCTTAAAAGGCGAATCCCATGATTGGAAGACTCTTCAATCTCAACTCCTCGGGCAGCCACTCCTTTCTTCTTATCCTTCTTCTTCTCTTTCTTCTCCAATCCGCTGCACTGGCATGTATCGCCGGTCGATGTTTTGAAAGTGTAGGTCCTAGTGATCGGAGCATCGTGGCATTTGTCCTTGATCTCAGCCGTCCATTGGTAGTTTTTCTCGAGGCCTCCCTTCTCTTTCTTCTTCTCACCCTTGATCTCCGCCTTCCACTTGTATTTGCGGTCAAAGCCGTACTTCTCGGGGCCCTTGATCTCCGCCGTCCATGAGTACTTCCGATCTCCGCAACCGCGGGCCTTAGAGTTCACCAGGCGTTCGAAGCTGAGCTCGAGCGCGGCGACCCGGTCGCAGAGGCTCTGCAAGTAGGACTCAGTACCGAATCTGTCGACTCGGTGCTGAACCCTCCGAGTTGAGGTGTAAAACGGATTTCTCTCTACCTGAATCAGACCAGTGGCTGCATCAATGTCATGAAATGGTGAAGGAAAATCGATGAATGCAGGTGTAGGGGTAGGGTTTAAAAGGTCGAGAGCGAAGTCGAGCTCATCTTCGGGAAAACAGCGGGGTAGTGTCAAGGGTTTGGGCGTGAAACTGGAGGTTTCTCTGACGAAGAGAGATGGCGAGGGCTCGATGATCTGGATTCTTCTGATCCGGCTCATGATTGTTCGAATCAAACGGCGACAGACAGTGATTGAGAGAGATGGAAAGTTGTTTGCAAGTGAGCGAGAGGGTGGTTTGGTGGAGATCGGGTGGGTTAGGCTCGCCGCGTACCGTGAGGAATTTTTGGCACAGAAATAGCCCTACAATAGCGTTGTAATTACCGGGACAAGGAAATCTTTACTTGAGATTAGGGGCAAAAAAAAGATTAGGGGTAACCTGGGCACAATGCCCGCTCGGCCACTCATTATTATTAAAATTTGAGATTTAAGTAATGTATTTTTATATTTTAATATAAATGTTAGTTAAGATTATTTTTTTTTAAAAATTTATTTATTAAATACATTTTATATTACATAGGCGAACTAAAAGATGTGGTTGTTTAATTAGACAAGTTTGAAATTTTATTTTAGACTCTTGAGTATTAATTTTAGTGTAACCAATATCCATCTCTAGTTAGCAAAGCACGAAACAATATACATATGGGACTATTTTAATGTTGCATATGGGAGAGTGTGCAAGATCAATGATAGCCAAATGATCATCCGCCACCTTTTATGATTACACACTCAAATAAATTTTCCCGACTAACCTAGATTAAAGCCAAGTCAGTACATAAAAAATAAGCAAGGTCCACTTTTCACGGGCCCTTAGAGACTCTTTCTGAGGGATCACAAACAGAGAGTGCATGAAACAAGGCAAAAAAAAAAAAAAAAAACAGAAGAAAAAGGAGCCTCATGAAACTGGTCAATCAACTCACAAGTCGGTGAAGTCACAAAAGGCTCCAGAATAAATCACTATAGTGTGAGGAGGACGAGGAGGAGTGATGCAATGGTCTTGAAGGATTCAGTTATTTTTCCTCTTCGAACATCACATCACTGGCAGTGATCAGGTGGGAGGAGGGGGAGAAGTAGTGATGCAATGGTTTTGAAGGATTCAATTATTTTTCCTCTTCGAGCGTCACATCACTGATAGTGATCAAGTCAGTAATTATAAAGTAAGAGGAGGAGAAAGAGGAAGAGTGACGCAGTAGTCTTGAAGGATTCAATTATTTTTCTGTTCAAGCATCATGTCACCGACAATGATCAGATGAGAGGAGTAGTGATGCAATTATCTTGAAAGATTCACTTCACATTACCGACAGTTAATGCTCAAGTGAGAGGAAGACGAGGAGTGATGCAGTGGTCTTGAAGAATTTAATTATTTTTATTCTTGGAGCATCATGTCACCAACAGTGATCTGAGTCATAATCAAGTGAGAATTAGGAGGGGCAATAGTGATGCAGTGGTCTCGAAGGATTCAGTTATTTTTTGGCCGGAAGAGAGGCTGGTGACAGAGTTTTGCTTGTACAATTACAGTAGGGATAGTTCTGTACCAAACAAAAGGTACTAAGAAAACACAATCCTTTATTTAATAACTTTACCTGGTACATAGTTACAAGCTTACAGATCACAAGGCTTCCATTTTTTGCCAGCTTATTTCGTTATTTCAGACATCAAACACAAACATAAACATTAAAAACATAAACCCAAATCACCCCCCATGTATGCACACGTGCACACCGGGTGACCGGAAGTTCTAAGCACACCGGAAGCCAGACGGGGCTTTCTTCCCGCAGTCGCCCAACAGCAAGTCCCCGGTGAGAGCAGCATTCACTTGAATGCCCAAGACATCGGCGTCGATGGCAAGGCAAAGGCAAATCGCAGCTTCAACATCGACCAAGCTAATCAATCAGAAAAGAAGTCACGATGAGCCGCTAGTCGCAAACACAGTGGCAGTAGATTTCTTTTGTATATAATATATATATTAAATACATGATCAAAATCAATAAAATGTACCAAAAACAAATTGCAATTATATATCAAATACATGAATATAATAAATACAGTGAACATTAAATAAATTGTAGTAAACTATACATATGCTAGTAAGCCACATGTCGTTGCCACAATGAGTCACGTGTTTTAATCATAACGATAATGACCTCATTTTTTTTTACGTAGTTTATATATAGATATAAGAAAAAATGATGTGACAATTCTCTCTCCCCCATCCGCTTTTCTTTATTTTCTCTTCTTTCACCTAACACACCAAAAAACACATAAATACACGCATAAAAGGAAAACATGTTGCCATAAATGTACTACAATTACTTGGGTTCGACTATATTATATCAAAATGATAGTAAAAAAATTTCTTCTAGTATTTTCCATAAATGCTTCCCTTTCAAATGTCCGACTTGTAGCTTTAAATTATAATTGGTCAAAAATATGTGAAATAACTCTTTAAAAACACACTTTATAAAATTTATTTGATCAATCTTATATCTCGAATATGTACGTGCATTTGTGCTATATGGGTATATGTATATCTATCTATGCTATTCTATATACAAATGTAGTAGGAGCCTTGTAGCCTCCAAGACTCAATTTCTATTTTTCTAGAAGTTTTATTAAATGTGTTGCCACGTGGCATATCAAGCTCTTACAATCAATCAGACTTCTCTCTTCCTCTCATATAAAAGAAAATAAACAAAAAAGTTAATTATAGAAAATAATTGAAGAAATTAAATTCTAACAAGGAAATACAAAAATTACCTAAAAGGAAAAAAAAAAAACCAATCTATGGAAAAAAAAACTTAAGGAAACAAAATCTGTGAATTTCTTCTAGAAAAAACCAATCAAACTTAATTCCCTCTCTCCCTTTCCTAAGTAAAGAAGTTAAAAAACAAAAAAAACAAAAAAAAAAAACCCTAATGGCAGCCAAGAGATTAAAAGTCCCTACTAATTTCTAAAAATTTTGAAAAATTATGAAGCCACTTGGCAATTTCTTCTATTTATCTTTTTTTATTTCTATTTATCATATAAAAAACTTAAAACATAAAGCAAATAATAAAAAACACATAATAGTTATCTGAAATTACTCCATCACATTGGTTAGGCAATCGAGATTCTCAAGATCTCACCAAAATTCTCTCCTAAATCTTCCCCGCTTCAAAAAACTTTATCTACTTTCCGAGAAATCAGGATCCTACCAAACTTTCACTTCTAATATCTCTCACATAATTGAAAAAAAATCATCTTCCTAAAGTCTCTCACTCACTGCTTCCCATCCTTTTCTCTTTAAATTAAAACCCCAAATCTCTCAAACCCTAAAGCTCGAGAAACTTGGTTAGTCCTCTCAAACCCTAATCGCCCCAACATTGTCTGTACCTTTGTCCCATGCCACAAACACCGTAGTGTATGTAGGTCAATTTGTTCGCATGCATTCTTCTAACATACATATCATGTATGTTTTCTTTGTATAGGTGTTTATATTCTAAAAATTATTTCTACTAACTCTTTTTCTTTTTTTTGTTGCTCCTGTGCTTCCTTCAACTTTTGAGAGAAGATTATAGATTTTCTCCATATGGATAGGTACCCAAAAATTCTATTTCAAATTTTTAATTTTTTTTTTGCTTTTCTGTCACAACCATTTTCCTCCAAAAAAAATGTCATGTATGTTTTTTCCACCCATCACTTTCTTATTAATCAGAGTCTATTCTGACTATTTAACTGGTTTTGTAGACTTTATATCACATTTATTTGCAGAAAAATCAAGATTTTGATCAAAGGATTTCCAATTATGTCTTAATTGAATTATAAAATTGTATTTTCTTTTCCATTACCTTATACGGATTTATATAAAAAAATTTAGTTTTCACCTTGATGGGAACCTTTTTTCTTCCTCACGTTTAAATATTATTCTTACTCAGATTTTTTTCTTGCCATTATTGATTTCTTATTTTTTAGGTCCATCCAGCATAAGCACTCAAGGTAATCAAACAACCCCTCTATCAATGTCTCTGTTAGAATTCTATTTTGGCAATTTGTGAAAAAAAATCTTTTTAATGTAGTATATTTGTCTCATTTCATGTTATCATAGCGCTAAGGGGAATCATGGTGAGTGGATTAGAATCTGAAGTTTGTGAAGTGAAGCTTGGATCAAGCAAACATATGAGAAGCAACTTCTGTAGAGATTCAGAGACAGTTACTTAATGTGTGGATCAAACTTGGCTGGAGCGAAATTGGGTTGAGCGAACAAGAAGTTGGATTGAGCCAACTTATGTCTACAGAATCTAAACCAAAGATACTGAGAGCTTCGCTCAATGCAAGGATCAAACATGGAACGAGCCATGTTGGGTCGAGCCAACCTAAAGAGACTAGTTCGGGTGAAGAGTCTATTTGAGCTTAAATGTCATGTACTCAGGAATTCCCAGGCCGAGCACTAGCTAACCAATTAGATTGTAGTTCAGGACCGTATTGGCGGCAAATATAGACTACTTGGTGGGCCCTATTGAGAGATCAATTGACGGGACAACTCCTTGGATGGAATCACTTCATATATAACGACTCAAGAAAAAATGCATACAACGAATACAGAGAGTGCAATTATTCAAAAAGGAATTCTTCAGTCTATGAGCTTTATGAATCATCATTCAACAACAAACTGCAAGAAACAGAGAGATCATCTTAGTGGATTTTAAAGATGGAGACGAGCACTATAGTGATTCGGTGGTGTTAGGGCCAAGAGCTGGCAGTTCAGAAAATTGAGAAGTGGAGAAAGAAGCTTAAATCATAGTTTGTGGGGATTCGAATGACATTCATGGAGTTTCAATGTTTAGTTGTAAGTTGGACATGTGTGAACCGATTATCTAGTGCTTGGCTTGCTTGACGGACGTGATTTTTTTTCTGATTTGAATTTTCATGCTAAATCTCTGTGTCTTTTTACTTTGTGTTTTTTATTACTCTGTGATAAATATGTGTGCATGATAAATAGGTAAAGATCACTAGACATAGGATTTACATAATCTTAGGGTAAATAATCTAGGAATTAAGAATTTTCAGTCTCTTTTATGATGTGTCTTTTTCTCTTTCAGTTTTACACTTACAAGATTATAATCCTTACTTATGAAGAAAAGGGAAAATAGATAATCTTACATGTAGCAAAAACTAGACCCGTTTTTCTTTTTCGGGTCAGTTTACTATTTGCATTTTTTATGAGGAATAACACTAATTTTTTTGATAAGTTGGATTTAGTAGGTTTTTAAGAAGTATATTTCCATGTCCTTTTAGTAAATTGCAGAGCCTAATTGCATTAAAATGCTTTGTTCCCCATAGGTATGAGTTTGCTAAAATTTCATTTTTTTTTTTTTTGATATGCAGATATTAGTAACGATATGAATGACCTGAGATATTGAGTACAATGAAAAATTAGGATAGTATGAGAATTGTGTCTTTGAGTTTGGTGTTTAGTGTTATTGAATCCACCAATTAGAAGCACTTTCTTTGATGTATTAAACTTATTAATGCGGTAGTTCCCAGTACAATTGATGAACTAGCCATGATACGCAGACACTATCGAAAATGAATGAAAATCATACTGTTTGGCTCGACTCTGTCAAGGCGATTGGATGGATTGTAGTATGGGTTGGGATGATCTTTTATGGCATTTTGATTTCTAAATCCTCATGGTACTCGAGCACTTCTTCCCCAGGAGATTTGCTACATTAAGAAAAAGAAATTTTTTTTTGGCATATGGATTCTTATTTGAGGATTGCATGATGAAGAAGGCGTGTGTTGCTTGATGGTTTTGAAGGTGAAGATGTGGTCAAGTTCTTGATTTTTATGGGCTTAAATCATGTAGTGATGTTTGTATGTATTTTTGTAAATGACTTTTGTGGATCTTAAGGAAAGCGTTTGGAATTATGCTTTTTGAAAGTCGTATTATGTTCGATCAGAAATTTATGGTGGCACTGTATAACTTATAACCCTATTCAAGGTCAGTAGTTGCTATCTCTTTTTTTGTTTTTTCCTATTTCTTTCTTTTAAATTGGGGAATTCATGTCAAAAAACTTCATAGAACTCACTTCATTTTAAAACATCAATATGATATTTTCTCTAGAAATAAAATGAGAAACTTTTCAGTCTAAACTTTGCTGCTTTATAGTTTTAATAAGCTATTTGGACCTCACCCATTACTGCATTCATAATCACTAGTTGTCTAAAATTGCTTAAAGACAATTTGTAGACCATTTTTTATAATCCTAAACTTTATTAAAATTTTTAATCAATTATGCAGAAGACTTGAATTATTAGACTTTGAATCTTTTTCACAACGTTTCCTCCCCTGCATCGCAAGGGTCAACGCTAATATATCTATATAACAATGTAGTAGAGTCTCTCAAGGCTCCAATTAGTTACCCTTAATTTTTTTTTTTAAATTCTAATATTTAGAGAAGCCGCATGGCAATTTCCTCTATTGCACCCATTTTCCCTTCTTTTTTCTTCTCTCAACCAACATTAAAAAAAAAAAAATGGTCTTGTTGACATGTACTCTTGGAACACATTTTAAGCAAGCTTTGTCCGGTTATACGAAGCATTAAAAATTGTGTTTTTAGGGTTAAAAATTGTAAAAACATAATTTTTAAGACTATGCACAACTAGACAAACTTATTTAAAACGTACCTGAAGACACATGTTAACATTTGCAACAAAAACAAAAGACAAAGAAAAAACACAAACACCCACACCCAAAAAAAGCATGCTGCTATAAAGGTACAACAGTTGCTAGGCTCTAACTAACTTCATTATATCATAATGGTAGTTTCAAATTTCTACCACTATTGCCATAAATGCGTCTTTCAAAATGTCTAATTTTGATGAATTCAAATTATAATTTAGTCAAAAATGTGAAATAACTCGTTAGAAAAAGAATTCATAAAATTTATTTCCTCAATCTGAGCATCTATCATATGTGTATGTGTGGTGTATATATATCAATGTAGTAGAATCTTTGAGGCCCCAAATTGTTTATCCTTAATTTTCTAGAAAGTAAGAGAAGAAGCCATGTTGCAATTCTTCATCTCCCAACCTTCTTCCCTCTATTTCTCTACTCTCACCCCAACACCAAAAAAAAAAAAAAAAGGGAACTGCACCACAAAACATTGCAATGAATGTCTACCAAAAATGGTAGACTAAAATTCTCGTACATGTAGTAAACTTGTCGAGTATTGACTAACTGCATTATATTATAATAGTAGTCTAAGATTTAATTAACATTGCAGTAATATGCTCTGTACTGAAATATTCAATTTTGAGGAGTGGAGTTAACCTAGTAATAGTGGTGCCCCCACTTATGCCATGAGGTCATATATTCGACTCCTCCTCTTCCTCCCCCTCCCCCTCCCCCTCCCCCTCCCTCTCTCTAGGACTTTTGCACTCCAATGTTGTAAAAAATAAAAAATGTCCAACTTTGTGACTCTAAATTACTGCTGGTCAAAATTGTAAAAAAGACATTGTAATGATTCTCAACAAAGAAGTGGAAACAATCTCTAAAATTTCGGCTTTTTAAATTCCTATATCAAACAACTAAAATTTTCTCCTTCTTCAACGTGATGAGCTTAGAGCCAATCTGATTTGCAAAGAGATGATCAAGGTCCCTCACGAAAAGTTGTTTGGATTGACCCCCTGCGAAAAAAATTCAGTGATTAAATAGTATGAGTTATTCAATAGTCACTTCTATCAGATTTTGCAATGTGGCATGTTTTCCTTGCCATAAGGTCATATATTCAACTTCCCCTCCCTCTCCCTCTCCCTCCCTCTCCCTAGGGATTTGGCACTCCAAGGTACTAAAAAAAAAAATGTCTAACTTTGTGACTCTAAGTTACTGCTGGTCAAAAATGTAAAAAATAAAATAATAAATAATAATGATAATTCTCAAGAAAGAAATGAAAACAATCTCTGTTTTTTTTTATATTCCTAAATCAAACAACTAAGATTTTCTCCTTCAATGTGATGAGCTTAGAACCAATCTGATTAGCAAAGACATGATCAAGGTCCCTCAGCAAAAGTTGTTTGGACTGTCCCTCTGCGAACAAAATTTAGTGATTAGATTGTATTAGTTACTCAATAGTCATTCCTATTAGATTTTTCTATGTGGCATGTTTTCCTTGAAAGTCTCTTCATTTTCTCACAAATTCAAGTTACTATTGTAATAAAACAATACATGTCACAATTTTATAGAGATGACTACTGACAATCCAGTATTACCTAATCACTACACTTTTTTCTGTCCCTCTGACCTCTGAGATCTATAACATGTTGAGATATACTTGTTGAACATATATAATGGAGATTTAAGAACAAATGCCTAAGTAGATATAGGGAGCAGATTTTTTATAATCTAATCACTAGTTTCATTTTTCTAATCTAATCATCATGCTCTTTTTACCTCAATACTGGGTTTTTTTTTTCACTCCCTTTTTCCCTCTCTTTTTCTATGGGAGTAAGATATCTACGCCGGAAATTTTCTCCTCGCAAGTTGTACTCAATTGATCTAGAACTTGAGCGCAATGGAGTGCAACAAAAATTACCCCCTCAATATCAAATGGCTACATTGGGTGAGCACGTCACTTTTGAGACATAAATGTTTGCAATCATGGAAGCATGAATTATAGAATCATGCAAGATATGAAGCATGGGCCTTTTGATATATAGTGAAAACCTAATAGAAAATTGCTAAGCATGCAGAATTTTTTAAATGGAATGCATGATGTCCTTGAATGAGTTTTTAATAATTATTTGGCACATTAATGTCATTAGGCTATTCCTATTGGAGCAAGCGGCTTGCCGGAATGGTTAGGGGCGTTGATTAGCGACTCATGGTATGGGTTTAACTCCAAAGGGTAATGACCAATGTAGGGCCTACTTAAGTGCCCAAGACTACTCCCTTCCTTCTTGCCCATTTTCTCCCCTTTTATCGGTTGCGGGCTGCGTAGTCCTTTTTCTTCCGCCATCTCCCCTTCTCCTTGGCCCACTAGCCTCAGCGATCTAAAATTTGAGGTGGATTTACAGATTATCGAGAAAGACAAGGAGGGATCAGATATTTACATGTTAGGTATATACTCTACACAGAGATGAGAATGTTATTTGCGGAACAATAAAGATTGGTTGATCATGTGCCTTGCACATGACTAAATTCTATTTATTTCCCTAGCAGATGGCTAACAGAAAGGTAAAAGTGATGTACAAGAAAAAAAATAAGCTTTTATAGATGAGAGGTTAACGTGAAAATGAGCCATAATTGAGGGGGTCTTAGTGTAATTGACCCTATACTTTTTTTTATCAAACTTAAGTTGTGTTTTGAAAACACGACATCAGGTCTAAAGTTGTATCTTCAAAATAATATGACTTAGGCCTGAAGTTTTGTTTTGAAAACAAAACTTCTATGTAATGCTTTAAATCTTAAAAATTGTGTTTTGAATATATAATTTCAGGCCTAAAGTCATGTTTTATAGACACAACTTCTAGACTATTTTAGGTTAGATAAATAATTTCAAAACAACTTAATTTTGAGAAATAAGTTTTAAAATCACTTTAATTTGGACATAAACCCTCAGATTGGTTGATTACACAGAGCACGTGATTATTAATCAGAAATTGGGATACGATTAAACCAAGGTAAATGACACAAAAACTCCTGAGTTTTCTGATTAATGTAATGACTTGCCCCTAAGATTTCAAATATTACAGTACTGTCCCCTTGTCAAAATTACTGGTTCGTATTTGTCAACAGAAGTTATGATTTTACCATTTTCTCTTCACAAGTATTACCCAATCCACTGTTGCCACCTACCAGTCATCCATCCCACTAGTGATATTACTGTAATTTGCCGGACGAAGTTAAAACTCATGTCATCTCCATTTCTGAATCAAAATAAATCCGATCTCTATATGCATTGGCTTCCATTATTTTTTGTCTTCAAAACACTAAGCTAATTAATTTTATTTTTAAAGATACCAAGTTCAAATTAATTTTTTTAGTTGGGCCACTTTACATGTGGTACAACTCCAAGTTGTCTTTTGCGACGTTTTTCTAGTAGTGTCACTTTGCCCTCCTAGACACAAGCTGACTCACATTAATAAAATCGCGAGAAATCTATTCATTTTTTCCTTTATCTCATCGGCTTCATGTTTCATCTATTATATGTAACTTATCGGTGTTTTGTCTTTGATATGAATAACTTCCTAAATTAAATGATTTATCATTTGATATTAGGTTATGTATTCGTGCTTCAAAAATCACAAAATTAACAAACTTTAATTTTCACGGTGAATATCAGGGAGAGGTGTGTGTATGAAAGATCAATGATAGCCAAATGATCATTCACCATCTTTTCGATTTTTGGCTACAAACTCAATAAATTTTCCCGAATAAGCTAGATTAAGGCCAAGTCAGTACATACATAAATAAGCAATTAAAGAGAGATCCCAAACAGAGTGCATGAAAAACAAAAACAAAAAACAAAAACAAAAGAAAAAGAAAAAGGAGCTTGTGAAACTAGTCAGTCATAACTCACAAGGACTTCATAATAAATTAACATAGTGTAAATAAAGATATATAAAAAAATTATTGTATGTATTGGAGTTAGTGGCTCATATTGTCGATACTAACTCTAGGAACAATAGGGCTCATGAGAGGAACAGACCGAGAAGATGTAGCCCTTCGCGGTATGGTACAAGTATTTTAGAAATTTTGCCATTGTATCCAGAGTTAGGGTTGCATTTAAATTTGTATAACTCTAATTAGTTGTATACTTTTTCAAAAGAAATAAAAGAGAACTCCGCTGCCGCTAAGGACGTAAGTAGTCACACTGACTACTGAATCTCGTTAAATTTTTGTGTTATGTGCTTATTTACTCATGTTTTATTGCATTGTATATAATTTTTTGCGCAACAGTATAATTGTGTTTATGATCAGTCTCATTCCTATAACCTTAGTACCAAGTATTAACCATCACCATAGTACTCTTTCATAAATTATTCGGTCCTCCTAGAGCATTAGGTCGCCCTCTTGTAAGATCTGCGGAGAAGGAGAAGTAGTGACACTGCTCTTGAAGGATCCAATTATTTTTTGTCTGGAAGAGAGGCTGGTACAATTGCAGGAGGGAATTGGAACGGTTCTATACCAAATAAAAGGAAATAACCCGAAAAGGTTGGCCTAATGGCTAAGACTTGAGGTCTGGGAGTCTACTCTCTATAAGATCTCATGTTCGAAACCCTTTAGATACTATTGATTCTTTGGAGTCATGCGCATAGCCTTTGACTTAATAATTACCTAGTGTATGGAACGAGATGATCACACTAGTATCGGAATTAGTTAAGGTGTGTGAAAGCTAGCTCTGACCCTGCTAAGAAACAAAAACAAAACAAAAAGGGAAGGATAATCGATGTTTACAATACTGAGAGCACAGAAGAATCATTTATTTAATCACTTTACCTGGTACATAGTTACAAGCTTGCTTACAGATCGACTAGACAAACTTGTAACAGTTAATTAGGAAGAACACATGGGCTTCCTTTTTTGTACCAGGTTAGTTATTATTTCAGACATCAATTAAACATAAACCCAAATCACCCCAACATGCATGAACACGTGCACACCGGGTGATCAGGGGCTTATAGCACATTTGTAGCCAGGTGGGGCAGTCTTGCCGCAGTTGCTCAACACCAAGTCCACGGTGGCAGTAGCATTCACTTGAATGCCCAAGACATTGACGTCAATGGCAATGCAAACGCAAAGGGCAGCTTCATCATCGGCCAAGCTGCCAAGGACGCTGCAGCAGGAGGGGGAGGAACCAGGCAAGCCAACCAGGGACGTCACCGGAGCCAACAAGCTGGAACACACCGCTAACTTCTTGACATCTATTGAGCATGTAGGAGCTGTCAGAGGCGGCGGAGAATCGACCAGTACGGAACTGACCGAAGTGAAGAAGAGGAGAAGGTTGAGGGAGAGGAGTAAGGCAGTTGTTGCAAGAGCCTTGGAACCCATCTTAATTAAGAGTAAAACGAAGCAGAAGAGGACTGAAGAAATTAAGTTTCTCAAGTTGTAACCTTTGTGTTCAAGCCCTGTGGTGGTTGATGAGAATATTTTGGTGAAGTAGGCTGGCACTATATAGAGAAAGGTAGTGATCTCATTGAGGGGCTTAAAAAAAATTTTAAAAATGCTATAATAATCATATTTCTCTCGCCGCATTTTCTCACTCTTCTCTCTTAGACATAAATGAGTGGGTCTCCGGTGCATTTATTAATATTGGTCCGCTGTCTTGTGCATAGGATTGAAAAAATAGAGTATAAATGAGAATATGCTATTCTATACGTTGGAATTGTGGACTTGTCTTGAGAAAATAAAATAAAAAGAAAAATGTAATTACCTACATATGTATTCATTTTCTTATGGGTTACCAAGCAAAAAACTAGATTTTTTTGAAAAATACATTCCTACCCAACTAAATAAAATAATAATTAACTTCTTTTACTTTATTTTTTATTTATTATTTCCTTTCTTTTTCTTTTTATTCAGACAAATGAATTTGGCTTGGAAGAACACAAAGATATGGTAATTAGCAGGGCACAGTGCGCTTTTAAGGTATGAGAATTG
The DNA here is from genome assembly GCA_033060915.1 of Euryodendron excelsum. Classification (NCBI taxonomy): domain Eukaryota; kingdom Viridiplantae; phylum Streptophyta; class Magnoliopsida; order Ericales; family Pentaphylacaceae; genus Euryodendron; species Euryodendron excelsum. The sequence goes on along the minus strand of CM065396.1, from coordinate 33,381,781 downwards.
TTTTAAACCAAGGATGAGTTACTTTTTTATTTTTGGTCTACAAAATGGATATACAAATATGCTACTCTACAGATCTATCAAGGAGCATTGCCCCCATCAACATCACATAGCTATCTACAGGGATTTCACTACGTGTTTTGGACACTGAAGAGTAGGTTTAACTCCACTAAGCAATTATGAAGACTCACATACAAGCATTAAGCGAGAAAATCTAAATTCTTACACACTTAACCAACCCTCCACTCGGTGATTAGGATGAGTTACTTTGTTAGTGTAAATTTCTTGCCATACGACTATACGAGTCTAAGACTTCGATTAAAACAGGGTGGGTTCTCTCATATAAAAATACTAATATATTTTTAATGAATACAAATTGCCTTACTAGTAAACCTAGGCTTGTATATTTGACATCTCTCCGTTGCCTATATTATCTACGTATAGCACAGAACTTTTTTCTAAATTTTTTGGTATATTAATTTTGTTGTAATCATTTTAGATAGAAAAACGAGATACAATATATTTTGTTATAGTTTTTTTAAAATTTTATAATCAAATGAATCGTTTTCATCAATGCTAATTATGTTGAATATTAATATACTTATTTTTATGTATTTTTATTTGTTTATCTATAAAAATAAAAATAAATTTATAAAATGCATAAATGACACTAAGAAAGTGATTCAAAATGATTACAATTAATATTTGGCATAAAGAGAGCAATGAAAGATGACACCAATTCATTATTTATTTCAAATGAAGCCTTAATTATTGTAGATATTTTCTAGTATTGTAATTATCAATATAATAAATGCAGTTGAATTTATAACTGAAAAGCTTCAGAAGATAATGAAGTTACTTTTCAATAGAATTTTGGAATTAAACACATTGTATACTGGCATCAAGTTATTTAGTTTATATAAAAGACACGTACGAAGAATTATTATAAGAATAAAAAGACATGCATTTAAGTTAATTATAAAATATATACATCAAAATACAATTGTAATATGTATATACATTCTTATATATATTGTTTTAACACAGAAGTCACAATGAGCTATTTATCGCAATCATAGATAAATATGTATTAAATACATGAACAGAACATAGAAAATGAACAAAAAAAAAAGAGCATTTATATCTAATACATAAACAAAACAAATACAGTGAAGTCACATGACAATTTTCTTTCTCCCACCCCACTTTTCTTTCTTTTCTCTCTCTCTCTCTCTTTTTTTTTTTTTTTTTTGTCTTCTCACCCACAGGATTGATAAAAACACGTTGCCATAAATGTAATAAAATTACTAGGTTTTGATTAACTCCATTATTATACCATAAGGAAAGTCTAAAATTTCTTCTAGTATTGTCATAAATGCCTCCCTTTCAAAATATTCACTTTTGTGGTTTTAAATTATAATTGGTAAAAAAAACAAGTAATTCTTTAGAAAGACAATTTATTTCTTCAATCTCAGTATCTTATGTGTGAATGTGTGTCGTATGTCTATATCTATATATCTTTATAGCAATGTATTGGAGTCTCTCAAGGCTCCAATTAGTTACCCTCAGTTTTCTAAAATTCTAATATGCAAAGAAACCATGTGGTAATTCTCTCTCTCGCACACGGTTTTCTTTTTTTTCTCTTCTCTCACCCAACATGCAAAAAAGAAAAAAAAACCGCCCACACCCCAAAACAAATGCACATTGCTGTAAACGTACGACAGTTACTAGGTTTTGACTAACTTCATTATATCTTAATGGCAGCCTAAAATTTCTATATGGTCATAAATGCATCTCTTTCAAAATGTCAAATTTTGCGACTTTACATTATTAGTCAAAAATGTGAAATAACTCTTTACAAAAACAATCTATGAAATTTGTTTCCTCAATTTGGTGTAGTCTTTTCTGTTTTGAGATGTTTTTTCTGTTTGATATATCTTTGTTGTGTTAGTCTTGGATATGTATCCAACCATCAAAAAAAAAAAAAAATCTCAATATATCACATATGTGTATGTGTTTTGTATAGGCATGTGTGTGTATATATCAATGTAGTAGAATCTTTCACATCTTTAATTATTTATCCTTAATTTTCTAAAAATCTTATAACTTAAAAGAAGCCATACGTTTGTTTCTCCTCTATCACCCAACACATCAAAAAAAGAAGGAAAAAAAAAAAAGAGAGCACCACACACAAAAGATTGTAATAAATATTCTACCAAAGTGGTATGACTAAAATTATCGTGCTTTGCACTGAAGTTGTGGGGTTTTGACTAACTTCATTATATCATAATAATAGTAAACTAATGCTATGCATGGAATTATAAATATTAGAACCATAAGATGATTTTTTAGAAAAATTTTGACAATTTTTTTATAGGATCGTATGTGTTTTAAATATCATACTAAGTGAGTTAAATATGTTAAAAACATTTTCTTTATTCTAATACCAAAAAGAAAAATGTATAAAAAAAATAATTTGAATATACTAACTATTATAATTATAATTTTAATATAACTATATTTATTGCAGAAAAATGTGTTAGCTATAAGTTTGGAAATCAAGCTTATTCAGCCATATTCATGATAGAAAATGAAGAAACAAAAATATAGAAAAAGAAGGTCAAAGATGGATCATTATTATATATATTCATGATTAATCTCCTTGCTTAAATTAACTTTGTCCAATCTGAAGTATAAAATTGTTATCTATCTTTGACTTATGATTTTACATACATGCCTAATCACTATCTTGAAATGATAATTTTAAACAAATAGAAAAATGTTAAGGTACTTTATTCTTAAGAAAATGAAGATTTATAATGAAAGGAGATTAAATAACTTTCCATACGTTAATTAAAATAAATATGAGTAAATCTTTTAATTTCATACTTAAACCATATAAGTTTGTAAAATTAAATAAGCAGAAGATTGTTTACTTGTTTTGATTCTATATCATAAGATCAGCTTAACCAAAATAAGGTAGGTGACATTACCTTTTATTATTATAATAATTTTGAAACTAACATGTTAATATTTTAAAAATTGAATTAACTCACTAAAGAAGCTTACTAAGCCCTTTTAGTAAACAAATTATAAGATTTGAGTAAATATAATCCATCAAAAAGTTCATATGTACATGTACGTGAATTTAGTCAAAAACTAAATTTAAAGAAAGCTAAAATATTTTGAAAATGTACTATTTTTTAGAAATATAAAAGGACTATTATTGTTAGATTTAATTACCATATTGATTTCAATGAATAAATAACTGCACATTTATATTTAGATTTTAAATATTACCTAGAATGATTTTCAAAGTTTCCATATTGAAATGTGGTAATTTAAAAAACATTACCATATTCATTAAAAGACCAATGTGTTCATGACATGTGTATTTTTTATTTTACAAATTCAAAAATCTGAGAAAAAAGAATCAAGACTTTCAAGCTCAACAACCTAACAACATATTACTATAATATACAGTATAGATATCTTTTACCAAAAATGTCCAACTTTGCAAGTCTACTATTGGTAAAAAAATTCTTGAAAAAGAAATAAAAAAAAATCTATAAAATTTTGACAGATATAATTAGTGGCGAACACAAGGGAGGGCGGATAGGGGCCACTGCCCCCTAAACTCATAAAATTCTCTTTACCCCCCATAATTTTTTAGATATTTACAACAAAATATAATATCCCCCTAAAATTCAAGAAATTTACAAAAATTAAAAAAATTTACTTTGGCCCGAGCTAAACAAAAATCTTGTGTCCGCCACTAGACATAATAATCAATCAAGGTCCCTCAATAGAAGCTGTTTGGGCTGTCCCTCTGAGATCTATAACATATTGATATATACTTGTTGAATATGTATAATGCAGATTTTAGAACAAATACCTGAGTAGATTGAGGGAGCAGATTTTTTATGATCTGATCGATAGTTTCATCTTTTCTATCTAAGCCATCAATATGTTCTTTTGAACTTATTACTGGTCTTTTTACGTTTTTTTCTTTCTTTCATTTTTTCTTTTCTTTTCTTTTTTGGGACTAAGATATCATATGGTTACAGTGGTTGAGAGCATGACACTTTCCAGACGGGATGAGAAATGATGAACCAAATACATTGATCTTCAGAAAGAAGAAGCTGTTTCATCATGGTCCACGGGCAGAGAAATTTGCTGAAAATGACTTTTCAAAATTTTAAATGGGAATGCATCATCAGAAACATGACTCACTAGTGTCCTTGAATGAGTTGTTAGTAATTATTCGGGAGATTAATGATATTAAGCTATTATTATTGGAGCAACTAGCAAGTGGCTAGGCCCCAGTGGTTAGGGGCCTTGTTTATCCGCATGGACGGAACTAGAAATTTTATTAGGAGGGGCCATGGAATACCTAAGGTAAATTTTTTGAATTTTATAAAGGTTCTAAGATAAAAAAGTTTTGAATTCTGTTGAGGCTCAATGCATATATTCTGGAATTTTTGGAAATTTAAGTTAAATTTTTTTGAATTTTATTGGGATTAAGAAAAAAAATTTAAATTTTGAAAGGTCAAAAGAAAAAACTTAAAATTTTAGAGGAACCAATATACACTCTTATTATAAAAATACGCAAAATCAATGGGAGTTATATGAAATTTTGTCGAAGTAAGAGGGCCAGGGTCTATAAGTAGTTCTGTCCCTATTTACCCAGCTCATGATCTGGGTTTAACCCCAGAGGCACCCCCTCTCCCTTACTTGTCTTGGTATGTAATGTTCTCTCTCTCTCTCTCTCTCTCTCTCTCTCTTCTCTTTGGTTCATTAGGTGGCTAAAGTTCTGTAAAAAAAAGGGAGAGTAAAATCCATGGTATGGGCGGAGGTGCTATTACCCCTATGCTAATCCGCTCCTCATGTTATATCTCTCTTGTACTAAAAAATAAAAAGCAAATTACTATGGAAATCATGCAAGAAATTAAAATACATAAATAAAATAAATACAATAAAGTCACCGGACAACTCTCTCTCTCCTACGCCATTTTTCCTTCTTTTTTCTTTTATTTTCTTCTCACCCACGGCATAAAAAACTACACGCTGTCATAAATGTACTATAGCTACTGGATTTTAACTAACTCCATTATTATATCATAGCGAAAGTCTACAATTTCTTCCAGTGTTGTCATAAATTCCTCTTTTTCAAAATATACAATTTTGTGATTTCAAATTATAATTAGTCAAAGAAAATAAGAAATAATCATTCACAAAAACAATTTTTTTATTTGCTCTCGGTATCTCACTTGTGTATGTGTGTCCTATTTGTACATCTATAAATCTATATAGCAGTGAAGTTTATTTTTTATACCAAAATAAAAAAAAAATGTAATTTATTCTCTCAAGGTTCCAATTAATTACTCTAAGCTTCCTAAAATTCTTGTATTCAAAGAAAACCATGTGGTAATTCTGTCTTGCACCCGCTTACCCTTCTTTTCTCTACTCTCACCCAACATACGAAAAAACGAAAAGTCAAAAAACACCCACATCCCAAAAAAATGCACTTTGCTATTAATGTACAACAGTTACTAGGTTTTAACAAACTTCATTATAGCATAAGGGTAGCCTAAAATTTCTACCATTATGGTCTTAAATGCCTCTCTCTCAAAATGTCCAATTTGTGGCTTTAATTATTAGTAAAGAATGTGAAATAACTCTTTTCAAAAAAATTCTATAAAATTTGTTTCTTCAATCTCAGAATATCACATATGTGTATGTGTATTGTTTAGGCATTTGTGTGTATGCATCAATGAAGTAGAATCTTTCAGGCCTTCAATTATTTATCCTTAATTCTCTAAAAATCTTATAACTTAAAAGAAGCCATGTTCCAATTCTTCCTCTCCCACCGTCTTCCAAACATAGTTAAAATATTGAACGGCACCTAAATATGTACGGATTTAATACAATTTTTTTAAAAAAAATACGGTAATAAAATTGGATATAAAAATACGAGAACGTCAAAAATATGAATGTATTATTATCCGGGTATCATACAAACATTTGTTAAAAAGTCAGAATAAAAAATACGATTATATTTACAAGAAAAATTCTTTTTATATATTATTAACAAACAGTTAAATTAAAGTGGTAGATGAATAAATTTTGTTTATTTATTTATTTATTTTTATTTCAATACTTAATATAAGAATGGATTAATTTATTATTTTCAATTTTTAATTTATCACAAATATAACACAAATACACCAAGCAAAAGAAAATATCACAAGTATATATGACATGATACTAGTAAACATACACAAATCATGAGTTATACAAGCTTTTTGCGTATTTTTCAATAGGTCTCAGATCCAGATGAAAAAATAAATTTATTTATACATATGTATAGATATTATACGTGAATAATACGAATATTTACAAACTATGCTTCCAAACACATGAAGAAAAAAAAAAAGGGAAAAGAATAACACCACACAAAACATTGCAATAAATAGTGTCTCTGCTTTGTCTCTGTTTTTGGTTCTCTTGTCACTTTATTCAGAAAAAAAAAAAAAAAATTTCTAATATATCCTTTGATGCGTTTTACAATTGCACTTAACAAGGCCGGGCCAACAATATGAAGTGAAAAATAAGACAAACATGAAATAGGAATGTCGAAAAACCAAGGCAAATAAATGTCGATATATCACTCTAAAAATAGCAAGAAACATTTACACGTATGTTTAGGAAAAGAACTGCATCCAGAAGCTAAAATGCCATGCCATGAAGCCACCAAATATGCACATAATGACCAAGTGCCGTCAACAATGTCATTATGTCCATAAAAAAAACCCAAGTTCCGTACAACAATGCCTTTCCATTCCCACAACGAAACTGCAGTCAAACTTATTAAGATACGTAACAAAAAATCAATCCACAAAAAGAACCAGAGTTACCCTTGATCTTTAGCAACAGCAGCAACTTTATGATTAGAAAATGAGCGATTGGGAAGGATCATGGAAAGTCTTAGTGATGTAGGACCAGAAGGAGACGAAGAATAGAAAGAAGAGAAGAGAGAAAGAGAGGACGAGGGAGAGTACCAAGGGAGGAGGGAAATCTTCAATTGAATCAATATTCAAATAATCAATAATAATCTGACTTAAGTTCTACGTCCAACTCGTATATACCACAAAGAAGTATAGTCCAAATAAAATTCTTTCAGAACTAAAATTCCTATTGTTGCTATTTATTCTTTCTTCACCTATAGGGACAAAGTCCTCCTTGATTCCCCTCACTTAGTCATAGCAAGTTTACTAAATAAGCAAACATGCCAAGACAACCCACCAACCGAAAACATGTCAAATTTAAAATTATCATAAACATATAAACATTTAAAAAAAGAAAATAGAGATCGGTTCATTTTATAGACATTGACATTAGCTCAGCAGGCTCAGCATGGCTAAAAAGTTCCAGTACATCACCAAGTTTTCCTTCATTCTTCCCTCATTTTTGGTTGACTTTAACATAAACGGCAATGGTTTTCCTTCATTCTTCCCTCATTTTTTGTTGACTTTAACATAAACGGCCATTTTCAAGTATTCGTCCCACCAAAACAGGTTGCCAAGAGGGATGACAGTTAGCATTATTTACACCAAATGGCAGATCAAAGGCTCAAAACTTACATTCTCATGCTCGATAGCCAAGCTTCTACCATTGCACCAAGCAACAGCCCATTTTGTTATTTCTTTTTGTCAGACAATTGTGCCATTGTTGGCTCAACATGTTTTAACTATTCATTGAAATAAGTTGATGTTTCTAGACAAAAAGGAAAAGAAAATAAAGACAACTTATTGAATAAAGTAGACATAACAGTGCTTCGATTCAAAAAAACATATGTTCTTTTCAAGATCATGGAATACCAAGTTAAGAGGAAGGAAGCAAGAGAACAGAAAAATAAATGCAGCACAAAAATTCTGGGAGCTACGAATGGACGAGAACAAAATGAACAACAAACCAAAGAGCGTGAGAACCCCGAATCATCAAGTAGGAAAACAACCAAAATCAAATAAATGCAAAGAAGAGTCTAAAACAACACCTGCAGCTGATATCTTAAAGAGTTTGGATCTTTGGCAATTTGTGCTGTTCCCTGCCGAGTGATGGATCCATATATCAAGGAACTGAAAACCATTAACCACTATGGCCTACAAAGAACAATTTGTAGACCAAAAGCCCTTCAGCACAAGTTTATTATAGGTTTCATAGGGGAAATGCTACATGGTCCACAGATAGATCTACCCATTATGGAACTGAAAAGATTTCCCAGTAAGACTACCTGTAATGTCTCAAAAGCAATACTAAGAGGCTCTAAGAATAACAACAGAAGCATAGATGATACTAATGTTCTGTATATCACTAGACACAGCTTTATTCTGTAAGCAGCCAGATATAAAACAGACCGAGAATAAGTTTACGAGACATTTTTGAGTAAATGAAAATTTAAAGAAAAAAAAATTACAAGCACGGACATTAACTGGTGTGATTCGCAAGAGATAAATGCTTAAAGATCATCATTCCTAATGTATAAGATAATTTTTTTGAAGTTGGAGGAATTAATACATCATCTCTTCCTATCTCTTTTTGTATTTCTGCTGGAACCTTGGCCCAACATAGTGTGTTAACTGATCTATCAAACATTTATGCTGATCATAGTATTCTACTTCCATGTTCACTTAAATTTTCCTCACATACTAGCTATATACATATCAAATTTTATAAGACTGCATGTTAATAAAATAAGTAACATAAAGTTGCAGTTCGGGAACCTCAGCACGTATAGAATATTGGACCGGAGATAACAATGCAATGGTAGCTTTGATAGTTTGCTCCAATCCAGAATTTTTATCACTTCCTGCAAGTACTTGTGTGCTCTCTATTCTTTTCTTCTTTTTCAAATGTTCTATGTTAATACAATGGAAAAAGCAAACACGAACAGAAAAAATTAACTCCCAGATATGTAACCCCTTGAAAGATTGTTATGTTTGGCAATTTGGAATACTACCCAATTGAACTTTAAAGCCTACACCCACACCCACACATAGATTTCTGTCCCTAACTCCAATTCTAATACGTACTTGTAAAAATGTAAAAAAAAAAAAAAAAAAAAAATCCAATCCCAACTTCTAAAACTTCTCATCCAAACCAAACCAATTCCTATCAGAAATTTTGTACAAAAATCCTAGCAAAATGATATAGTGGGGACATTATTATAATTAAAAATTATCATAATGAGAATTTTTAAAGTGAGCGAGTCTTATCCAACCATACCATTCTAATGATAAATTATACATAAATTTTCTGTTTATATAACATTATCCAAAAAATATTGTGTTGAATCGGACTCATTCCTATGACCTTAGTATAGTATTAACTATCACCATATTACTCTTTTATAAATTATTCAGTCCTCTTCGAGCGTCACCTGTTATTTTTCAGCCGGAAGAGATAATTCTTGTTTAGAAGAGCACTCGAGAATACAACTAATCCTTTATTTAATCGCTTTACCTGTTACATAGTAACAAGCCTACAGACTGGACAAGCTTGTAACAGTTACAGGAAGATCATAAGGCTTCCATTTTTTAGCAGCTTATAATATTTCCTAATTAAGTTCAGACATCAAACATAAACATTAAAATATAAACCCAAACCACCCAACATGATCAGAATATCTAAGGACACTCGAAGCCAGACGGGACGGTCTTGCCGCATTTGCCCAACACCAACTCCACGGCGAGAGTAGCATTCAATTGAATGCCCAAGACATCAGCGTCAACGGCAGCGCAAAGGCAAATTGTAGCTTCAATATCGATCAGGTCGTCAAGGCGGCTGCAGCAGGAGGAACTCGGTGGGGAAAGCACAGGGGCACCCAACAAGTTGGAACAAACCGCTAACTTCTGGACATCTATTGAGCATGTAGGAGCTGTCAGAGGCGGCGGAGAATCGACCAGTGCGGAACTGACCCAAGTGAAGAAGAGGAGAAGGTTAAGGGAAAGGAGTAGGGCAGTTGTTGCAAGAGCCTTGGAAGACATCTTGAGAGTAAAATGAAGAAAGGTTCTGAAGTACTTGTAACCTTTGTGCTCAGGCCTTGTGGTGGTTGATGAGAATATTGGTGAAGTAAGCTGGCAATATATAGAGAGAGGTAGTGATCTCTTTGGTAGTTTGGGGGCTTAAAACAAAATTTTAAAAACTGCTATAATAATCATATTTCTCGCCGCATTTTTCCACTCCTTCCTCCTAAACATAAATGAGTGGTTTGACATGCATTTATTAATACTGGTCTGCTATCTTGGCTTACGATTGAGAAAATAGAGAATAAATGAGACTAGGCATAGTTTTATTTTGTACGTTTGAATATTAAACTTTTTTAGAGAAAATAAAATAAAAGAAAAAAATAGAGTTACTTAATATATGTATACATATATATATATATATATGGGTTACCAAACAAAAAAAATTAGAGTTTTTTGAGAAACACCTTTCTACCCAACTAAATAAAAAAATTCAACTTCTTTTACTTTGTTTTCTTTATTTATAATTTTTTTTATTTTTCTTTTTATTCGGATAAATGAATTTGGTTTAGAAGAATACAAAGATATTGTAGTTGGGCGGAGTCCACGGGAGGGCACAGTGCGCCTTTAAGCTATTAGAATTGTTTTAGAACTAGGCTGAGTCACTGTGTTAGTGTGAATTGCTTGCCGTACGAGTCTATGGCTCAAAAAGATTGACTAAAACAGGCTGGCACTTTCATACAAAAATTCAACTATATTTTTAATGAGTAAAAATTGCCTTACTAAAAAAACTAGGCCACAAATTTGGGAACCCTCATGGGTCAGTGAGATTTATCTCTTATTAGTTCTTTAATCTTTGTGTGTCCTGTCTATATATGACGGAATTAAGGAGAAAAATAATTGAGATGCGCATAAATTGGTCCGAGCATTTCTGACTGCATAGCAAAAAAAAAAAAAAAAAACTAAGGCTACTAACTTGACATCTCTAAGCTATCTAAGGTTTCCTTCTAAATGTTTAGGTATATTAATTTTTTAATAGTTATTTTTCATAGAAAAACGAAATATAATATTTTTTTATATATTTTATTCAATTGTATAATGAAATGAATCATATTCATTAATGCTAATTTAAATTGAATATTGATATACTTATTTTGATGTATTTCTATTTGTTTATCTGTAGAAATGAAAATAACGTTACAAAATGCATAAATGACACTAACAAAGTGATTCAAAAATATCAAAATTAATATTCGAAAGATGAGACTAACTTATTTTTATTTCAAAGGAAGACTTGTATACTTTAGATTGTTTTTTTTCTAGTATTACTATTATCAATATAATTAATGCATTTGAATTTATAACTGAGAATTTCAAAACGATAATGAAGCTATTTTTCAATTGAATTTAGTAATTAAACAAATTTTATAGTGGCATGAAGTTTACTTAATTTATATAAAAAACACGTACCAAGAAGTATTATAGGAATAAAATGAAATGCATTTAAGTTAATTATAAAATTAATACATTGAAAATACAACCGTAATATATATATATATATATATATATTTTTATATTATTCTTAAAAATAAGTTATCATGAGCTACTTATCCCAATCACAATTATAATAGATTACTTTTCTATCTATATAATATATGCATCAAGCACATGAACAAAATAAGGAAAATGAACAAAATGTATTTATATCAAAAACATAAACAAAACAACAGAAATGATAAATACAGTCGCAGGTGACCATCAGCATGAGACCCCCCACTGTGTTTAGACTTTCTCAACAAAACAAATAAAGTCACCTGGCAACTCTCTCTCTCCTACCCCACTTTTCATTTTTTTTTCTTTTCATTGGAATCTCACCCACGGCATAGAAAAATACGCGCAGTCATAAATGTACTACAACTAATAGATTTTGACTAACTCCATTATTATATCATAACAAAAGTCTAAAATTTCTTCCAGTATTGTCATAAATGCTTCTCTTCCAAACTATATAATTTTGTGGCTTCAAATTATAAATAATCAAAGAAAGTAAGAAATAACTATCCACAAAAAAAAATTTATTTATTTACTCTCGGTATCTCACTTGTGTATGTGTATCCTATTTGTATATCTATAATTCTAGATCTATATAGCAATGTAGTTTATTCTCTCAAAGTTTCAATTAGTTACTCTTTAACTTTCTAAAATTTAGTATTCAAAGAAAATCATGTTGTAATTCTCTCTTGCATCCGCTTCCCCTTCTTTTCTCTTCTCTCAACCAACATACGAAAAAAGAAAAAGTAAAAGAAAACCTACATCTCAAAAAAATGCACATTGTTATTAATGTACAACAGTTGCTAGGTTTTTTATATCATAAGGGTAGCCTAAAATTTCTACCATTATGGTCATAAATGCCTCTCTCTCAAAATGTTTAATTTTGTGGTTTTAATTATTAGTAAATAATGTGAAATAACTCTTTTCAAAAAAAATTCTATAAAATTTGTTTCTTCAATCTCAGAATATCACATATTTGTATTTGTTGTACAGGCATTTATGAGTATAAATCCATGAAGTAGAAGCTTTCAGGCCTTCAATTATTTATCCTTAATTCTCTAAAAATCTTACAACTTAAAGGAAGCCATGTTCCAATTCTTCCTCTCCCACCTTCTTTCGAACATAGTTAAAATACTAAATGGCACCTTCTTTCGAACATAGTTAAAATACTAAATGGCACGTAAATGCATACGGGTTTAATATTATTTTTTTTAAATGTGATAATAAAATTTAGCAAAAAAAACGAAAACGTCAAAAATATGAATGTATTATTATCCGGTTATCATATGAACATTTGTTAAAAAATCGGGACAAAAAGTAAGGTTATATTTACAAGCAAAATTCTTTTTATATATGTTAATAGGTAGTATTTTTGTCTCAAATATATCAATTTTTAAGAATATATTATTAACAAACAGTTAAATTAAAGTGGTAGATGAATAAATTTTATTTATTTATTTATTTTTATTTCAATACTTAATATAAGAATGGATTAATTTATTATTTTTAATTTTTAATTTTGCACAAATATAACACAAATACACCAAGTATTAGAAAATATCACAAGTATATATGACATGATACTAGTAAAGATACATAAATTATGAGTTATACAAATTTTTTGAGTATTTTTTAATAGGTCTTAGATCTAGACAAAAAATAAAAAAAAATTATTTATACATATGTATAGGTATTATACGTCAATAGTATAAGTATTTACTAACTGCGCTTCCGAACACATGAAGAAAAAAAAAGGGGGCGGGGGGGGGGGGGGGGGGGGGGGGGGGGGGGGATAGCACCACACGCCAAACATTGCAATAAATATTCTACCAAATGGTATGACTAAAATTATCGTACTTATACTGAAGTTGGGGGGTTTTGACTGATTTCATTACGGCATAATAATAGTCTAAGATTTAATCAGCATAGCCGTAAATGTCCCTTACCAACAATGTCCAACTTTGCAAATCTACGATCGGTAAAATAAAATAAAAAAGTTTTAAACAAATTCTTGAAAAAGAAATAAAAGCAATCTCTAAAATTTCATTTTTTAAATTCCTATATCAAACGGCTAGACTTTCTCCTTCCTGATCAATGAGATGAGCTTATAACCAATCTGATTTGGATGAACATAATTAATCAAGATCCTTCAACAAAAGCTGTTTGAACTATCCCTTTGAAATCTATAATATGATGAGATATAAATAACACAGATTTCAGAACAAATACCCAAGTAGATACAAGGAGCATATTTTTGATAATCTGATCGCTTGTTTCATTGACTCGCCTCCGTAATGCGGTATTCCTAAAAAATGGAGTTAGTACCCCGCAAGAGTACAGGGGTCGTGATGAAGTATAAACCGAAATGATCTGATATCGTTCTCTCCCAAGAGACCTAGCCAAATATAGGCTATAGCGCTCAACTCACACTAATCTAATCTAGGATTGGATTACAATTATGTGGGGAATTAGATCTAAAATAAAAAGACCGAAAATCTTTTGGGTTTTGATGGTTGTTTTGAATTCCTAAACTATTGCAATGAAAATAAAGAGAATTAACACTAGACAAATAAATTAAAGCAAAGTGAAAATAGAACTAAAGCAATTAAAAAGGAAATTGGGCTCAAATGATCCAACTACTCAATTTCATCCAAGGTTTCCAATGGGGTTTATAACTCAAATCAAACACAACATTTAAGTGTGTTTGATTCGGAGAATTTAGCTTTGAAAACCGATTATTCTCAAGCAATTGAAATTAGATACATGTTCAATGGGGAATCAAAGGTTAATACCATCGATTCAACTTAGTCAATACCAAATTTGTGGTTTGTGCATTGATTAGCCAAACATAGTCAATAACCTAGGTTTTCTAAGGCATCTTCAATCAATTGTTGGGAATGTATTTCTAGCAATTGTGGAGTATTTTTCTAGTCAAGAGTCCTAAATTAATACCATTGATTTGGGTGATGAAAATCCTCAAATCTAGTCAATAATCTAAGTTTTCTAAAATTGCACACCTAATTACTAGAAATTTGAATTCTAGAAAAATATGGGAATTAATTCATGAGACACCTCCATTGAATTCCTTGGATTATTTGGGTGATTTTCACATTTAAACCCAATGTAAAAACTAGCTAATTAAACTCATAATAAAAGCATGGAAAATGGAAACAAAGCATGTAGAGATTCAAACTAAAATTTACTTGAAGATTAAGAGTGTTTGGATACAAGAAAAATACAAGAAAATGCAAGAAAGTGAAAGAAAATACAATACAATGGAAGAAAACTACAAGTTTTATACCTACATTAACATTACAAAGCTAAATCTAAGCTAAAAATGAAGAAAAATGAAAAAATCTAACCTTGGAGAGCTTCTCCCGCCGCCCCCTTACTCCAAAAAACCCTAACTACTCAAAAACTATACAAAAAAACCTAAAAAACGCAGCTTCGGACGTAAAAAACACAATCTGGATGAACAGTAACCGTCCGAATACCATCCGGATGGTCCGTTCGACGCCCGTTTGAAGTCCATTCGGACGGTTGATTACCCTTAGAAATAGTAATCTTTTGGCTTAAATTGTTAGTTGAATAGTTAAATTTGGTGTTAATTTAGTATTCTAACTCCTAAAACGCGTTAAAACTCTTTTTGTACACTTTTTGCAGGATTTGGAGCTTAAACTAAGGCAAATGGGCAATCTTGAGTATGACCGATCGATCGCCCGATCGAACGGTCCACGGAACGTTCGATCGGCCGATCGATCGGTAATCCTGCGATCGATCGGTGATGCTCTGTTCAACCTTCTGCAGCAAACTTCAGAGAGGGCGTTTTTCCGATCGATCGGGCGTTCGATCGGTGAAGTCGGAATCCTCTCAACAGACGATACAGAAGCAAACTTCAGAGGGGTCGGTTTTGCGATCGATCGGGCATTCGATCGCCCTGACCGTTCGATTGGGCGATCGGCCGATCGATCGATCGTACACCGATCGATCGGTGTGTACAGGCTCTGTTTTTCTGCAGAGTATAAAAGCTTTTGTTCGAGACAAAAAGTTATATAGGTCATTTTCTGCAGAGTTTGGACGGGAAGAAGGCTCCAAAAAGTGAATTTTTGTTATCTTGTAAGGTTTTTAGTTAGATCTACTCTTAATACTTTGTATTTAATGTCATTTATTGCTTTTGGATCATTGTAAGTGAATGTTTGATATATATATGAAGTGAATGATTTTCTACATTTTCTAGCAACTTTCCATCATTTTCTTGGCACTTTCTCTCATTTTCTTGGCAACCAAACACTAGTTCTTTATAGTTTAACGGTAGATTTGACTCCTTTTATGTTAGTTAACATGGATTCTAGTAGCTAAACACCCCTTGGATGTGGTTGTGAAGATCCACCAAGGATCTTCAAAGGGTTGAAAATGGGTTGTATGAACTTCAAAGTCATATCTTCAAAATTATATGGTTTCATTTGATTTACCATGAGATTCATTAGAAAAACTTAGATTCATAACCCTTTGGTAATATTTATGCACAAATCAATGTTTGGTATAGGTATTGCACATGTTTAAGGTTTGATTCTAGGGTACCAATTATATATTCCCTCTCTAGGCACAATCAAACAAAACCCACATTTTTATAGTCGACATTTTCCGAATCAAGAATCCAAGGTGTGATTCTTGATTTGAGTTATAAACCTCTCATTGGAAACCCTTGTTGTGAATTGGTGGATCAAAACAACCATGTCCAAGCTTTTCTCCTTAATTACATAAAATTAGCTTTTGTTGTCTTTCATAGTCACTAAATTATTGTATGAAGCATATAACCATCATCATCTCAAAACCAACATATTTTCGGTCTCTTTTATGTTAAGAATTTTCATTTGCAATCCATTAAGATAAGTACCCGTGCTAGTTGAGCTTTGTTGCTATATTTGCAGAATTTCCTTGGGAGAGAACGACACCGGATCCTCCGGTTTTACTACAAGCGCAACCTTCGTGCCCTTGCGGAGTGGCTCCAGTTGAAGCACAACTGGAGGCGTGTCAACGGTGAACAGTAACCGTCCGAACGGTGAACAGTACCCGTTCGGACGGATACTATTCATACTGTTCAGCCGTAGAAATTTCGAAACTTGATTTGACCACCCTAGAGTTCGATTCAGCCGATGTACATTAGACGTAAAGTTGTAGAGGTTGAAGTCTTCTTTCCAATGACACAAAAATCAACTCAATCGGATATCGGAGTGAAAAGTTATGGCCAAAATACCGAGACAGGTCTGAATTTTCATGAACAAAATATTCGCCTTGACCTCGCTTTGATTATTCTTGATTTCTTTTCACATTTATTAGCTTATATAACCTACAAAACACATACAAAACATACTCAAACAAATATCTAACTAAAATATGAAAATTAACAATAATTTAACTCTAACAAAGTGCGAATTCGAGACCAATAATTACACTTTTACCGTGTAATCATTCATCTTTCTGAAATAAGCCATCAATATGTTTTTTTGACCTAATTACTGGTCCTTTTACATTTTTTTTTCTTTCCTTTCTTTTCTTTTCTTTTCTGGGGCTAAGATATCATATGGTTATTTTGGGTGAAAGCATGTCATTTTCCGGACAGGAAGAGAAGTGGTGAACCACACACTAGGACTCTTCATCTCTTTTGTACGTCTAACCATTAAAGAGGAGTAAAGAAAAACTTAAAATTCTCAAGGAGAAGCTTATAAATACTGATTCACAGTGGCGGACCTATGCTTTTGGGGAGGGGTGACCCAGGCTTTGGCCAACCCTTTAATATGTAGTATATATATCTACTGTCCCAACAAAAAATTAGGCCACCGGCACCCCCCAATAATTTAAAACCCTTCTTAATGTCTTAATTCAATAAATAAAAATGTTATTCTTATAAAAAATTTGTACAAAAAATTATACCCTAATGATAGGGTAATATATTTTTGTAATTAAGAATACTCATAATATGTATTTTATTTTAAAGTAAAAGGCTATGACTCAATCACATCATTGTTAACAAAAAAAAAATAATGTATAAATATTTTGTATGGTATTACCCTCCAATAAAATGACAATTTTTTTGTAGGTGGACTATGGGTCTATCTATTTTTTTGCATACATCCTAAATCGATAACAATTAGTGGCTTTTTTTTTACTGTGCATCAATTCAACAACCAAACGACTTGTTTATAGAGCGATCAAAATTAGGCTTCGCAACAAAATAAGAAATGATTTCCTCATTGGCTCTTTGATTTTGTATATTAAAAGAAAATTGCACTAAAGTTTAGTATAAAATGAATCATAAATGACTTTTGGCATATAAAATAATCTCAATTTTTACGTTAACAAATGATTAAGTTGAAATGCACCAAAAAATTATTATACTTTATTTTATATTAAGGCTAAATTAACAGTGATTTATTTTGTATTTTTTAATCTAAAATTTTAGTTTTATATGTGCCTGAACTTTGTAAAGTGAAAAGAAAACTTATAATATAATAAATTATATTAATAGATGAAAATTTGTATTTCAAATTTCAACACCCTCAGCATAAAATCCTCTTTCCGCTCCTGCTAATTCATCTTATTTAGAGTACCAGGTAGGATTCATTACTTCTACCTCCTTTCTTTTATATATTTTTTTAATGCTTTTCAACGTGGCATCTAAACAAAAAATTATCCATTCACAATCTTTAGAATAAACTGTATACTATCTCGTCATTTTTACATAACATTCTTTTCAGATAACATGAAACATATGCCCCAACGAAGGCTTGATTTTCAAGAATGCGAACCTTCAAAATGTTCAAATGAGATTAGAAAAAAGAGTTTTGATTTAGAAAGAGTTTTAATTTAAAAAGAATTCCTATATTAGTTTGTTACCTATTATAAATTTTATTTGTTATATTTACTAAATGTAATATTTAGGTATGAAATAAGCATTAATATATTATTAATAATGATGACATGGCCAAATAGAATGTATGGGGCATAGAAGAGAATACAAGAAGGGGTAGACGATTTTCATTCCCTTGAATGAGATTAATGGTAGTAAGTTTTTACTATTGGAGCAAGCAGCTTGCCCTACTGGTATGGGGCCTTGGCTACCCGGCTTATCGTTTGGGGTGAACCCACAGGCTAGAGGTTCCCCTCCCCCTGGAGGGTGAACGAAATTCGTGATTGTATGGTATGGGTTAGAGCGCCATTATCCTTAGGCTAACCCTCTCCTCATGTTGTATCTCTCTTGAATTATAAAAGCTATTACTATTTGAGTCATGCACGAAATTAAATGAAGAGAATTGGCTCTTTATTACATAGAGAGAGCCAAATTGAACAACAATGGATGGCCCAATTGTCAACTTCTCTTCGTACTAAACATGAAGTTCCAAGTTTAATTCTTACTCACGCCTCCTTGTAACCAGCTATCACTCATGCATTGCCAAAGGTTTACTTACATGGTTCATATAAACAATGACTCTACATGAATTTGAGATAACAGCCGATCGAAAACCTGAACACTTCATGAAAAAAAAAAAAAAAAGAAAGAGTGAGAGAAAAAATCTAATTGCAGAATTGATATTATTGTATTAGCATGGTTTAGGGATTAGGATTCTATGGTCTAAATGTGTTCAACACTCACTCAAAAGAGGACAAGAAGGCAACATAAAAAAAACCCAGATTGGAGAAATAATTCTAAGCTCTAATTAGCACACTGGTAGCCATATGGGACATTCTTGCCGCAGTAGTTCAAGAGCAAAGTCAAGGAGAGAGGAACGTCTAGGTTAATGCCCAAGAGATTGGCTTTAATGGCAGTGCAAAGGCAAACAGCAGCTTCAATATCAGCCAAATCTTCAATGAGACTGCAGCATGGGGTTTTTGGGGGGGTACCCACAACGAGGCCCAACAAGCCCTTTAACATGTCGACACAGACCCCTAACTTTAGGGTATCCCTTGGGCATTTAGCCTCTTCAGGAGGAGGTTTTGAAGGCGACGAACAAGGAACCAGCTCTGTGGAACTAATTACAAATTTGAAGAAAAGAAGGTTCAGAGAAAGGAGTAGGGTAGTTGCTGGAAGAGCCCTTGAAGTTGAAGCCATCTTTAAGTAAATAAAACAAAGGCCTGAGGCTGAGAAAGTTTCTGAGCTGTACTTTTGTGTTCTAGTACTCTTGTGGATGTTGATGAGAATGGGGAAGTAGGTTAGGAAATATATAGAGAGATGTGTTGATGTATTTGGGGCTTAAAAAAATTTAACAGCATGTCTGGAACTTGAGAAAGGGAATGAAACTGTTTTCTTTTTTCGGTTTGATTTTACTTAAAAGAGAAAGAAAAAAAAGAGAGGAAGAGAAATTTTAAATTACTCTCCCTTTTATCTCTCTTATTTTTTTTTTTTCCTTTCATTTTTCTTACAAAATTAAACAAAGAAAGAAAAATAACTTTTCTTTATTTTCTCTTTTCTTTTCCTTTCCTTCCCTCTCCCAAGTTCTAATTTCCAAACGGGCAGTAAAGGAAAATTGGCTTGGAAGAATGCTAACATTATTTGGCTCTAATGATGCTTAGCCACTAACAATCAAAACTCAAAATTTGAAATCAGTGTGGAGCCATAGAAGAGTGAAAAAAAATTAAAAAACAAGAATGAAGCCTACTATTTTGTCATTACGAGCGTCCTCTTACAAGTGCCTTTGCAATCTCTCTCTCTCTCTCTCTAGATAAGTTACTCAAACATCATTCTCAAGAATTACCTCGTGAGGAAATTCACGGGATTTCCTTCCATGTCAAATTCAGAGCCAGCAGATACAAACAAAACTCAATGATTGTATAGTATTATTATATTGACACCGTTTGATAGATCGAAACAAATCAAATCATATGCAACCCCTATTAATGAGATCGAATCTAACAATTTATAATGAACTTCTCCACAGATTATACAATGGTGTTTCAACTCATACACATCGGCTCACTTGTGGTGTTCAGGATTCAAGAAATTCATTGAAAACAGTTTTCACTTCAAGGGTAGTGCTTGTAAACGAACTGACTGCCCTCACTTTTCTTGAGTTTTTAGTAAAAGAAAAATATTTGGTATTTCGAAAGTGCAATGCCAATGTTTGGCTGCCTGGAGAGCTTTTTTCCTCCAATGCCAGTTTCTTAAGTGTAAAACATGAAGCCAGCGGAAAATCATACAAAATTTCCCTACACAATGATTAACTGAATCTTTCTACTCCAACAGGAAAGACCCATCAAGGTGACTTGAAATTTCAAAAATGTATCAACCTGGATAAACAAATATGCTAATAAGTTCTGTATATTCAAAATTTTCCATGCAGAAACAAAGCTGTACAAAACAAAATGCTTGTTTTTTTAACCCAGCAAATATTAGCCCCATCAAGAGCTCTCTCAATCCCACAAACCGAAAAATGGACCGTTGGGGTCTCAATATACATATGATCTGTATATATAATAGCAACAAACCATGGCCATCTCCCTCAGTCAACTCATGCAGTATCTAAATGCACTACTCGTGGAAGCTGCAATATCTTCAAAGAAGCAACTGAATCTCTAATAACAAATGCCTCATGCTTGAAATATATCATCACTGCAAATTTCACCTAAATCATTCCTTCACGTATCTAATAACAAGCCCTAGTCAAGGGCAGACTTCATCTTTTGTGTCAGATTGGCCAAAAGAATACAGTATAGCAGGAAAGCAGTGTTAAAACCAGACCAAAAATACTTGCCCACGATTACATATAGGGCAAATTTATTCCCCCCTCCCTTTCCCAAAAACAAAAACACAAAAAAAAAAAACTATATATTTGTACATTATTTTTTTCATACATAGCCGCTTCTATGTACACAGATTGAAGCTTGTGGATATTCCAGAACATGGTAAAAAAAAAAGACTGCAAGTTGGTTCAACAACCTCCAATAATGTCTCCAAAACCTTCAAAATATTCGGCCCCCTCTTCTTTGGGTAATGGGAGCATGGACGATAGCAACAAAACAAAGAGTCATCAGTCGTCACATTTGGAGCAGATTATTCACAGTAACAGCCACAGAATTTGTACGCTGCAAATCCTGCAAAATTTTAATGCATTTTAATCTCCAATTGAACTATTTAGGCACAAAACATATCCATGCAGATAAAGAAACTTTGCCCAAAGTGACTAGGTGACCTACTAATACCCAGTAAACATAACTATTCCATCTACAACAGAAGTGGCAGATACAGAGACATATTGCCCCCTGTACAAATGGCTTTCAAAGGCCACTGTAAAATCTCAATACAAGTTACAAAATGATCACCTAGATTTGGTCCTAGTTTAACAGGATATAAATGCTAGAGAAAACCCACAACAAATAGGAAAAATGTTAGCAAAACAATGTTTATAATTGAAGCCATATTTTGTTTACCATTATTAGGACTTCTTTTTCAAACTAAATAACTAAATTGTAATATTTTGGTAACATTTAAATAAAGTAAAACAAAACAATGACCACTGACCAATTTACAGTGAACAGAGGTCCCTGTAACACTAGCCCATAATAACAAAATTCTAGCGTTTGCTGGTTTAGTACCAGAAGCATGCGAAGCTACAGAAAATCTTTACTGGTGCCCCACACGGTCATACTCCGCAGGTCAAAGGCCTTGTTAAATTCAGTTAGATAAAAAAAAGAAAGAAAGAAGAGGTGGAATATCTCCTAATTTTCCACATAGGTAACCTTGGAACTTAGAAAACATATCACAACTTGCATCCAAATTATACCTGGAAAATTAATTCATCTGGAATATGGGGAAGCACGTCTCGTACTGTTTCAGCCATGGCAAGCATGTTTGTTAAGTCATCATTTGCAGCTCGTGAGGTAGTCCTCATATGTAAACCGCCAGCACTTCCAGGGTATCTTACAGAACCAGCAGGAGGAAGGGGTGAACTGGATGTACCAGCCTGAGAGGGATTCATAGGCCAAAGGCTCCAAGAAGGGTCTTCAAGGGCAGTCTGGGCATAGGTTTCTCCTACAGCTGCAAGATGCCTCATCATCATCTGAACTCTCCCTAGTCCAACCGACCTGATACCAGTAGAGGGACCAGCTCCATCCAGACCCTGGCCAGACCAAGAATGCAACCAACTCGAATCCAGTCCTGTCCCCCTACAAATGTAAAATGGAAGGAGACAAAAACAGCAGGTAAATAAAGAGGAATGGTTTAACGGATTGCTGTGGTTGAAAGCAGAGTAAAAAAGGATACAACAGGGTGTGCTTGCACTAGCATAATGCAACTATAGCAGGTGTTTACAAAAAATCTGGAGTCTAACCAGTGATTTACCCTTCCCTTATCTTTGGTTAAGTAACCAGAGTTTGCTATTTACCTTGAACAATAAAGCAGCCTTAAGAAAACTCAGTTTCTGATGTGTACAAATTTTACGTATGGTAACAACATTTGCTAATTGTTATCAAAAGGCTCTGTCTGTACTTCAAGTCTTATTTGTGTTCCAAAAAGTTATAGATATGCATGCACGGAAACCCTTCCTGTTAAATCCAGTAGCAGTTACTACCTTGCCCATCTAAAAACATGAGAAAATGGTATCTGGTGGAAGAGTGTAAAAGCACCTATGAACTGCCAACCATATTACAAAAGGGGTTCTTTTCTCAGCTATAAGCAGAAAGCAATCGTCTTGAGACATGACATCCATCCATGGTTAATCATACACAAAGTATTTAAGGACACAAACCTCCAAGCACCACTTTCTAACGGGTTCTGCATCTGATTGGGGAACACTCCCGTAGGCAAGTTATGGCCTGGAGGATTATGCCTATCAAGTCCAGAACTTATCTGACGGGCAAGTTGTTCATCAGTTGAAACATCTACAGCACGAGGGTTTGCTTCGTCTTCAGGTCTGCCCACATGAAGTGGCTTTCGACAAGTGGGGCAAGAGTAATTCTCACTTAAACCTTGATCCAACCTAACATTGATGTGTCGTTGTCAGCATTATGTTGAACTTTGTACAGTTGCATAGAGCATTTACAACAACAAACATAGATCATACCAAGATCTCAAACATGCAAGATGGAAAAGGTGATTACAAGATAGTCTCTTCGCCTTTGCCATTGGTTCCTGTCATTTGCCAACCCATCAAAGCTTCAAGATAAACAGAAAATCAAACAGAATGAGAATGAACTAAGCCAACAAGCTCACCCTACAGATAGCACATTCATCATCATACGCTTGTATCTCTTCAGAAGTTGCATCAGGAAGTGCCCCATGAAGGGCACCTAAAGCTATCCTCAATCTAATATATCCTTTGATGCGTTTTACAATTGCACTTAACAAGGCCTGGCCAACAATATGAAGTGAAAAATAAGACAAACATGAAATAGGAATGTCAAAAAACCAAGGCAAATGAATGTTGATATATCACTCTAAAAATAGCAAGAAACATTTACACGTATGTTTAGGAAAAGAACTGCATCCACAAGCTGAAATGCCATGCCATGAAGCCACCAAATATGCACATAATGACCAAGTGCCATCAACAACGTCATTATGTCCAGAAAAAAACCCAAGTTCCGTACAACAATGCCTTTCCATTCCCACAACGAACCTGCAGTCAAACTTATTAAGATCCATAACAAAAAATCCAATCCGTAAAAGGAATCAGAGGTACCCTTGATCTTTAGAAACAGCAGCAACATTATCACTAGAAAATGAGCGATTGGCACAGATCATGGAAAGTCTTAGTGATGTAGGACCAGAAGGAGAAGAAGAATAGAAAGAAGAGAAGAGAGAAAGAGAAGATGAGGGAGAGTACCAAGGGAGGACAGAAATCTTCAATTGAATCAATATTCAAATAATCAATAATAATCTCACTTAAGTTCTACATCCAACTCGTATATACCACAAAGAAGTATAGTCCAAATAAAATTCTAACGGAACTAAAATTCCTATTGTTGCTATTTATTCTTTCTTCACCTATAGGTACAAAGCCCTCCTTGATTCCCATCACTTAGTCTTAGCAAGTTTACTAAATAAACAAACATGCCAAGACAACCCACCAACTGAAAACATGTCAAATTTAAAATTATCATAAACACAAACCTTCAAAAGAAGAAAATAGAGATCGGTTCATTTTACAGACATTGGCACTAGCTCAGCAGGCTCAGCATGGCTAAAAAGGTCCATTACATCACCAAGTATTCCTTCATTCTTCCCTCATTTTTTGTTGACTTTAACATAAACAGCAATTGCCAAGTGTTAGTCCCACCAAAGCAGGTTGCCAAGAGGGATGACATTTGGCATTATTTGCACAAAGTGGCTGATCAAAGACTCAAAACTTACATTCTCATGCTCGATAGCCAAGCTTCTACCATTGCACCAAGCATTATTTGCACAAAGTGGCTCATCAAAGACTCAAAACTTACATTCTCATGCTCGATAGCCAAGGTTCTACCACTGCACCAAGCAACGGCCCAATTTTGTTATTTTCTTTTTCGTTTTCTTTTTGACAGACAATAGTGCCATTGTTGGCTCAGCATGTTTTAACTATTCATTGAAATAAGTTGATGTTTCTAGACAAAAGGGAAAAGAAAATAAAGAAAACTTATTGAATAAAGCAGACATACAGTGCTATGATTCAAAAAAACATATGTTCTTTTCAAGATCATGGAATACCAAGTTAAGAGGAAGGAAGCAAGAGAACAGAAAAATAAATGCAGCACCGAAAAATTCTGGAAGCTATGAATGGATGAGAAGAAAATGAACAACAAACCAAAGAGCATGAGAACCCCGAACCATCAAGTAAGAAAACAACCAAAATCAAATGAATGCAAAGAAGAGTCTACAAAATACCTGCTGCTGATATCTCAAAGAGTTTGGATCTTTGGCAAGTTGTGCTGTTCCCTGCTGAATGATGGATCCATATATCAAGGAACTGAAAACCATGAACCACTATGGCCTACAAAGAACAATTTGTAGACCAAAAACCCTTCAGCACAAGTTTATTATAGGTTTCATAGGGGAAATGCTACATGGTCCACAGATAGATCTACCCATTATGGAACTGAAAAGATTTCCCAGTACGACTACCTGTAATGTCTCAAAAGCAATACTAAGAGGCTCGAAGAATAACAACAGAAGCATAGATGATACAAATGTTCTGTATATCACTAGACACAGCTTTATCCTGTAAGCAGCCAGATATAAAACAAACTGAGAATAAGTTTATGAGACATTTCTGAGTAAATGAAAATTTGAAGAAAAAGAATTACAAGCACGGACATTAACCGGTGTGATTCGCAAGAGATAAATGCTTAAAGATCATCATTCCTAATGTTTAAGATAATTTTTTTGAAGTTGGAGCAATTAATAGATTATCTCTTCCTATCTCCAGTTGGATTTCTTCTGGAACCTTGGCCCAAACATATAGTGTGTTAACTGATCTATCAAACATTTATGCTGATCATAGTATTCTACATCCATGTTTACTTAAATTTTCCTCACATACTAGCTATATATATCGAATTTTATAAGACTGCATGTTAATAAAATAAGTAATATAAAGTTGCAGTTCGTGAACCTTAGCACGTATAGAATATTGGACTGGAGAGAACAACGCAATGGTAGCTTTGATAGTTTGCTCCAATCCAGAATTTTTATCACTTCCTGCAAGTACTTGTGTGCTCTCTCTATTCTTTTCTTCTTTTTCAAATGTTCTATGTTAATACAATGGAAAAGCAAACACGAACAGAAAAAATTAAATCCCAGATATGTAACCCCCTGAAAGATTGGTATGTTTGGGAATTTGGAATCCTACCCAATTGAACTTTCAAAGCCTACACGCACACATAGATTTCTGTCTCCAATTCCAATATGTACTTCTAAAAATGTAAAAAAAATCAATCCCAACATCTAAAACTTCTCATCCAAACCAAACCAATCCCCTCTCCCCCCCCCCCCCCCCCCAAAAAAAAAAAACACAAACAAAAACCTCAAAACCAACAAATAAATAAATAAAAATAAAAAACACAAACATTCAAAGTACACGACAAAAATGCAACTGTGGAGCAATACAAGAATTTATGGGGAAATATTATCTAATGAACCATCTGGATACATTTCCTACAAAGCAGTCCTCTTGATATATCTTTCTAGAATAATGACTACCTGGTCTAAGCGAGCAAAAAGATCTTTGCCAGCAAAAAGAAAAAGAAGAAAGGAGAAAAGGGAAATAATTTTGTGCATAATGGAACAAGTTTATGGGTTTCTACTGCTTTGTAATACAAAATAGCTTTTGCTTGACAGTAACTTTCATTTCCAATACAAAACATATTTTGTTTTCACTAAATTACGACTGGTTTGCATACCATGTTTCTATACACTAAATACAAGCCACACTATGTTTTTCCTCTTCCGGTACAATGAACTATTGAACTACCATATTTTCCCTTCATGTATTTCTCTTATCCACCATATGACCCTACCGAATACGTAAACCAATCACAAACTCATTCTGCTTTTGTCCTTATCCCACCGAACATGTAGCCAATCAAACGATTCTGAACAGCTCACATCATGTGGCTATGACGCTCACAACCAGCACCATTCTGTGTGTTTTATCCCACCGAATATGTAGCCAATCAAACATTCCATCATTTTGTTTGTCTTCTATCCTTCCTTTTTTCGGAGATGGAATTTCTCCCTTCACGGCTTGACCACCGTAACACGAACTATGCCCACTAAAACCCACCCCCCTTACACAGAGAATTTCCTTTCGCTGCCATACTGCCGACTGGTTGCCTACCACCGTTCAAGTTAGCCAATCACCAATGACAACACAGAACCCACAATGCAGCTACTGCCTTTTATTCAATCCTTTTGCATCACCGCCTTCCGCCATTGGTAACTGACTGATTCACCCGAACTGCCTCCCCTTCCATCTATATAGACATGTACATATTCGTGGTTGTACAAGCATTAACTCAATGGGATGATCAACTTCAGTTTAGCCACTGTTATGCTATGTGAGGTTGTTTGCAGAGAAACTGAGATGGAGACTGAACCAAAAAGCAATGATGACACAGTACTTCCTCCATTTCTACTTTAATTTTACATTGTCATAAATGCATATATCTATCTGTAAATTCAGTTTACCTGTAATTAGTTTTCAGTGAAATGTTAAATTTTTATAGGAATAAGTAGTACATGAAGATGCGGATTCAATTACACCAGCCGCTGATTAAGTGTCTCTGATAATACTTACATAAATTATGTTGCTTTTTAAAATCTCACACCATCTTCCCATTGACAGTAAAAAGTTTTTATTGATTGAATTTCTTTTAATCTTCAAGAGACATAAAAGGGTTTTTGTGTTTATACAGGGGAGTGTGTGCGCAAAAAGTGACAGAGAAACAAGGAAAAAGTAATATTTGAAGTGGAGTGTTTGTGGATACATCATGCTGCTGTACAATCATGGATTGGGGCCAGGAGGAGGCAATTGAGTGAAAAAAGGCACAGCCGCACAAGTGCCTTTGCATTTTTTTTTTCCTCTGAAGGGGGGTAGATATTTTGTGCGCAGATTGCTACAAACCAGACCAAAACTTCTATAATCAAAATGTATTTACTTGATATTTATGCCAAACATAAAACATACATTTATGGATGATATGGTTCTAAGTTTTTCGTTGTATAAATCAGGAATGATTAATCACTTTCAATTTGTATGTAAGTTATTTTGCATTGGTTACATAATTTTTTTGTTGTATTTTTCCTTTTTTTTTTTGTATGTATCGAAATGTGGTTGGCAAGTGCGAAGCACGTGCCGAACCACTAGTATTGTAAAAATGGAGAACGTGAATTTATCTTTCCAATGCATTTCTGTTTTCAAAATTATAATGCAGGAAAGACAATTTCCCAAATGAAATATATTTAAGACAACAACAAAAAAAAAAAAAACAAATTCCAAGGTCGTCATAAAAGATTAGATGTGTTAAGTCGTACCAGAGCAAGTCGATAGATATAACCAATAATAATACAGAATATACACGAAAATATGTCCATGGAGTTGCAGAAGGAGATGCATTCAAGCGTTCAAGTCGATCTCTAGCCAAAGCTTGGAACATCTGTACATTTCAGAAAAAAAATGAGTTAGGATGAATCATAAGCAGTTAGTTTCATAACACATGAATTCTTCGCCTTAAAATATAATTCAAATACCTTTAACGAACAAAGGATAATCAACCATGTTGACCATAGGCCTGCTTGAAATATCGTTGGTGGGACAACCAAGGGAAGAAATGTCCCCTGATCAACAGTCATTCATATCAGCAATTAGAGAACAATAAAGATCAGGTTATTGACAAGAGTGAGCAAAGCAACTTATCTGGATACCTAGAACCCCCAGGTCCCAACAATACAATGGCATACATAAACAACAGATCAATTTCTTTTCTACAATACTTAAACCTTTCAAACTCCACATAATCTAAAATATCACATTGTCATCAAGAATTCAACCATGACAGCTTCATACTAATCCTACTAAGCTACTCGAATTGATTATATTGATATGTTCAAGAAGCTAATTTGGGTGTGAGATTCCTTAACTGGGAAAACTCAAACAAGTTCAAACTAGATAAAAACCTTACAATAACAGAGGAAATCTCCCCATAAACATTCCTCAAAGCATGTGATAACCATGGTATAAATTCCATTCTCCATATTTCCGGAGCTAGTTGTTGAACTAGCTATTTTTCCTCCCTAGATACCCGAGCTATCATGAAAGTAGGAGTGACCTATTTCAGACCTATTGTATATTTGATGAGAAATGTAAAGTAGGCCGAGATTGCTCCAAACAGGATTTTAAAGGGAAAAAAATGTAAGAAACACTCACTAACTTGCAGTAAAAAGAAAAATAAACAAGGGACACCATATGTAATTTACAAATAAATTCAAAAGGAACACAAAATTTATAGTGCAAAAAAAGTAACTCTGCTTTGAAAGAAAAATCTCTAAAACCCTTAAATAAGGGGGTGCAGACTCCAGAGAGATCTAGGAGCCCAAGGGGATGCAACCCATGTACACAAAGACCCGAAACAAAAAATAAAGGTCACCAGATTACACTATAAACTCATTCACCTACATATTCTCTACAAAATTAGAAAATGGCCTAGGTCAGGATTAACCCTTTTGAAAAGCCAACTTTACCAAATAGACAAAAAAATTACTTTTTATCCTACATCATGGTTGTTCAACACCCTGATAAGTTCATCTATTGCATTCTCCACAAATCAACCAACTAAAACAAAATGAAATGAGCAGACAAGACTTTCTCCTTCTCTTGCCAACCTAAGCTTCCAACCAACTTTGCAACGCCTCCGCCACCACCCAAGGGAACACCCAAGACATTCCCAAAGCAACTAGAATCAGAGCCCAGAAATCCATAACAACAAAACAATAGAGAAGAATATGAGGCACAAATTCCGTATGCTACCTGCATAATACACCAACTAATCATCACTTTGCGCCTTTTAACCTAGTTATCAGTAGTAAGAACTTTGGCACGCATTGCATACAACACCAAAAAAAACCACCTTAGTACACGCTCCACAAAATCAAATCCCCTTAAAAGGAAAGCCAGCCTCTCTATCCCCAAAAAGAGCCAAGTGGAAAGACTTCATCTCAAACTTCCATCTCTAGCAACTGCCCACCGAAAGCCATCTTGCCCCTCCCCACTCCTTTAACTGAGTTAAACAAACTGAAGCAACTCCACAAATTCACTGAGTACCAAATCCTACAAATTCTTCCTAAGAGGAATATCCTAAACAACCTAATCATTTACAAACCAAACATAAGCTGCTATTGATGGCTCCTAATCAACAATAAAGAAAAATAAACCAAAAAAGCCCCTTCCTATATATAATCTGGACCACCACCTATGATGCTAGAATTTCGTCCTATCTCTAGTACCAATTACCAAAAAGATGTGACCCACAAAATCTACCCAAACAAAGCAAATTCCTTTCTACAACCCTCTACAATTAGACAAAGAGACATTTAGGCCGTGTTTGTTTGCTGTATAAGGGCCATGGTATTGGATAACAATTCCTATGGGCCCCTTATACCTATGTTTGGCACACAAAAAAGTGGGAGATTGCATCTCCGCATCTCCCCCAAAATGGGGGATGTGCAATACCACATAGGAGGTGGTATTACACATCCCATGAGAGAGGATAAGTGTAAAAAGTCAGTTTTGCCCTTCTTCCTACATATTATATTATATTTTTAGAAGCGAGGAAGCAATTTCATGTGCTTATCTCATTCCTTATCCCATCTCCATCAGACACAACAAACATCGTATTACTAACCCTATTCCTTATCCTACTCTAACATAACATAATATAAGTAATCCCCCACCATATCATGGTATTACTTATCACCCATCATCACCTTTCTAATCTCACGGTATTAATTATCACCCAGTTTCTTATACTGCAAACAAACGGGGCCTTAGAGTTACCCAACCTTCCCATGAGAACCCATATTTGGCTACCACCACCCTTCTCCAAATGCAATCCTTTTCATATACAAGTCCCCAAAACCACTCAGTCAAAAGAGTAATGTGATCCCTAAACTCCCTCTAAATCTTCCCCTTTTACACAAGTACCACCTCTTCCACCCAGTCAACCATTTTTTAAATCTCTCTACCACCTCATCACGAACAATTTCTGCCTTAAAAGACAAACCCAACAGCAAGCTTAGGTATGCAATGGTGGGGACCCACATGATACCCAACGATGGAGGATAACCCTTCTATATTTGTTATCTTACCAACTATAATCAACTCTGATTTACCCAAACTTGCCTTCAAACTCAACATTGCTTTAAAGCACAACAACATGCATTGAAGAAGCCCAAGCGTCCACCCCACAAAAAAATGATTGTGTCATCAGCATATAGAAAATGAGAAAACACCATAGAAGATCCATGCACTCACCACGAGTGAGATCCCTCCTTAAACCCATTACACAATCCTCTCAATCATTCTGTTCAAAGCCTAAATAACCACCATAAACAATAAGGGGGGCGATGGGTCTCCCACCTCAACCCTCCAAAAGTCTGAGAAAGGCTTACAAGAGTCCAATCAACCAAAACCGAAAGCCTCAAAATGAAGATACAACATGTAATCCATCTTCTCCACCTTGTTGTGAAGCTGGGCAGAACCAAGTAAGGCCTAGAGGGGGCAACTGCCCCCCTCAAATTTCAAAAATTGTATTTTGACCTATAGTCTTAGATTCTTTCTCAATTTGCAACCCCCGCCCCCCCCCCCCCCAAAAAAAAAAAATTGTAAATACCCCATTAAATATTTAAAAATATTATTTCACATACAATTTTAGAAATATTTCTCAATCTCCCCCCCAAAAAATTTATAAATATCACCCTTAAATAGTTATTTTTCTTTAAAGACCTCTTTGTATATTATATATCAAAATATGTGCATTATGAGTAATGTCACACATACATAGAATTTAGAATTCATATACAAAGCAATGTGGTTGAATATAAGCTTTACATTT
Source organism: Euryodendron excelsum (assembly GCA_033060915.1). NCBI lineage: Eukaryota > Viridiplantae > Streptophyta > Magnoliopsida > Ericales > Pentaphylacaceae > Euryodendron > Euryodendron excelsum. The sequence continues at coordinate 33,349,631 of CM065396.1, read as the reverse complement.
CAAAACAAAACACCCATAATGATGAAGTTTTATGCACAATTTTCTAAAAGAATAGCATTTTCCATACATTATACATTTATATGGAAGTCAGGTACCCTATTGCTTAACAAAGGCCATATGCCTTCTTTATATCTAACTTGCAAATCAAACCAGATTAACCACTCCTCAATCTAGAATCCAAAGTCTCACTAGCCACCAACACAGCATCCAAAATTAGCCTCCTCTCCACGAAAGCAGTTTGAGACACTATGCTTATTGATTCGAACATTTTCTTCATCTAAATAGCCAACACCTTCGCCACCAATTATCTATACTCCCCCAAACAAATTAACTTGTCATTGACACTATATTGACATCTTGTATAATAATACTAGAAAACAAGTTAGTCCTCCAAATCTTTTATAACACTAGCAACGTTCATGTATCTCTATTGAGGAAACTTGATACAACAACCAGGGCTTGTTTGGCATAGCTTTTTTCAAACTTTTCGGCCTTGCTCTTTTGGCTTATAAGCAAAAAAGCTGGATTTTTCAGCTTTTTTTTTTTTTTTTTTGCTTTTTTACTTACTTTAGCCTATAGAAACAAAAAAGCTAAAAAAAATCTAGCTTTTTTGCTTATAAGCCCAAAAAACTAAGTTTAAGCTCTACCAAACGAAGCCACAATATCCTCTCCTTGGACAAACTCTCATAAGAAATCTTGTCATTTTAAATGTTAAGACTGATATACAATTGACCAAAATCTTACTCTTATTGTGGATCCCCCCTTTAAGAAGATTTTTTTCTAGAAGTCAAAAAGACAAATCACACCCTTGTAATAAGACTTCTCTGTGTTATATAATATTAAATTTCAGAAAAAAAAAGTGTTCTAAAAAAGTGGTTGGAAGTTGGAACAGCAACTGTTATTTTCATTCTCTTTTGTATTCACATGTCAATCCTCTCATATACTTCCTCAAGCAGAAAAATGTACAATTCCCAAGAAGTTACACCTTGTTGAATTGCATACTTCTCCACTAAAGCAAACAACCATTCAATGAATTGTCATGACCTACTGAGCTTGATTTTACTTGTTGCTCATATAAGTTAATGATTATCCAAATGTTGACCATGCCTTTTTGATAAAAGTCAACTGCCAAAATTTTCTCTCAACAAATTCTGTGTACCATTGGAATTTGGTAAAGCTATCAAGAGGCCGGACATGAGGTATTGGAGTGGATTAGCTTATGGAGAAAAGACAAGAATCTAACCTACCTTACAGTCTTCATTATGAAACTAGGAGAGGAAAGAACCAGACGGGAAAGGCTAATGGTACTGTTTGCTCTTGCTTGGATAACTAAGGAGAGAAAACAAGAGAAAAGAGTGGGTTGTCCTTCCTATTTGGAAAAGATAGAGGAGAGAAAAGAAAAGGGAGATTAATTATGTGAGTTAGAGGGGCCAAAAAGGAAATCACTTGTCATAAAAATCAAGAACAAAACTGTAACCACTAACCCCATCTCCTTCCTCTCCAAACCCTCTCCACTTTTGGAGAGATTCAAAAGGTAGATTATAAGGGATTATAGTTTCTTTCCATTTCTCTCCTCTTAAGCTATCCAAACAAGTAACTAGGGAGAAGAGAGACTCTTTTCTTTTCTTTCGTCTCCAAATGGACTCTAAGCTATCCAAATAAGGTATAATGATATATTCCCATTTGTGATGCCACAACCTATTACGAAATCAAAAACATAATGTTCATTTGACACTGTTAAGCGTGCATTCCTAGGTTAGCCAATTCTAGTATTCTACATTCTCCCATCCCAATAAAATATATTTTTTACTACTTCTGTCAAACCGATTGTCCGATTGCTTAGTGTGTGTTTGGAATGAGCATTCCAAAAGTCACTTCTCATTAATGGTTATTCCACCACCTTCTTCAACTTTTCCAAAATGTAAGTATGCTTAAACTCCACAGTCAATGAAAAACAAGCACTGCCTGCTTCTAGCCTGCTTTAAACTTGTTCATTGGAGTTTGCTCACAAGGAAAACAGTAGCAAGCTGACTACCAACAATATTTCCCATTCCATCAAGTTCCCCACCATCTCACACTCTGTTTCACTAATTTTATCTCTCTATCTCCAGAGCTTATCTGTGCATGTGCATTTAATGTTAAAAAATGGGGATTCCATTCACAACCACAGTTTAAATCTTTCCAATGTCACCGTGATCTTCACTTATTAACACTACAACACTATTTCACTTCTCATTGTCTCCCCATGAACAAAATATCTCAGCTTCCAAAAAGAAAGCATCTAAACACTTATTGGTGCATTAGGCTATTAGCTTCCCATTACAATCACCTAAATTCTCAACGAGGGAGAAAATAAAAGGACAGACAGCCAAGGAAATAGCAAACAACAAAGTATGATCACAACAACCATATGGTAACACGAATGAGGAACCAAAAACAATATATTAAATCCATTTCATCTATTTGCAACTGGTTTAACAATATTTACCTTGTATATAACATAGTTAATAAGTCGTTCCACCAGTTTTCGAGTTTCAGAAGGGTACAACTCCACAAAGAATATAGTCTGCATGAAGAGAACAATAATCATGTCAATCAAAACAACATTACTCATGTAGAAGACTACTTTCACTATAAATCAAGAGTTAATCAAAACAAATCGAAACCAAACCCATCAAGCAAAATGAATGGCTCATGGTAGAGTATACAGCAGCTTTGCAGGCCCCACCCGTGGCTTTTTTATTAAAATGTGATGCACCTAATTGATGGAGGACTTACACAACAAATTCTAATTGATACAATTTAATTAATAGTCTTATTAAAAGGTTTTTGGAATGATGTTGCTGTATTTCTGAGTTTTAGTTATTTCAAGACTAAAATTTGCGTCTTATTTGTTATGCTATGTGGTAGGATGAGTTCTGGGAAGTTTATCATGGTTTGGGGTTTCATGAAGCCTATAAATAGGCTAATAAGTGTAAATAAATTAGCCTCTTCAAGATTAATAATATTGAAGAAAAGTGAATAACTCTCTCTCTCTCTCTCTCTCTCTCTCTCTCTCTCTCTCTCTCTCTCTCTCTCTCTCTCTCTCTCTCTCTCATATGAAGGAGAAGCTTGGAAAACATGATGTCCAATCCCTCTCATGTCTTTTCTCTTTTTCTTCCCTATTTGTCCCCGTATAGGGCCAAAAAAAAACATATTTATCTGCCCATCACGTGTCCAAGTAAATACATATGTTCTCTATTAGAGCAAAGATTCATGATAACAATGAAGATGATGCAAATATTTCTCCAATGTCGAAAAAATCCAAAACTCGAGGCCAATTTGTTTTCAACAAGGAATAACGCGCTCAATTGATGGAGGACTCCTACGAAGATAATTTCTAATTCAAATAGTTTAATTAGAAGTCTTTTACAAGATTATAGGAATGATGGCTTTTCATATTTTTAAGAGTTTTAGTTATTTTAGGAATAGAATTTAGGACTTTATTGTTACCATATGGGGTATGATGAATTTTCGGCAGTTTTTGTGTTGTTTGTGGAGCTTGTAAATAGGCACTATTGGTGTAAAACAAATTAGCCACTGGGAGACGAATAATATTTGGAAATTTTAAAATAGCTTTGATGCTTCCCACCTTTTCTCCTCCACTTCTCTCTCTCTCTCTTCAAGGACATATTCTTTTTCCAAGGCAGTTTCTTAAGTAGCACAAAAACTTCAGACAACAAGCCATGTCTTTATGGGACATAGTATTGGACTTTCTTTTTTCTTTCCATTCTTTTTTTTTTTTTTGGTTGGGCCAGGGGGAGTTACTCAAGAAACTTAAGACACATACTAGAGGGACACAAAACTATATAGAACTTAAACTAAAACTTTTTAAAATTGTATGCAGGAATAACGTGCAACAAACATTTGCAAGCTTTTGTTAGATCAAGGCCTCAAAATGAATGGTTACACAAACGCATACAACCCAATACAATTTCACATGGCTACAAGATATGCATCTGACATGCCCACTTTGATGTGCATCCTCAATTCCCAACAAAGATTATAATGGATACTCATTCAGGGAGGGAAAAAAATGCACTAAAATGATGTAGTTATTTTACAGCATGGATATTTCACTATTTCAACAAATGCTATATCAAACCTGTCTTGCCTACTTAAAAGGACCCTGCTTCATAATGGAAACATTAGACCCAACACTAGGGACCATACTGAGAATTTAGACAGCCCAGATTCATGTAACAAAAGGTGACACACATGTGGTGACTATAATTACGATAACAAATATGTTTATTTCATATACCCATATATAAGCTTATCCTCATCATGCACATTTCTGTAAAGGAGATTGTCACTTGTTTTAAAAGGGATTTCATCCTTACAACAGTCTCAACCTCAACTATAATACAAAGGTGAGTAAGAGAAAGACCTTGAACTTTGATGAATGAATTGTATTCAATTTTATTTCGAGTTTTAGTTTTGCTTTACAAAAAGTCTTATTTTCCGATTCTTTTTCAAATATAAGTATATCATCAAAAAGCACCAAAAGCAAGCGCAACCCAAGAACAAGTGACATACAGTAACAAATTATACAATTGATGAAAGGACAAGAAAGGTATCTAAATAGTCGAGAAGATCAGAAAAAGCTTTTGGGAAGGGATGCACTTGGTCCATCACCCAACAAAATAAAAGATTCTAAAAGGTACACTCTATGAACAGGTTCCTTTATTTCCTCAAAAGATTTTATACCTTGTCCTCCAACTACACCGCATGAGACATAGAAGAGTCACCCGCAAAGCTTTTATAGGATCAATAGTTTAGTTAGAAATACTTTGGACTATATTTGTTGTTTAAGTTTACCAGTCACTACTATTCATTTATGTCATTATCAATGCTTTGGTTGTGACATATTGAAATGATCTAGTAGAGTCTTCCTTGTCTGACAATGTCATTATACCTTTAAAGAAATCATGTCCGGTTGAAAATTTGAACTAGTATTTAAGGCCACACTTTTAAGATATTAAAGGATATCATTCCAAGTGCTAGTAATTTAGTATTTTGGAGTGTTGATATTAAACTTCTATGCTTCTAGAAATGATAATAAAAAATAAAAAATAAAAAATAAAAGATCATATGTGAACTTATCAAATAGAATAAATAATAATTATGGGCTAAGTTGACTAAAGTTGTTAATTTTTATAATAAAATTGTTCTTCACAAATTTTATTTCATTAAAAACGGATATTACTACTTACTTACTTAGTTGTTCACCATCCCCACTCCAGGAAAGTTTTAGCTTCCTTCCATCCGTAATTACTAATTGATAGTGTACGTGGGATTTTTTATCTTATGAAAAGAATTTTGACGTAATTTGCTTCTTAATGTTGTGACAACAAAGAGAAAAAAGTAACCTACCCAAAAAAACAAGAGTAAAAAGTGAATTGATGAGTATGGACTAATGAATGTGTAATGTTCCTTAACCTGCATTAGAATATGGTTATGAGAAGTGGCAGCATTGAAGCATTTGCAAAGGCCATAATACCTGTCAAAATCAACTCTTTGAACGCTAAGGTCTGAAAGAAATCATGAAAATTTTCAATACTGCCACTTCAATACGAGTTCATAGGACTTTTGTTCCCTGGATAAGTTGCTTCAAACAGAGTGTGCATAGCTTTGCATGCCTTCCTTGCGGGAGATAGTAATCAACAAGCTAATAATTAAAGGCAATAAAAACCAGAGAAAAGTTACCTTAAGACCCAGAACGAGCAGGATAAATACATTCAATGCAAAATTAGCCAACAATGCAATTGTTGCTTGAGAACCCAAAAGCAGCTGTAAGGCATGGCGGGCGTTTCCAGATTCAATAGAATCTTCAACAATTAACCCATCTGATGTTAGCTTTTCAAGTGAAAGTTCCGTCCAATATTGGAGGCCGACGAAGCTTAACAATGTGCAAACTGCTGAGATTGAGAGGTAGCTCACACCCATGGGTAATAACAATAGCTTCTTCACCACAGTCAAGGCTCCAAAATTTCATGAGACCCAAATTGGCATGACATTTTGGCCGCAAAACTTATCATAGAGTAGAAGCAAGCCGGAGAGGCGAAGACTATGACTCAGCTTCTATACACTCCAAGATCAACCCTTAAAATATCATGGAAATGCCCCAAATGACATCAATAAACCTGCACTGAAAATCAAAAGTTAACCATAATTATACTCCAGGATAACACCAAAAGGCCTAGTATACTTTTTGACAGGCACCATATCTTCAGCTTTCTCAGACAGTCCTAAACAAAGAGGTGTCATAGCTTCTACAAGAGGTTTAAAAACCCTAAAAATGTATGTCCCTGTAGACATTTTGCTGCAATTTCTATTCTGGCTTCTACCTTCCTTGTGTCCTCCAGACTGTCACACTATCATCTCAAGTCTTAAGTCAACAACGCTTGCCCCACCTTCTCGGGCAACGCTATGTTTATCATTTTTACCCCATTTCACTCTATAGAGTGTGATAATTTCATTTAAATAATACACCGGCAATTTTCTTTCCGTCCAACCTAAACAGTCATTTCTCCCCTTTTTTTTTTTTGTTGTCTTCCCCTCCCCCTGGCAATGCCTCAATGTGGAACATGTTCCTCTCGCTCTTATCTAGCAAACTTATATCACTACAACCCACCTTTATAGGCTAGATTGGTCTGGACCCGATGTATTCGTCGATAATATACTAAATCGTAGCCAAACAGACCTCAATTCAAAGATAGAACCTTCTTTTCACTAACCAATTTTAGAAGGGGGAAAAAAAAAAAGGCTGCGTTTAAATTTGAGCTTTCTACAAACCTTTTTTTTATAAGTTCAAGCACTCTACAAACATCCAAGGAAAATTAAAGCAAAAGTGAAGGACATATCTTCTTAATGGATCCCAATATCGACAAAATTCATACATAATACTTGGAGATTTTAATAGGCAAAGCCAATTGAAACAATAACGACGACCCAAAAACCCTAAAATTAACTACAGAAAGAGGCTGACGAATTCAAGACAAGGAAACCGAGAAGAACACGAGTTGAGTGAAGTACATATATAATTCATGAATTGAATGAAGAAAAAAACAATAATCTACGCATGAATCTGCAAAAAAATATATACGTGTGTCTGTGCGCGCAGATTTGTATGTGCATAGACACAAAAATATAAAATACGCAGAGGATCGAAAGAATTGCGAACCTGTTTCGATCTGAAAATCGAATGTGCTCGGCGTCGGAAGGAGTTTCTTGACCTTCACCTACATTCCATCAGAGAGAGGGGCTCGGGAGTTGATACCATCGGGTCAGCTTTTGAGAGAAAGTAAAAACAATAATAGCGATAATGATTATAATAATAATAAGAAAACATAAAATGGGCAATGGAACCTTCCTAAATTCCTAGTACCTTAACTTTGTCCCTGCCTTCGTTTTGGAGTCACCCCCATTCCTTTGTTCCCTTAATATAATTTATTTATTTTTTAAACTAAGGCTTTGCTTAATAACATAAGCACGTATCTGCGTATGTTAAAAATGTATAAACACATATCAGAAAATTCACCATTAATTGTTTTTAATTTTTACTTAGATAAATTTTCTCATTTTCATTCTCAACTAACATTCTTATCTCATAAATTTTTAAATTTTTAATTTAATTTTAAATTTTAAGCACTATAAATAATACTAAAATAAATTTAGTACTTAAAAAAATTATATATTTTTCAAACCACTCTTTTTTTTACCTTTTCTTTTCTTTTTATTTGATAATATAAATAGATGTATTTTGTACATTGCCTCTACTTATATAATTTTAGCACAACAATCTTTGTTTTATACTCGTCCATAAAAATAATAATTAGCCAATAATTTTTTTGAGAAAATAAATTAAAGTAAAATGTTTATAAAATGATATGCAGTTGATTTATAATGATGCTCATTTTATAAATAATACATGCTTAATTTTCCTTAATTTTGTTTTTTTAATATTTACAAAATTCTTACTAGGCTTAGGCAAAACCAAATAGGACTTTCTTTATGCATCACTTTTATTCTGCAGCTTATTGATACAGTCATTGTATATAATATGCTTGGGTCTGTTTAGAAGTGCTGTCAGTTTTTATTTTTCATTGTGTGCTATAAGCGTGTGTTTTCATTTTTTATGATCTGATAATAGCATTTATGAGTTACCGTTTTATAAACAGTACCAAATCAATGTTTTAGAATAAAAAAACAAACATATTTTAATATTTTTTATGTTTCTTATTTTTAAAAAAATAAAAATAAAAAATAGGAACTAAACGGATCCAACTTTCTATCATCACTTTTATTGTATAACTTGTAATATAATCATTATATGTAGTACAAGATTTCAGAACAATCCCCTATCGTGTCCAAGAAACAAATGCAAGCTAAGGCCGAACATAGCCGTTGCCCCCCAATAAAACCAAATTATGCGGGAAAATCTTAAAAACTGGATAAAGGTGAAAAAAAAAAAGTATTTACACCGTGATTAAAACGAAGGGAATTATTTAAAACCCGCAAAAGATATAATAAAAAAAGTGCCAAGTCATATGATGATTTGTCACATCATAATTTATTACGAAAACTAAGTTCAAAGAATTAAATGTGTAAATGTATATAATTTTTATAAAATAATACCTGATTTATAAAAATGAAACACTGTACACATTTTATATTCAATATTCGGTTAATTCATACAGGATACTTACTTTGAGTCGTGGCTGAGTTAAGTCTTGCATTAATAGAGTGTTTGGATAGGTAACTTATAAACTATAAATTATATATTATAAGTTAGTTTTAAAAAGTTACTTTTACAAATAGTTTTTATAGAAAATCGTATTAAATATAAGTAGCATTTTTAAGCTACTTTTTTATAACCAGTTAAATATAATTTTAAAAAGTTATAAGTTACTAAATAAGTTGGGTTCAAACACTCCCTAAAAATATGAATTGATACTAAGTGGGTGTATAAATCGAATTAAGTCAAGTTTATGCTAAACTTATAGCCGAATTGACCATTCAATAAACCAACAGAATGAACTCAAGCCGATTTTAAGTTAGTTTAGATTAGTTCGGTCTGCCAAACTCTGGTCCTCTATTTTTGGGTGAAAGTTTGATTTATTCACTTAAAAATAAAAAAGAATGCTAAATTTTGTACCTTAATCTATAAAAAAGTTAATAAAAAACAAGGTACAAAACAAATTAATAATATTTAAATACAATAAATAAGGGTTAAAGACAAATATACAACTTGTATATAAATTTTTATAATCAACATAAATTAGTTCTTGGTTCAATTCAGACCTCAAAAGTGTTACTCAAAAAATTGAACTAACTATATCTGTTTGACTAATTTAAGACACATCCTCATGCTGAACCTTTAATAGATCTGAACCAAATTAACCTAAAAAGGTCGAGTTAGTTCGGTTATCGAGTCTTTCGGTCTTTTTTTTTGTGCACCCTGACACAATTTTTTATTTTGTATTCTTTTAAATTACCTCATTGGATTTTTTATTTTTTTTTTGTCAATAAAACTACCTTTGTTGCCTTTTAACTTCCGTTGTTCACCTTCAACAGCCTGTTTGGAATTTGAAGGAAGAAAGAAAAGGAAAGGAAAGGGAAGGGAAAGCGCAAAAAGGAAAGAAAATTTTACATTTAATCTGTATCTATCTCTATCCTCTTTTTCTTCATTTCTTTTTACAAAATCCAACAGAAAAAGAATAACAAACCGTAATTTTTTATTCCCTTCCTCAAGTTACAAGCAGACTGTAATAGTTCTCCCAATAATGAATTGCCTCCGCAATTGAATCGGAGGACCACCCCAATCCGCACACGCTCTCCACTGTTTTCCGGACCCTTCCGGAAGCAAAACCTGTTGAAGGAAACCCCAAAGCAGAGAGAGCAGTGGAAACCCTCACGAGTCGCGACCCTTCCGGAAGCAAAACCTTTTAAAGGAAACCCCAAAGCAGAGAGAGCAGTGGAAACCCTCACGAGTCGCAACCCTTCTGCAGAGATTCGAGCCCTAGACCAAGAAAATCGAAGCAGAAGGATGGGGATAATTAGGAGAAGTTTCACATTCATAGCGGGCACAGTGTGTGGGATATACATAGCTCAGAACTACAATGTACCCAACATACGAAAGCTTGCCAACACTGCGATTTTAAAGGCGAAGCAAATCGAAGAGAAGTACCGGAAGCCCAAGAAAGGCGACGATGCCGTTTAGTTGTTTACGGAGATATACAGATATAGATCTCTAACACAGGTTTCTTACTAATCCAATAATTTTTTTTCCCCTTCTTCATTGGGACCTATGTAAAACTATTGGGCTTTATACAAAATCTACAAATGAGGGTTCTGTATTGGATACTGGAAGAATTCAGTGAAATTGGTGGTTAGTAGATTTGAATGAATGTTTAGTTCTATCTTTCGCAAACACACTCTCTCTATATGTATACGTGCACATACCTAACTACATACATATAGATGTTCATAGGTGGAGAATTATACTTGTATGATATATGTGCATGTGTATATGCATAACAGTAGTATCATATGGATTGAAAGATAAAGTGATATGCTGCTGATATTCTGGTTGGAAAGATAATTGCAAAGGTAACCCAATTTTGTTGCTATGTTATGTAACAATGCTGTGTAATTTTGGTGTATGACTGGCCTTTATGGATAATTTCAATTATAATCAATACATAGTGTTTGTGCAACACAAGACCCCAAATTGCTACGGTTGCCTATACTCAAGACCCCAAATTTGGTTAGTGTATTTTTCGTGGAAGAAGTGTCCTGCTAGTGTGTCTTGCATCGCAGATTTTAGTGGAAGAAGGGTAGTGAATCCTTACTGAGTGTCTTGTGTTGCAGATTGGGCATTTCTCGCATTGCAGGTGACATGCTTTCTCTTGTGACTCCTCTTATTACCATTGGAGGGGAATAGTTTTCTCTGTTCAATAGGAATGAAAGGTGAATCGAAAGGAAAAAGGAGGGGCGCTAAATTCATCTAAGCCAACCACGATCAATCCCTCAAAAATGGGGTGGAAAGAAAGAAGGAAAGGATGGAATTTTCACTTAAATTTTTTCCCTTGAAATAACACAACTTTATTGATGTGCAAGGTTATCATGCTAAAATAAAGTAATGTTCTTTCCTTTATTTTTCCTTAACACTCAATCAAACAGATGGAAAGGGATGACAATATGCTTTCCCTCCCTTACCTTTTCTGTCTCTCTATCTTTTCCTTCTTTTTAATTTCCATTCCTTCCATGAAACAAAGCACTAGGATTACTAAGGTGCTTCAAAGATACGTCTGTTTGGAGATATGTTTTTGGGTGAACAACTTTCTGGCTATTTACTTCATTCAACTTTATTTTGTTTGGAACCCTGAATACAGTATTTAGGGGGGATAGCCTAGATGGAAGAGGACCAACCTCTATCCAGCAGGCAAAGTCATCCTTGTTAAAAGCTGTTTGGCTAGTGGTTCCTCCTGTTGTTATTTTGATACAATTCCTGCTTCTTTGGCCAGTAGGTATAGAAGTTGTGAAGAAGTTTCCTCTAGCAAAGAGTTCAGGAGCTTATTCTATTTTCTGGAGAACACAAGTGTGAATACTGGGCATACAATCTCAGAGAGAGAGAGAGAGAGAGAGAGAGGCTTGAGTTGTAACTTTTTCAGTAATGAGCACATCGTCTTTCGGAAGTGGAGAAATCTATGTTGTTATCTAAACAAATTCAAACTGTTTAATCCAAATGAATGAATAGATCCCTCAAATCTACCCATTTCCTGCACTCTAAAATTGCTCTAGCTTTTACCGCTTATAAGCTTTCTGAAGCTTGCACAGCTCATTCGAACATTTCATTTTACTTCCTTTAAGACTCCTTCCACCTTGCGCTTTCTTTTTTTTTTTTTTTTTTGAATATGCTGTTATTCCATTCTTGCCATATGTACTATATGAGAGCGCCAGTGGCCAATTTTCTTATTATAATTTGGTAGATTTTCCAGTTAAAATGATTTGTAACCAAGAAATTTCAGCATCCCTACTAAAACTATATCTATTCAACTAGCAGAGTTGATTGGTGTGCTGCCGTTCCACCCTTGAAATGCAAGAGTGAAAGAATAGATGTTCTATTGATTGAGTTGGTGGTGCTTACATTATGTTCTAGATAAGAGTAGCAGAGAGTGTCCAACCTTGGGATTATTCTCCAAGTTGATACGCTTATTATGCGTACTTTAGAATTGGTATTTCCAAGGATCTTGTAACTTTGGGAGGAGCAAGCAATTTAGGAATATTTAAGTGGTCAATGGTGAAAGTTTTGAGAGACTGCTGCATTGTGGAATAATATGTAGTCATAAGATGACATTCCACACCAACACCCCCCCCCCCCCCTCTCCTTCCAAATTTCTACAGAAATAGGAATTTCTTTTAGTCAAATCCCTTAAAAGTTTTCATGTTCAGCCCAGGGGGCTGGGACATGAGTCCTGAATTCCAGCAAATTAGTTTATTGTGGGAAAATATTAACTTGATTACACATATGATATTTTATCATGGAAAAATATTTATCTATTTCGTTTTTTCAAATGTTTAATTATGTAACATGAGAAGGTAGAAGAAAACAGGAAAAAGATTGATGTATATATATTTCAAAACAAAGTAAAACTGAAAATATAAGCAGATGATCCTCTTAAACAAGATATTTTCTCACTAGGTGGTGATCAAAAAAGCTGTTTTATTGGTCTTAGACAAACCTCCATGTCCTGGGTACTTCTAGGTTAATACAATGTACTTTGTTAGTCGAGACTCGAGTTTTCTTCACTAGAATGCAGTTGATCCTGTGCTTTACTTTTGGTGAATTCCTCCTAATATATAAGATCTGCACCGTGTGGGAACTATAGAAGGCTGTTTTATTGGTCTTAGACGAGCCTTCACGGCCTGGGTCTTTCGAGGTTAATACAATGTACTGTGTTAGTTGAGTTTCCTTCCACTAGAATGGAGTTAATCCTCTGCTTTACTTTTGGTGAATTCCTCCTGATGTCTAGGATCTGCACCCTGTGGGAACTTCCAATTTGAGTTGGTCTGAAAGAAAGAAATCTGGACCTCTGGAATTCTGCTTCCTACATTTGTTTCTAGTTGGTTGGAGCCTCAAGCACTGACTCATGGCACAAACGGTGAAGAAAGATACAGCACAATCCTTACTATATGGATTTTTTTTTTTTTTTTTGGGAAAGGAGGTCTAGCTTGGAGCTTTTCTTATTCCCATCCGAGGGTCTATCTTGGAGCCTGGGCTTGAAGGAGATCCTTAATCAGCTTGATATACATCATCATAGTATTATTTTGTTAGTTTGTTATTTTTATTTTCACTATTTTGGTGTGTGGGTTATTTCTGGGAGAGGTTGGATTTCTGTCCTTCCTAATTGCTCTGCTCCCTCATTGCCCTACCAGTGGCTAAGATGGTGCGGCCACAAAGTAGCTAACATGGAATCCCTGAAGTCCTCTTATGGCTTATCGGCAGTTATTGGAGGAGACTCCTTGTATACACTTCAATAGAGTTGTCATGTTCAATCTTCTATTTTCACTCAGTGGGGATGTCAGCTTGGTATATAGAAGTCTATAATCAGGGTACTAACTAGAAAGCAGGCAACTTATGGGCAACGGTGTTCAATAATACTTGAGGGAGTCGATTTAATTTTAAGTATGTGACCGCACAGGGCGATATTGGTGTTTTTGCTTAACATGCTGAGCTTAAATGCATCTGATTGTTACATGGCCCTTAGAAAACAAATTTTACATTCATCTCTGTTGGGTGGAAATGAGCCTTTTCAGGTTTATATTCACACATGAAAGTTATTCTGATCCCTCTCTACATGGAAAACCTGGGAAAACAGATTTAGCAATGATTCTTACCGCATTTTTTGGCTAAACTAACATATCACCAGATTTGGCCATTTCGAGCTCCACTGCACTTGCTTCTTTTAAGTGCTAAGCATGCTCTGGCCCTTGGTTATGATTATTACCCGGTGATATGTTACTGTATAGGTCTTAAAGAGTTTCTTGTAAAGGCAGGGAGCCAGCTGAGGGTATCATCCCGCCTCTCTTGGATAAGCTATTAACCCTTTCATACAAACGCAGCAAATCAGTGGTATGTTGGCACTATGCAAATCGGGCAGCTGCTGCTGCTGCTCTGGAACCAGAAGAATAGTTTAACTGACATGGACTCAAGTCTTTTTTCTGTTTATCTGGGTTCTTCTGATATATTTTTATTGCGTGTGATACAGGAGGACTCTCTGGCTTTCCACATACAATTCCTTTGTCAAACTTCCAGGTGCTTTTTCCTACAAGTTTACTGGTTCCATATATGGAGTTCTTGATTGTCCTTTCTCAATTATTGTTATGCAGTTCCTTGTTGCTTGTTACTGAGAAATTATTCATTCCCTTTGAGCACCACATCACTCCTCTAGTAGTGGAGCGAGTCCCTCACCTGTTAGGTGAATCCGGTGGGCGTGATTGGGATCCACCTAACAAGGGAGACTCGCTACATTGTGAGGGGAGTAACGTGGTATTCTTGGAGGACTCACTGAATACGTTTAGTACAGCGACCTGATTATTTGGTTATATCTTGTTTTTAAGGACAAAAAAGGGTTTGGTGGGATTTAGAACCCTGATCACTGGGTTATATCTAGTCAATGGAAATGGTATGATATGTTTTTCATAGCCTGCTTGGTCTAAGATCGGTCCCAAACTAGAAAAAAGGTTCATGGGTGCATGAGTTGTTTGAAGAATTTGGATGAATTATTATAAAATATTTTGCAATATTGTATTATCAAATAGGACAACAGATGTGGTGAAGGTGTTATGCCTCAATGCATTAGTGTTAATGCATGTGATTAAAAATGAGTGATAAGTTTAAAGTTGCTAATCTAGTGGCTCAGGACACTGATCAGTGGATACCAGATCTCTAATATGGCCTCAGAATTGGGTTTTGAATTGAATAATCTTAATGGATAACACCCAACCACCATTAGTAGGTGTCGACCCAAAGTGTTGATGGTCCACGCCGTGCCTGGTTTGTCTATTAGCTTGGCATTGCGACCTTTTGTTTTCAAAGGGAAAGATGGACCGCATTTAGTTAAGTAACTTTCTTAATATTTCTCAATAATTAAATATGGGACACTGTCAAACTAATTGAAGTGCGTGGACAATCACTAGACTAAAATGCCTTTTCTTGTTTCTTTTTTAATCACTGGGGAGAAGGAATTGTTTCTTTCCATCCAAGTCCGGCGTGGTTGTTTAAGTGTGCCTTGAAATTTTAAGGAGTTTTAGAATGTGTTTCAGTTCGAGTCAAGCTCAAAACAAAAGATAAGAGTGTTTCATAATATATTTAACCTTGACTTGTTTATATGATAAGGCGATTTTAAACGAGTTTTTAGCAAGTTAAACACAAGTCAAACTCAAATAGTTTGATCTATTTGCCAGGGTTATTTGTGAAGAATGACTACATAACATCTGCTCCAGTTAGGCAAGATTATGACCCTGACTTGACTGAGGCAAGGTTAAGAGTTTGATTCACAGTGAGAGTGTGGTGCTTAGTTTATTTAGTTTACTAACTTATTAATTCCGTCCTTGCTAAGTATACTTGTAATTAATCTATTCTCTAAATATATATATATATATATATATACATATATATGTCTGTGTGTTCCAGTTATAATTAGACCTTGAAATGACGAACGATCTTTAAATGGGCTATCCTGTCTCTATGCCAGGCTTCAATATCTGATACATGTTCCAAAAATATATACAATAATGGAGGAATAAAATTGTGCATCATATGTATATTTGTGTAAACCGACAGACCTTCACATAATCAAGAAAGATAAAGAGCTCATTGCCAAAAGGCAAATGCTAGCCACCATTGCGGTGGTTGGACAGTGGGGCGCCACACCAGATGGGGCTCACCAGCAATTGGGAGGAGAAGACAATGTTAGAAAAAATTTATTTGGGATTCCATTGGAAATGGTTGATACAGTGTTTGAATGATGATTATATATTTTAAAGAAAGATGATTCTCCTCTGCTTTGCATTTTAGAGAGAGAAAGTAAGGGATTTTTTTTTAGAATTTTATTTGCGAGTGGACTCTTGTGAGCCTTTGGATATAATTTTAATAATTTTAGACAGATATTCTATTAAGGAAAAAAAGTTCGGAGGAGAATGGAAGATTGGAGTCTGGAGATAAGCCGATTCCTAAACAAACTAATTGAATTACATGGACAACCACTAGACTAAAAGGAAAATTACATTTTCATCAATTTTCTCAGCAACCAAACAGCCGAGGGTATGTGGGATTGGGTGGTTTACTGCCTTTTTGAGACTTCAATACATGTGACTGGTGTAAATGCTGATCTTGATTGTGTACTAAAGAAGTTGAAGGCGTGGTTCAATTCAATGCATGGAAGATCATTTTGCATTTCTTTTTCTTGTTTCTCGCCCAAGTCGAGCATGAGTTATTTGCGTTTGACTTAAAAATTTAATTTTTTTAAAAATATATTTACACTTAACTTGTTTATCATGTAAAATATATTCAAACTTAAACTCGTTTATCTTTAATGTTGATTTCAAACCTTAAAATGATGAACAATCTTCAAATGAGCTACCATTTCGGGATGCTAGGCTTCAGTATTTGAGACACGTTGTCCAAAAAAAAAAAAAAATGTACAATGCCATGGAGGAGGAAACAAAAATTTACATAATTTGTATATTATGTGTAGACCGACACACTTTCAATCTTGGCCCCCACACTTCACGTGATCAAGAAAGGTAAAGAACTCATCGCCAAATCACCCAAAGATCGAACCAGAGCTCGAAAACTCGCACAAATGACCCCTTTACCTGCCCGAAAGAGATCACACTTCAAGTGCAGCTGCAGGGTACTGGGATGCCGGCACTCCGTGTGAATTTGACCGGCTGATCTTTGCAGCCACCTCGGCCACAACAAGCCTGGTAAGAAACAGCCCAGCCACCAGAGCCGCCGCCATCAACATGGTGAAAACTCCATTCCAGCTCTGTGCAGAAATATAACCGGTTAACAACGGTCCAATAGCGGCTCCAATAGAACCCGTTCCATCTATTATCGCCGTCACAGTCGCAAGCGCGCGCGAGTTGCCTTTCAGCGAGCTATGTGTCCCGAGATCAGCCGAGACGGCCGTCGTTATAAGAGCGTAAGGCCCATTCACGAACATGCCGGCAATTAGCAAGAGAACAATGTTCACAGTCAAAGAAATGTGGCCATAGATTCTGTACAAGAAGAGAGCCGGGATAGTACAGTACATGAAGCTTGCAGCCGTTATGGCTCTTGCATCCAGGTGGTCGGAAATGTGGCCGGCAAGGATTCCTCCGACCACACCTCCGACGTCAAATAGTGTAGATAAGTTTCCCGCCGCCTCACTGGATAAGTACTTGCCATCAATAGCTGCAATGTGACAAAAACACAACAGAAGGAAATAAGAACACATTTCATTAGTTAAAGCATGTCATACCAAAAATGGGGGTGAGTCATGTACCTGTGTGGCTAATGTAGAATGGAAGCCAATACAGAAATGTATAAGCAACCAATTTAGCAAAAAAAAGGCAAAGAGCGAAAGGAGCAACGCCTGGAATCCTCCATGCTTCTATGAACCCCACAGCTTTCTCCGTAGTATCCGTCTCTGATCTCAACAACGGTTCTGTCACTCCTTCCCCATTTTTCTTGGGAGAAAGGGCGTCATCTTCATCTACATTAGCTCTGACAGACTCAGGATTAACAGGCAAGAACAGAAAAACCACCATACCGAAGAAAGCAATCATGAAACCAGGAGCAACCATGGACCAACCCCAACCATACTTCAATAAAGCTGAAGCAACCAAAGAACCTGTAACGTTCCCCACAGACGTGTGAGCATTCCAGATTCCCATTATAAGCCCTCTCTTCTTCTTCCCAAACCAATTTCCGACGACTGCAACTACTGAAGGCCAGCCGGTTGATTGGAACAAACCCGCAAGCATTTGGAAGATCAAATAGTAGTAGAAAACATGGATATTTGCCCAGTACCCAGCTCCAAAGAATGAAGTGAACAAACCTGTTCCCACCATACCTACTGTTAAAAAAATTCGTAGGTTCATTCTATCACCCAAATGCCCAGAGAAGTACATTCCCAGAGCATAAACAGAGAGGAAAGCTACATCGAGATCCCCAAGCAAGACTGTCCCGTCTGCTCCGTTAAAAGGGGCCCAACCATTTCCAAGAACCCAAGAATTTTTTTTCCTTTCAATTGGTTCATGAAAGTAAGCTCTTTGCAACGGGAAGAACTTCAAACCCAAATCTGAGGATTGCGGATCAAGAGCACTTTTCACAATGCTTGTAGTTTTTCGAGCAGCATGGTAGCTTGAGTATGCTAAGAATGTTACTATCAGGACAATGGCTTGGTGGGTTTTGAAAGAGAGGGTGGATTTCCTTATGTTCTCTAAGAATTTGATTCCAAGGGGCTTGCGACTATTGCTCTGTTGTGCTGGTTCTAACGTTGGACCCATGTATGGATTGTTACTCTTTCCCAGAAACAGAGGAAGAAAGTAATGAAATTCCTCTGGTAGATTCAAGAAAGAGCAACCTGATGACAACAGAAAGAAGAGAGAAAAAAAAAAACTAGGGAATGAGATATGAATGTAGTTAAGCAAGCAAATTGAAGCTAGTTCGTGCTGATGCAAACAGTAAATTTAAACAAGAGAGCCAACAGAAATATTCAGAAATAGAATGAGATTTGGAAGCAAATAAAACAACAATTTTGAGCTTTAATTGTATTCATTCAAATATGGATTTGATAATTATTATTAGGCTAAATAATAGATTAATCAAGAAGTGATACATTATAATCCTCGGAATTTCAACTTTCTAAGCTGAAAGCTGAAAAAGCTGTAAGACAACCATTTCCGAACAATTCCCAAAACCGAATCACCAAATTGAAGTTAGTTATTAATTGATGGCAAAGCAAATGGCAGCAAGTACTTAAGTATGAAAGAAATTCAATAAAATTTTCCTGGAAAATCCTATTTCCCTTTCGATTCAAAACATAAAAAAGAAAAAAGAAAAAAAGAAAAAACAGTCAACCGACCTGCCAAAAGATACAATCAAATAAACCCAAACAGGGCTATAACTTCTAGTCCTAAAAGGAAACGTGAAATTAATTCATACATGAACACAAATCAACACCGAAAACCAACAAAAAGCAAAGCAATTTAAAGCTTCAGACAATAGACGTGAAAGGCATATAAAACAAAAATAAAACTCTGCCAAAAGCTCTTGCCATCGGGCTTGTTTTGGCGTAAGTTTCAGTCCTAAAATGAACCTTGAAATTAATTCATACATAAACACAAACCAACACGAAAACACAACAAAAGTAAAGCAATTTAAAGCCTTAAGACATAAAACGTTTTGATTGTTATTATTATTTTATCGTAACAGCTTCAATGAACTGGAAAACAGGGCCTTGAAGCAAATTTATGGTTTCAAAAAACACAAACCCACGATTGTTTAACCCATAAACAAAAAAATCTATTGATTACATTTTGCAAAATACAATCTCTCCTTGTTCAGAAGGATCAATGGTTTCACAACTCCGGAAATCTTTCAGAGAAAAAAAAAAAAAACTACTGAGAGAAGAAGAAATGAGATGATCAAGAACTACTTTCCCAAAAAAGAGATGATCAAGAACAAACCTGCAAAATGCAAAGAAAACACTAGTGAGAGAGCTTACCAGATCACCGCTCACCAGATCGTTAGTTCTCTCTCTGCAAAGTACAAACACACAACCTGTTGGTACTTTCTCTCTCTAGCTCTGGTTCGGAAAGCTCAAAGGCTTTGAGCAGGCATGTAGCTACGCGTGTATTCTTTTTTAAAGGCACACGGTAGTGATATTCAATTACAGAAATACCCTTGTCTTCCCTGTTTATCATCATCCTGTATGGAGCATTGGACTTCAATGGCTTTTGGAGAGTAAATTGACGATAACACCCTCGTTGAGGTATGCAACTCTTGCAATTTCTGCATTAAAGGGGGTTTGGATTACCCCTTAAAAAAATGTCATGAGGCATAAAGTATAAACTTAAACTAGTTTTAAAAAGTTACATTTTTAACTGACTTTTAAAACTTAAGTTAGTTCTAAATGTGTATTTTTTTTAACAAGAGGTAAATACAGTTAAAAAAATCATAAACTTCTAAAAAATTTGCATCCAAGCACTCTCTAATTAGAAAATTAATTTATTTATTCGACCAATTAAAAAAAACTCATGAATAGGGCATATTAAAGAAGGGTTAATTAGTCGAAGAATAAAAATTAATTTATTTGTTTGTAATCTGCACTACAATTTTATTGAATATTTAGTCGATTGGCACTCCCTAGAACATATCTGAAAAGTTTAGGCAGTTTTAAATCATATAACAATGATAATTATTTGATGTTAATTAAGTATTCAACTCTTGCTTATCTAAAAAATTTTCGTCTAATCCTCTTGGTGTAGAGATGTATTTGCACCAACAAAACATAATCTGTCATGTTCTTCATGTTGGCCAATCAATATATTGACTTTAGTTTCTTTTTATTTGAAAAAACAAATATTAATTTTCTTTTTATTTGAATTTTATTTCTAATTTGAGTCATTTGCACAGTAAAATTGTCATCCAATCAGGAAGTACTTATCCCAGAAAAAGGAAGAAGAAGACGAAACATAACAAGGGATGGAGACAAGAAGCGAAACAGCTTAGTTGAAGCAGCTGTCTTTGTGCACGAGGTCACAGGTTCCAACTCCCTCGCCGTTGGGCCACTTATGCTTTATATACAAGTGTAAGCCTGAGTTGCAGGAATGGGTTCAATATTGTGACCCGTCTTAGAGAGCCGTCTCGTAATAAATATATATATATGCGTATGTATCAAAAAGGCTATTTTTTTAATAATTTTGTACAAAAAATTTTATAACAATGATGTGGTAGCAATATTTTTAAGTGAATAATTCTCATTTAGTTACATCATTTGATGGATTCTGCATGAATTTTCTGTTTGAATAGTATAACTTTATACGAAGAAAAAAAAAGTTACCAGCCTTCTTGAAAGTAAACTTGCTTTTGCATGAATACCATCATTTTTTTTGTTAACCGTGTGTTCGGGCCAGTTTGTGTGCATCTTAACTAATTTTAAAAATTGTACAATCTTCTTATCTCATACAAATCAAGTGATTACTAAATTAAAAATTATGAAGAAAGCCTTAAGAAGTTGATAGCACTCTTGGACTACCATCATGGTTCTTCATTTTGCTGAACCTACATTTGTGGTAAATGCTTTTTCACCACGATACTTTATATTTTGTTTGGAACTCAAATTTTTTGTTTAAAAAAAAAAACGTGATAAAAAATAAAATAAAATTACTATTTTATTTTATTTTAATTTTTTTCACTTTTTTTTTTATTAAAAATTCAAATTCCAAATAGAGCATTAGTGTTTTCGATATTTCCTTCCAATAGTCAATTTTTTTTTCTTGGATTTTGATCCAAGAGCTGAGATTTTAAGATATTGATACCTTAAAAAAATCCTCCAAGGAACTGGAGAAAAATTCCACAATTTTTGGTGCATAAAGTTAGAGCATGACGAAGCCAATGTGAGATTCGAAACGCAAAAACCGTTTTCTTGGATGTAGAGTTAATATAGTGTACATATGATCTTCCTCAGACTTAATAATAATGAGAATCTTATACACTAAATTACTCTTTTTAATATATGTTTCTCCTCAGACTTAATAATAATGAAAATCTTGTACACTAAATTACTCTTTTTAATAATGAAAATCTTGTACACTAAATTACTCTTTTTAATGCATGCTTCTCCTCAGACTTAATAATAATAAAAATCTTGTACACTAAATTGCTCTTTTTAATGTATGCTTCTGCCTTCAATGCCTTTCACAATATTTCTGAGGGGCTCATTTGGTAAAGGGGTGGGGTGGAGGTCTAAGTAGTAATTCAAGGAGAAGGTTGTCATGACAAATACTTAGCTTTAGCTTTTACTACGCTCAATTAATTTAACCAGTACATAATTTGTTATTTCTGATAAGCAATGGTTATATAAATTTCAGTCAGAAGGAGAGGTGATATGAAATTTTGGATGCGTGGATACTGATGGGGACTGATCAAGAGAGGCCGACCATGACCCTTGTGAAAAGTTGATCGATAGACCACAGATGACTTAGTGCTCCGATAGTACTGAGCAAGACCTGGGTGAACACACTGAGGTCGACCAATTTGACCGACCATGTCATACAAGAACACTCCGACCATCTCACTCTACTGCCTATAGGGGCCACTCCTGACACTAAGCACGGCGGCATACTACTGAAGGGATAAGATACGTAGTGGGATAACCACCTTCCCTGCTACATGTCAACGTCAGCCTGACAGGAGTCTCAAAAGACGTCACGTGAGAGAGACAACTACTTCCACAACCACTCTGTCAGAGACCTGATTACCTAATGATGAATAGCTACGAGAGAAGGTACTCATTCCTCCACCAACCGTCTGCAGACACGGTGGAGACCACAACCATGGATGTAAAAGGAGACAATCTCCATCTCCAAGGTATGCATAACTAAAACCCTAACAAAAACTTGGTAGAATCATTTACGAGAGCTTAACTTCGCCATTAGAGGGTCTTTGGCAGCCACCATACTGGTGTTCAAGAATCTAAATTCCCTTTACAGTTAACCGAAACAGCTCACCAGAATCTGAGGGCAAACTATACAAATTTACTGCTTTATCAGATAGTGAATCAAAGTAAATATAATTGGATTTCAACACCTAATAAGAGTTTAATTTTGACACGTGTCAGTTCAAAATTATTTCTAAATCAGTCTTTCCATTTTTTTTTTTTTGCGCCAATTCTGCGTTGCCTTTCATGTAGTTCTTTAACATAGATGGTGTGCCAGTACAAAGTTTCACCAATATGAAGAAATAAACTGAAAACCTTGAATATTTCTTCCTTGGAATAAAACATTTTTCATACTTCTCAGCAACAAAGAGCGATAAAAATAAAGAAATCTCTTTTGAGAGCTATGCTATGGGATTGAACAGTTTAATTGTTTCACTTGTAGACCAGCCACCCTTTTTACCAAATTATTATTGTTTTTATCCTTTTGCATGGGAAGAACAAAGCTCTAGAGGAGAAAAAATGGTGAGTTAAACCCATGATTTAAGACAAGTGGAGTGCAAGTACACTGGGCTAACCCGCTCTTCCCTTGCTTCACTTAGATTGAAATGATTGCTATCTCTTTCTTTTTTCCCCTTTGTTGACATATCCTAACTAAAATCATTTCCTCTTTGTGATACTATTAGATAATTACACAAGAATTTAGCATGTTTGTTTAATCTCGAGCTCCATCTTTGTATGTAACAAACCTTTAGGTGACCAAAATTGGATAAAACATTTTTTTCATAGCGACATTCAACAATCTCTCTTTCATTACAAAAGAAATATGATATCAACTTGTCCCTATACATTAGTCATTCACATTTGGCCAATCCTTTCCTTTTGAAAAACATTTTCTTAAAAATTAATGTACTTTAGAGAAAAGACCATAAAAGGTTGTAAACCTGAAACCTAATAACTCACAACTCCATTCTTAGATGGAAAGAACATTAGAAAGAATTTCCTTATTTTGCATAAGATGATAAGTTGGTTCTTCACATGCTGATTTTTTTTCGCTGATTCGGTGTCGGGGTTAGTTTGAACACATATTGACCAATCTGCAAGTTTGTGTAATTTTTTTGTCATACACAATCTAAGTAATCTCTGACCCAAAGGTCCTATGCTTATTTTAGTTTAGTAGATTTGATCTTGACAAGCCATTAACCCTACAAAAGCTTTAATTGAAGAAGAAAACGGAAAACAAGCAATGGGGAAATGGTGGGGAAAGCTTTAACAGAAAAAAATATATATTTTTTTCTTTTTCTTTTTTATTTTCTCGAGTTTCAAACAGACTGTATAGGATATGGTACCCTTGAAATTCGAAAACTAGAGGAGGGCTATTATAGTAAATCGACTAGACGGCCCAATTCATATGGTCTATAATTAATGGAGCAATTATGGATGGGTGTGGCGACTCGTGAGGGAATATTCGCATCTCCAGACGGAATAATCCCTTGCTTGCGTTCAGCGAATATTCTCTAGCTAACGTGGCCGGCCCCACATTACGCCACGTGGAAAATTAAGTGTACAGAAGAGTTGATGATAAAGACGGTTGAGGCCTGCATTGCTTGGACATTCTTGGCTCTATTGCCGAATGCTTGTCCGAATCAAAGAGATTCATCATTTTACTGCATGCCCGTGTCTGTGCATATATCCACAAATAAATATATGTATGGATTTGTGTGTGTTGTCGTATATATAAATATAGATATAGATAATGTATATGTATATTGCACACATTTTTGTGGACCATGAGAGAAAGCACATAGAGGTTTCCTACTTATGTTTGATTTTGTTATATAAATATAGATAATCTATATGTATATTGCATACGTTGTTGTGGGCCTTGAGAGAAAGCACATAGAAGTTTCCTACTTATGTTTGATTTTGTTTTTTTAGGTATTAAGTTTTCAGCCGATTGGTCGATTATTTTTTTGAGTTTGTGCAAAATAAATGCAGACGAATCAAATAAATTTTACGCAATTTTATATAAAAATGACTAGCCACAAAAAATTACAAGAGATTATATTTAAGACCAATTAACTATGAAGTCACCCTTTCAGTTTCCTCATGTTGGCTTTGCCTTCAAAGAGTAGGGTACCCCATTCTCCTATGGGCATGTCCTACATGCATTCTTGTATCTTTCCATCTTAGCCACCCAATTAATTAGGCTCATTCTTGTATGTGGCTAATAGAATGCAGAAGCTTTTTCTTTTTTCCTATTCCCTTTCTTAACCTTCTTTGTGGTGAGGCTTCCATGTTTGAAGAAAAGTTAGAAAAAGGTTCTCTCCATTGATGTCATGTTGGTCCACTGATATGTGGAAAATGTGCTAGAGAGATGAATTTATAGGCTTAGGTGGCACCATCATTTCATCTGTCAATTTCCCATAAAAATTGATACCACCTTAATTTGTCCCATTTGTTTTTATAAAGATATAGTTAAAATTTGACATGCATGATGAGTATTATATCAGTTTTATGAAATGTAAATTTACCAAAAAGTGATAAATCAATCAAACAATCACACCATGCATGTTTGACAAGTGAGGACCAATGCATTTAGGCCACTCCATTCTTATGAAAATAATTGCATATTGTGGTGTGACCTGTGGCCTTTGATTTTTGCAAATTGTGGATGATATTCAAATCTTATATCATCATTTCAGGCTGCTGGGGAAGAAGAATCAATGCTTAGCAACGAAGAGTCCATCTAAAAAAAAAAAGGCTAAGAAAAGTGGGTAGTACTAGCTAGTTGTCATTACTTTGAAAGTGTTGGTGGGTAGAAAGGCATAAAATTCTACTTGATTTTCCCCTTTTCTTGCAATTTATGGAATGAACACAAATTATTCTCAGGAAAATCTCATTTTTATCCTTAATATTTTATGAATATTTATTTTTACACTCTTAGTTTTAGCCCTCCTCATTATTGCTCCTTTTCTCTCATTTATGCCCTCATTCCAAACATATTATTTATACATATTTCCTAGTGTGCGCCCTTATGCCACTTGTTATAGCTCTTTATAATTTCATATTTATTTTATTTTATTTGTTTAGATAAGACATTTTCTTATTTATTCAAAGGCTATGTTCTCCTTATATCTTATTTTTTTATTAATTAAAGTTATGCCCGTTAACCTAAAAAAATATAGAAAAAAATTAGTCTTAAGAAAAACTTATTCTTTATTTTTTTTTAAAAAAAAACCCAATGGAGATACAATTGTTATCACTTTACATCTCTAATATTGACTTGATTAAGACTTACATACTTTAAATTTATTTAAGACTACTCACATATTAATTTGACTACAGGCCCAATAGGTTAGGTTATATAAAATATGATTAAAAGTTCATAAATCCATTCAATATCTATACTAAAAGAAAGAAGAAGAAAAAAGTGTACAGAGCAATTTGATGTCTATTCCCAAAAAATATGAAAAAAAGAAAATGAAAAATAGCAATAAGAGATAATGGTTGCCATGAAATGATATAATTTATTTTCATATTTTTCTTCCAACTTGCGTAGGCATTTGCAAAGGGTGGACTAGAAAAACATATGAAAAGGTAATTTATTTGGAATTGGGCATAAAAGAGAGATAAAAGGCAATAATGAGGAGTGTTAAAACTCAGAGGGGAAAAATGAATATACATGAAAATAAAGAGGACAAAAATGAGATTTTTCATAAAAATTATGCACAAAAATTCTATTAGTTTTTATAGCATTATTCAAAGATTAAAGACTTTTTGTACAGACTCTCCGCAAAATTAGCTTCCAATAGGAGGGTGATGAAGTCATATTTGATCAATTTTGAGGGCAAGTCAGGTCATTGCCAATGAGCTAATCATAATCTTCTACTTCAAGCATAGCATTTTTAGAATTCAACTTCAATAATTGCACCAAGTTGGTATGGCCCATTCTTGAATTAATTGCGATGTGATAGAGAAACTTGATATTTGTTTTCTTTCTAAAATTGAATTGGTTTCCTCATTTTCGGTCATTTAATTAATTCCAAATTTATATTTCACTGTAACTCTGACCACCAGAAATAGAGACTATTTTACTTTACCCTCCACAACTGAACCAAACACAGATTACCAAAAAAAATCCAGTAGGTCATTAGGTGTATCCACGATTTTACGTATTGCTTTTGTTATATTTCATCTTTTCATATATTTGATGGGTCCTCAACAATTTGAGTCGTTGTAGTCGGTAACACGAAATATTGGTCCGTTTGTAAGGGCAATCCACATAGTGCTTACAACAAGCCGAGTTAATCAAAGAGTTGTTCAAATTTATTTTGATAAGCTTAACAAACTTGAAAAGGTATTTAAGTTTGATTTATTTAATTTTTTAATCAAATTCAAACGAGTTCTAATTAAGCCGATCACGAGCCTATATTGAATTTTTAAGTGTATATAAACTTATCGAGCCAAACTCAAAAAACTAACGGACACTAAAATATATTCAAACTTAATTTTCTTACATAACAAGCCGATCTCAAATGAGTCAAATACGAACCGTGTTCGAATAATTTAATTCGCTTCACAACTAAGTTACCCACACACCACATACCACACGACCAATGGGCCCTCAATGAGTACAAATGTTTAGAATAGATTGTTTCGGTTTTGTTTAGGGCTTAGACATGAACTTCAGCCCTCTTTCCTCAAGCCCACATATCAAAGTTATTTTGAAGGCCTGTTTAATTGAAGACACGGGAAATCCCAAGCGTTATTCAAGTAGAGATATTGAAAGGGGAACAAAAAAAAAAGAGTAATAAACCCTTTATAATTTGAGCAAAAATAACAACCACTATGTAATTTGCACTTAACTACAAAATGGATAAAAATATTAGAATTAACGGTAATTCTGTTATTAAGGTATTTTCGTCATTTTATCTCTCCACAATGGAATATAAAAAAGATGATTTTGTCATTTTATGTTAAAATAAACATTTATTTTTAATAGGAACATTTTTGTTATTTCATCAATTTTTTCATCCATTTTACAAATAAGTTCAAATCATAAAGTGTTCACTTTTAAAACATAGTAGTCTTTTAATTTTCACTCAATCTAAATAAAGTGTAATACCGAAAAAAAAGAAAAAAAAAGGAGAAGCTTTAGCGTAGAAAACCCTGATCTCTAAAGTTCTTGGTGATTTTTGTTAGTGGCATGAGAAGAATATGTTCCAGGGTACAGAGAGTACTAGTCCTCTGTTTTGGTACATGGATATTGAATTGTAATGACAATAATAACCTTTCTACGTTGCAATAGTTTATACTGTTTGGCCGGTCCATATTTTAGACGAGATTTTTTTTTTTTTAATCTTAAACATTGACGTCTAAAGGTTAATAATTAATATTGTGAGCATTTTGTAGGATTTGAGAAAAATGAAAGCGCAAATATTTTTATTTCTTTTTTGACAAACGATAAAAGCATTTCAAAACAAAATAAAAAAAAACAGAAAACAAAATCATACCACTTAAAATTTAACAGAAAACAGACGAGTTTCTATTGGCTTCTAAACTGAATTATGCCTTAACAAATAAGGCCACTTGGAATCTTGGATTCATCCCATGACCAATCACAGGGGGCCATATTATAATTAGTGGGAGCTATTTACTAAAGTGCCCTCATTTTTTTAAATTTTTTTTCGAAAGTCGTATGCATCTAGTTAATAAAGATTTACAAAAAGAAACATGTTCAGAAACCCTTCCAACACCGGGTTCATGGTAATCAATACTTGAATACATATAAGTTTATTGCAAAATTTCTATTCATTTAAGTTGTATTAACACCTCTCTCTCTCTCTCACTAATGAAGTCCATTATATATGTAAAAGAGAATTTTATAAGATGGTAATTTTGAATGTGAATATAAAAATGTCCTCTATTGTAAGCTCTTGTCCAATAAAAAGCATATGTTCTTTAGAACAAAAACTCTATTCTTATATAATTTTTGTACAAAAAATTTTACCAAAATAATGTGACAAACTTATTTTTAAAATTATAATCAAAAGATAAATATTTTAGTTTGAAATGAAAGGATCATAAATTTTCACATCATTTTGTATAAGAATTTTTTATATGCAGCATTACTGATTATTTTATTTTATTTTATTTTATTGAGGAAAAAACATATACTCTGGCACATTGTTTTAAAAACCGGACTGGATCGGCCGGTTAAACTTAAAAAATGGGGAACCGAGCTAGGTAACGGTCCGGTTAACCTTTAAAATCCGCTTTGGTCAAAATCCGGTCAAATCCAGTCAAACCCGGTTAAACCAGTGATTAAACCGTGACCCGGTCAATAAATGCGGTAATAGAACTGGCCGGTTCAATTTTTAAGATAAAATTTTAAATTTTAAGTATTAAAACTAGTGTAAAAAATAAAATACATTTTATTATTATTAATAAATAAATTAATGACATAATTATGATATCACGGGTTAATAATAACTGACCCAACAGTTGAACTAGTAACCTGTGACCCGACCTCTTTTTCAATTCACTCAACGGTCCGATTTTCAAAATATTGCTACGGCATTCATGTTAATTTGCTTTTCTTTGAGATTCTCTGAAAAAAAAAAATGAAACCTTCGAGTGATATACTTAAAAAAAGAGCACGCTGGCACGTGCAAGGCAAATGCATGACCCCTTGTGTTGAGACACCTCTCTCTCTCTCTCACTCTCTCTCTCTCCTTGTTTCAAAAATAGAAACTTCTATAGTTCCATGCAATTCCAAATTCCAATCCATGAATGGAATGGACTAGAAGTTCTCCATTCCAAACTAGGAAAGAAGAGTGTCTAATCTCAACTTTTCAGTGCACCACCCTTATATTAATACCTCCTACCCTCATCAGTTCATAAAAACCCCACGAAGCTTCTCTCTCTCTCTCTCTCTCCAAAAACTCAATGGGTAAGTTGACGAAAAGAAGAAGAAGAAGAAGTCGTAGAGAAAACAAAGATGTCATGGTTGCATCCATTGATTCTCTTCCCAGTGAGCTGGTGGGAGAAGTCTTAGCTCGTACAGCTGCCTTCTCATTCACTGATTACTTCAATGCCAAGTTAAGGTAAAATCCTTAATTAAACACAGAAGTTAATTACCACCCTTTTCATTCTTTTCTTTTCTTTTCTTTTGTTCCTTCTTCTTCTTTAGTTGGATTCTTATTTTTCTTCCTCTCGTTTTTCTGATCTTTTTTTACAGTTGCAAGGTCTTCTATGGAGCAGCAGATGATAACTGCGTATTTCAACAAATTTCACTGGAGAAATTTCCGGTGGTTCCATGGCGCATAAGCGAAGAAGCTTCCTCTTTCTTGGATAGGTGCAAAGAGAGTGGGAACCCAGAGGCCTTGTATAGGCAAGGAGTGGTAAGCAATAATAATGATAATAAAAATAAATAACAGCTATAATAACTATAAAGATTACAACATTAAGACTAATACTATTATGAAACTTTTATATTAATATCAATGTGCAATAAATGTTAATACTTCTGAGTACTTTAGATTTTTATCAATCCTTAGATTGGCAGTAGAGAAAAAAAATTTTAGAGTATCATATAGTTCAATTTTTAAAATTTTTCTAACCATCAAGCCAAAAAAAGAACCGTTCATCTCTGCCTAATAGATCGAAATAGGTAATACCTATACATGTCTATAAATATGTATATATATATGAGAATGAGGTACAACAGGACGGCCTGGAGTTGCAGAACCATGCAATAGAGACATATTCCCATATTCCCTAATAAAGTCATGTATATATATATATAGGTTTCTCATTCTTTCTTCTTGCTCTTTCTTTTGGTTTCTGCCTTGAATATAAGACTTATTTTCCGTTATTTGATGTATTATTGTAGGTTCACTACTTCAGTTTCATGAGACTAGAATATGGGCTAGAGTGTCTGGAAAAAGCTGCAAGCTCGGGACACAGCGGAGCTTTATACGTAATTAGCATTATCTTACTCCTAAGCGGGGATGAATTCAAGCAACAGGGCATAGAAATTCTTAGTGACATAATAAAGAAGTCGAAAGTGAGAAGAAAATTGAGTGATTGTCGCGAGAACTTGAGAGCTATAATTAGAGGGATTTGGATAACAAATCCATTCATTCTGAAACAAAATCGACCCACTTGTTGTGCAATGCAAGATCATCAAAACAGGAGAAAAAGAGGGTGGGAAAGTGAGGAAGACGATGATATCCAATGTACTGCTTGTCGATGCGATAGGGAAGTCGCTTACGTATGTAAAATGTTCCCGCATACCTAATCTCGTTTCTTTTGGTGATTAATTTGATTTGAGTTTTTTTTGTTAGTCTTAGATAAGAAATTTGATTATATTTAAGTATGTTTCGACTGCAATTTCAGTATTTGTTGGACTTTTACTGTTATGTTTTCTCGTCTCAGTTGCCTTCCAATGCATCTATTTCCCTAATTTAACCTCAAATTAGATAATGACAAACATATGAAAGTAGACATTTATCCTTTAAGAAAGTTTAACTAACACAACCTTACAATAAACCCAACAATCACAACATGAATACATAAGAGACACATATAACAGTAAATATTTATCTTTCTAAAAAAGTTTGACAAACGCCACCGCAACCTACAATAAATCCAACAATCACAACATAAATTCTTTACAAGTCGAACTCAAAATTCAAAATCTCACTAACCGGGATATTAAGTAGATAACTGAATGTCACTAAATCACATCGATAGGGGTGCTAAGTCTCTTCTTTTTACTAATATTTTATTTTAATTTGCTATTAGAAAAAAAGTTAAAACACTTGAAAATCTATAAATAAATAAAAAAAAGAGAAAAGAAAAATATAAAAAATATTTTGACTAAAAAAATTAAATGATTAAGCTGATCGAACCCAAATAAACTAATTAAGGTAAAAAAAAAAAAAATTATGAACCCCTGACTATAACTTCAAAATAAATCAAAAGTTAGGCACCACTGTTCTTTTTTTTATTTTTTGGTCTGACATCACTGTTAATCATACACTAGAATTTATTGCCGCAAGAGATTGGAGCGACGTGGCCACCCATATGGCCTTTTCAATTTTACCAAATTTTGTCTACGCTTCGTACGGTAGAGGTTAAATTTAACTTTTTTTTACTAAATTTTCTTCAGGCTCCCTTTAGTAAAACTTAAATTTATCTTTTTTTATTTTACATTTTTTGCTGAATTTTTAAAATTTTCTTACTTTTATAAGTTAAGAAAAGTAAAAAAATAAAACAAAATTTTTTACAAAAACTTTAAAAAACCTGTACCAAACCCGCCTTTACTCTCTTCTCTCTTCTATACTAGGCTGAGATTCAACCCAAGTGATGGTGGCTGTTAAAGCCTGCTATTTCACCGCCCGATCGGAAATTGGATTCCTCGCTTTCACAAACTTAGTGGGTTTTCGAGAAACACAAAAACATTATCAACACATTTCAATTCAAGGAAACCCATTTCTCCCTTTGCAAAAGATTTAAACCACGGAAATTTATAGGGCCTGAGATAGCCAATTGGGTATGTAAAGATTGCTCGTTTGGAATTTGGAAAAGGGAGAAAAGTAAAAATAAAATAAAATAAAATGAAATATTTCCCTTTCCAATTTTGATTTTGCGAAAAAAAACAAATGAGAGGAGAGAGAATCCTTTTCCCCCTTTTTTTCCCTTTCTTTCCCTTTTTCTTCTGACAAAGAGAATGGATGAAAGGAAAGAAAATAAAAAAATTTCCGTTCTCTCTTCAACTTTTCCATTCCCTTCCTCCTTTTCCAATTGTCCAAATAGGCCTTTCGCAAACGTGAAGAACCAGAAAACGGAAAACAAGTAGAAGATTAGATGCAACTTGCAAGTATTACTACTAAATTGCCAAATTCACAACAACAGAACAACCTGATATTCGCTTTTACATTTCAGAATCAGAAAATTAGCTAGTATTCGTCTTTCTCCCTCCCTAAAACAGAACCCAATAGAAACTCCCAAAATCCTAACACCCACCGTGCCCATTTATTTACCTATCCAG
Organism: Euryodendron excelsum; assembly: GCA_033060915.1. Classification (NCBI taxonomy): domain Eukaryota; kingdom Viridiplantae; phylum Streptophyta; class Magnoliopsida; order Ericales; family Pentaphylacaceae; genus Euryodendron; species Euryodendron excelsum. The sequence goes on along the minus strand of CM065396.1, from coordinate 33,316,814 downwards.
CAAAATCACTCAACCATAACGTTGAGCACATCAGACCTCTCCTCTTCTTTCGCCTTGGGCACCACAACCTTCAGGACTCCATTCTTCATCTCAGCCTTGATCTCATCCATCTTGTAGAGCCTCTCCGGCAGATCAATCCTGCTCGTGTACCTCCGTCCGGTTTCCTCGTTCTCAGACTCCTTCTCGCCTTCGCCTTTGATGATCAGAGTGCTCTGTTCCACGGAGACCTTCACGTTTTCTTTTCCCAAGCCTGGCATGTCCATGCGGATGTGGAGGCCGTCGTCGGTTTCCCTAGCGTCCCAGCCTCGGCGGAACCCTGCTCCAATGCCGCGAGATGCGGTGGCATACGGAGAGTCCATGAATTGGTTCATCCCGTTCAGGATCTGGCCGAGGCTCCATATCGATGAGAAAGGATCAAACGCATCTGTATTCAAACATCAAATCAATTCAGGTCAATATTTCGAGGATGAGACCTAGATTCACTCAAATCTCACAAATTAAGAGCGACAATAGAAAGGCAAGAACAAGAACAAATTGGAGGAAAAACTTGAAGACAAAGTAAAATCATTAGCAACTGATACAGAATGGACTCACAAAGTTAGAAAATGGAACGCAGTTAAAAGAAAACTAAAGTCGGCGACGAAAAACAGAGAAAGTTCATGAACAACAGAGTATGTACAGATAGATATAAAGAAAGAGAATTATGGAGAGATCGGACGATTACCCAAGGATTTGGGAGCAAACTCGCCGCGGCGGAAAGCAGAGCGGTTGGCCCGGGGATCGATATCTAGGCTACGCTCGTCATCATCGTCGTCGAAGTGGCGGGAAGCGTTAGTGTTGAAGTGCCGAGAGGCTGACCGGGCAGCTGGGACAGCCGGACGAAGAGCGAGGAGGGAGTTTGGGAGGAGGTTGGAGGAAACGAGTCTCTTCAGAGCAAGTGAGGAAACCATTGCTGACGGAACTTGGAGAGCACACAAGAGCTAGTAGCAGAAAAACTGATTGGGAGATTTTTATAGAGGAGCTATTAGAGTCTCACACTTGGCGGGCACGCAAGGAGCTGGTAATATATATATATATATACAAATTTATACAGAGGGAGAGCGAGAGAGAGAGAGAGAGAGAGAGAGAGAGAGAGAGAGAGAGAGGGGGGATGTGTAGAATGTGCGAGAAGGAGACAGAAGTTTCTAGAAAATTTTTTTTTTTTTTTGGTTACGATCCATACGTGCTGACTCTTGGGTTGGGCACTGGGCTACGAGGACAGTTGTGGAGAAAATATTCGTGGTATATAGCATATTATTATTGCTGATGTTGTATTATAAATTAATAATATATGTTCATATAAATATATTGTAAGATATGTTATATTAGCTAGTGAGATAGTGTGCTCAAAATAATTTATGATCTAAGGCTATAATTTTAAATAAGATCTTCTATATATTTTAATTATTATAAAAAAATTTGAGTTAAATATGTTACTGTTAAAATTAACTAGTAAGTTGATTTTGAGTTTTTTTTAATTATAAAAAAAAAGGAGACACTATATAATATTTAATTATAACATATAAGGTTTTAAAAAGTCTACAATTTTTTAAATTATTTTGTACAATTGATTTTATTGGGTGAAATCAAATTTTTTTTAAAAAAGTTAACTATAACAGTTGATTTTCGGTCTTCTTTTTGTATATTTTTTTTATTTATTTATCTGGAGGGCTTATTGTTTTATAAAAATTATAGAACAACTTAATTATAGCATATAAAGTTTAAAAATTAGAGCCTTTAAAATTTTATTTATTTTTACAATTTGTTTGTTAGTTAAACTTGTATCTTTTTATTAGTGAAATGTGATTTTTGGCTTTTTTTTTTTACAAAATTTTTTTTTCTTATCTATATTGAGGCTTTTTTTTTTAAATGTTGAGAAACTATAAGAAATTTTTAAAAATTTAGGGCCTTCAAAATTGGGGGTCTAAGGTGGCCTCACCCGTCTATAGGGTTGAGCTGATCCCGATAGCGTGGATAAAATATTTTAACTAACTCTATAATTTTAGGTAGTAAGGATAATAATCATATTTTAGTGTAATTCTATTAGTTTGTAATAAATACCATGTCAGCCTAATAACGTGATATCACCGCAACAGTTGTGGGCATATTTTGACTAAAATTTGATGAAATTCTAATTTTAACTTCAACTTTTTAACACTATACCTTTTATTTATTAAATGTCGGCTTTTAAAAAATTAAGGCGTCACACCTACCACCAGCATGATGTTCTTCCCCTCTGAGTTCACCTCATACGTGGTTCGAGGAAGAATAATCCGGAGGGCCATCCGTACCATTTCAGTTATACCATTCTTTGCTGCAATATATTGGTGCCTCTGCCAATAAGACTGAAATTCAATAACTGGCAACAACAAAAAAAAAAAAAAAATACTAGACAAACAGAATATTTGTACAGAGTTTCAAAAGAAAATGATGTGGTTGTTTTTTTTTTTTTTTTGGTCATTTCATTTTAATTCAAAACACTCACAATTTTAACTTATAATCTTAAGAATATAAAAATTACTATATCATTTTAGTGAAGTTATTGGTATAAAAATTATGTAGGAATCTACCACTCCATTAACTGCAGGCCGCCAACTACCCTTCAGGATTGTTTAATTGGGTGTCATTGTGTTAAAGACCTTCAATTTAAATTCACGCTACAAAACACAGTCCAGACTTATAAAATTCAATACTAAAGTAAAGACATTTCGCCAATCTACTTTAGCATGAAATTTTCATATATTCAGAAATTACTTTAGCATGACATTTCGCCAATCTATCCATATAAATATATATATACACATTGCTATGCCTTGTAAATTGACATTTATTACGGTTTCGTCTGCAAATGTATAACAAGGGCGAACGTTAGCTAGGTGTAGAGATCCGAGGGCGGAGCAATGTCAAAGACTCCCTTGAGCTGTAATTGAGAGGAGTCCAGCCCAAATTTTATTTTTTATGTCTAAACTTTTTTAATGTTTAAGTTTAGACCATCTTAATATTATCCAACCCATCCTTTTTATTGCTCATATCAATACCTTTTATTTTATTGCCTAGCACAATTACCTAGCACAATTAACTTTAATCTTAATTTTTAAATTCAATAAAAACTAAATTAATTAATTAACCATTAAAAAAGTGTTCTAGGAGAGAGGTAAAACTGCAGTCTAACCATTAAAAAAATTATTTAACACGCTTTATGTTGTTGTTGTTTAACTATAATTTTTTTTATTAATTTTTTAAAAGGAACAAAACTATTTGACCCCATTAAATTAGGTTTTGACCTCACACTTTTTTTCCATAGTACAAATCTGAGAGAGAGAGAAGGAAAAGATCAGTAACCTTCGATCACAACTTCGAAAAAGAACTTTCTGAATCTATCGATTCATATTCAACAATACACTTTTACTACATATTAGTTGTAAAATTGTTTGGTCAATATAACTTTTGCATATACATATTCTCTAAAAAAAAATTATTTGGATAAATCAAAATTCTAGCGATGTCCTTGTAGGGAACTAAAACATATTTCCCATTGGATCTTAATACAGCCATAACCTAAGCTTCACCAGGAGAAGTGGTTGGATAAGGTAGCCCTGAAGACCAATAAAAAAAAAAAAATGTTTGTTTATGAGTTTTTCTTGATAAATTACTGTTCGATTAAAAAAGAAGTTAATTACAAGTATCTAGTAAGGGTATACAAAAAAAATTATGACGACTAAAAAGGGCTGAAAAATTACATTTTTAATTGGAAAAAAAAATCATGAAATACGCAAGTCATGGGTTCCATGTTTATTTCTTTCCCTTCCTTAGAAGGGGGAGAAGCCACCATAGTAGCATTTTTGCCAGAGTATGACCAAAACAGTTCTTGTTACGCTGGTCTTCCAAAGAAGAGGTGAGTCAAAATTGACCCAATTTTGCAAAATATACAAGCTAGCAGAGGCCCTCCAATAGAAAGTATTTGGTTCACAAGAGATATTACTGCAAGTGATTCTAACTCGAGACCGCGTGAAAAATGAGGGGAATTTTACCTTGCATAAGATGGATTTCATTTTGCTATCAAAGCGTCATCTAATGTCAATTAAACATTTGTTAAAATACCATGTTATGTTTGGATCTTACATTGAGAGGTAAAAAAAAAAATGAAAGAGAAAGTAAATTAATTGGATGTATTCATATTTTAGGGATAACCAAATAAAAAATAAATTACTTTGATAAATACCAATTCAATTCATCTTATTTTCCTAACAAAAACAAATAAATAATTTTTTTTAGTTAATATCTAAACTAAAGATCTTTTTATAAAATTGGATGGATAAAATAGTCAAATAATGTTAATTTCTTTGTACAAATGATAATTACTCTAAAAAATTCTCAATATTAAATCATGACATTTTTAACAAGGTGTTCTTAAAAGGTCAAGATTAATCCGCGATTATAACTACTTGGCTACTTTATGGGGAATTACATCACACTTCAATGTTTAAAGAAGATGGGAAACAAGAGCAGATTGCATACGTACATATACGTATATACACGAATATATGTATATGTACATATCAATACACATAAGAAGTAAATTTTTTAATTCTTTTTTCTTCGACAGTCAAAACTCATCTAGTTAATTAAATTTTTTTGTATCGTTAATCATTTTTGTACAGTCCATTCTTTGGCATGCTCTAACATTATTCATTAACATCATCCTATTAAGATAATAATGAAATTGAGGAGAGCCAACCCCTATTAGTATCGGCTAAGACGGAGCAATTTTGATGTCCACCTTAAATTTGCGAATTATTGTTTTTGTCAATAAAAAATCTCCACTTTCTTATGCTTTCCCAACTTTTTTACTTCTTGTTATTCTTTTTTTTTTGGTATAATTCAGTGTGCTCATGTAAAAAATATCATCATTCTGGATAAGTACTCATGTAGGAATTGAATGATACAAATATAAAGAGTGGCACCGCAAAACAAAAAATGTTGCCCATCTCTTTTTCTTTAACTAACGTTCTTTATTGGGGTAACTAAATTCCAACACAATCAACAACCCTTTATTTCTTTTATTTAATTGAATGTTGTTTCACATGAGGGGACAGAAAGATTGAGAGTTGGAAGGAACTCAAAGATATCATTGCAATTAAAGCCCATACCTGCTGCATAAATTAATTGTTGTCATATGAACTTGTTCAAGATTTCCCTCATTTTTTTTTTTTTTTTTTTGCTTTCTCTTTTGTTGCTTAAAGAGCAGGGAATTATCTTGAATAAGGCAAAGTAACAGAGGAAAGATGTATTGTGGTGCATATTTACTCTTACATGCTAAAAGAGAAAAAGAAAACTCAATACGTACTAAAAACCAAAAATATGTTCTTAAGTTTAATTCCAACTTTCTTTATTTCCAAACACTTCATTCACAACGTAAAACATTGGACTGAATCGTTTGCATGACCTTATTCAAACTTCTCTTCATTTGTCCTTTTGCTTTCTTATTTGTTTATCATAGAGTAAAGAATTATATACTTGAAAACAGATTAACGAAAAGTAACATAAAAATAATATATTGTAACAATTATTGGCTCTTACATGCCAAAAGATAGAAAAAAAAAACTTGCGTACTAAAAAGGAAAAATATATGTTTGGGCTTAACTCTCAACTTTCTTTATTATGTACACTTTAATTACATCATACATTAGACTAGATCATTTTACATGACCCTGTTCAAGCTTTTGTTCACGTTTTCTTTTACTTTCTTGTTTGCTTGTTATAGAGCAAAGAATTATCTACTTAACAATAAATTATTACAACGTAACATAAGGTGGATATATTATAGTAATTATTCGCTCTTACATGCCAAAAGAGAGAAAGAAAACCTCTGTACTAAAAAGAAAAAACATATGCTTGAGCTTAACTCTCAACTTTATTTATTCCAGACACTTTAATGATATCATCCATTGTGCTAGATCGTTTTGCATGACCTTGTTCAAACTTTTCTTCACATTTTAATTTGCTTATTATAGGGCAAAGAATTATCTACTTGAAAATAAATTAATGCAATGTAGTGATTATTCGCTCTTACATGCCAAAAGAGAGAAAGAAAACCTTTGTACTAAGAAGGAAAAATATATGCTTCAGCTTAACTCTCAATTTTCTTTATTTTAAACACTTTAATTACATCATACATTGGCATAGATCGTTTTGAATGACCTTATTCAAGCTTCTCTTCACGTTTCATTTTGCTCTCTTCTTTGCTTGTCATAGAGGAAAAATTATCTACTTGAAAACATACTAACGCAAAGTAGCAAAAGAATGATATATTGTTGTGATTATTAGCTCTTACATGCCAAAAGAGATAAAGAAAACCTCCATACTAAGAAGGAAAAACTTATGCTCGAGTTTATCTATAACTTTCTTTATTCCCAAACACTTTATTCATAATGTAAAACATTGGACTGAATCGTTTTCATGACTTTGTTCAAGCTTCTCTTTACTTTTCCTATTATTTTCTTATTTGCAGGTCATGGAATAAATAATTATCTACTTGAAAACAGATTAACGCAAAGTAATATAAGAATGATATTTTGTGATGATTATTTACTCTTACATGCCAAAAGAGAAAAGGAAAACGTCTAGACTAAAATGGAAAAACATATGTTTGGGCTTAACTCTCAACTCTCTTTATTCTAGACACTTTAATCATATCATACATTGGGCCAGATCATTTTACATGACCTTGTTCAAGCTTCTCTTCACGTTTCCTTTTGCTTTCTTGTTTGCTTGTCATAGAGCAAAGAATTATCTACCTAAAACAGATTAACGCAAAGTAACATAAGAAGGATATATTGTTATGATTATTTGCCCTTACATGCCAAGGGAAAGAAAGAAAACCTTCAAACTAAGAAGGAAAAATATATGCTTGGACTTAACTTTCAACTTTCTTTATGCCAGACACTTTAATCACATCATACATTGGGCTAGATCGTTTTGCATGACATTGTTCAAGCTAGCTTCTCTTCACTTTTTCTTTTGCTTTCTTGTTTGCTTGTCATAAGGAAAAAAATTATCAACTTAAAAACTGATTAATTTAAAGTAATGTAAGAAAGATATATTGTAGTGGTTATTCTCTTACATGCCAAAAGAGAAAAAGAAAACTTCCGTGCTAAGAAGAAAAAATATATGTTTAGGCTTAACTCTTAATTTTTTTTATTCTAGACACTTATATATTGGGCTAGATTGTTTTGCATGGACTTGTACAAGCTAAAGAGATAAATAAAACTTATTACTCTTCCAATTCGTACAGGACCTTCTTTGCACTAAAAAGGAAAAACAATGCCGTTAGCAGGGGTGTTACTGAAGGATTGTTGGCTCGTAGTAAGATCGAGAAGGGTCAAATACGATAGAATCGTCATCTATCTTACATATGCAACTACTTTCAAGTTTTCTATGTGCTAGAACATGCGCCTTTTAAACAGCAAAAAAATAAAAATAAAAATAAAAATTAGAGAGGAGCAAAAAGAAAAATACTCAGTCTTTGACTTCCCTTAATATTTTTGTATGAAAATTTTAATAAAAATAATGTGACAATAATATTTTTAAAATTATGAGTCAAAACGTTGAATGTTTTTGTTTAATATGAAATGACTATATTTAATATGAAATGACTATAGATAGTTATATCATTCCCTTAATATTTTTGTATGAAAATTTTAATAAAAATAATGTGACAATAATTTTTTGAGTCAAAACGTTGAATGTTTTTTTTAATATGAAATGACTATATTTAATATGAAATGACTATAGATAGTTTATCATTCTATGGACTCGTTTGGTACAATTTTTTTGCCTAACTTTTTTTAAGTTAATAAGCAAAAAGGTCAGGTTTTTCTAGCTATTTTGCTTTTTTTGTTTATCTTTAGTCAAAGCAAAGTCAAAAAATTTAAAAAATTAAAAAAACTTGACTTTTTTACTTATAAGCTTAAAAAAAAATTAACAAAAAAACTGTATCAAATGGTCCTATATAAAAACTCTATACAAAATTTATATTTTTATATCATTAATTAATTTTTAATAGTATAATTATACCAAGGATGATCACTGAAACTCTAAACAAACTTCAATATTGGCACTGTATTTACTTATTTTGTCCAAGAGTGCAATAGACATCTGGAATGCAAGGCATATCATCATATCCGCATCTCTCTGTCTATTTAAGTCTTGACACGTGTTATTCACACATGTCATCACGAACTCAGAATCTACTACACTCCAATCACCGAACGACGCTCGTTTAATTACCCCCTCCTGCCTTCCCACTGTCCATACGCAATTCAACAACCCATACTTAATATTGTAAAAAGAACCAAGTTACTCGAACTCAGCTTATATTCAGCTAGTTAAAAACTTGTTTAAGGTCAATTCACTACGTAAACAAATCAAATTTAAATACATTTTAAAACTCGTAACTCGACTTAAACTCAGCTCGATAAATTTATATATACTTAAAAATTTAAGCTGCTTGAACCCAGTTCATAATCGACTCGTTTGAAATCAACTCAAAAGTTAAACAAATCAAGCTTTAACTAATTCACTTCTCGACTAATACAAACCAAGCTTTTATATACTTCAATATGATGTCAAGACGAAAGGGAAGTCCAGTAAAGGGCAGACGGTTATGATGTCAAAATTAACTGTTTTTGCATGACTTTGTACAAGCTTTTCTTTTATTTTTTTATTTTTTTGCTTTTTCTTTTGTTGGTCTGGAAGCAAAGATTTATTCACTTTTATGCTAGTAAAAGCAATGTATACTAGTGATTATTGGCTCATACATTGGACCGTGTACCCAGATCTAAAAAAATTGATGGCTCGTTTAGCAGGATATTTTGCCAAGGTTTTTCAGGTTATTTTATTACTCATTTGGTACAACCTTGTTTTTACCTTTTTCATAGCTAAAAAAAGTTAATTTTTTTTGGGGTACCAAACAGACCCTTAGTTTATAAAAACAAAAAAGCCAACATATAAAAACACTTAAAAATAAACTTCACCAAACGGAGAGTATATTATACTCATTCAATTATAACCACATGCATTCAGCCTTTACCCAGTTCTGTATTTTGAACCTTAATGTGCAAATTCACATGAACGTTACCACTGCATCAAGTCCCGCAATACCACTGCATCAAGACCCGCCTCAATACATATAGACAGCTAACACACACCTAGGTTGAAAATGCATTAATAGAGCAGTACAGTATTAAAAATAATGAACAAAGTGTGAACCCCATACTTTATATAACCCAACAATGCATGAGGACATGCTAGCAAGACCCTTTTTTATTTCCATTGCAATTTGCAACATTTGCAATTTGCAACATCAAAAGATCAAAGTAATTCGAAATGGGTACAAACTTTCAAACAAACGAGAAAAGAGCCATATTAAGAAAAGTATCAACGTCATTTTCACGCAATGTTCACGATTACAAACGTTTGGACCTGCCTTAAACATGCTTCCTAAAGCCACACGTAAATAAAGCCAAGAAAAGCAGCACCCCTAAAAGACTATGAATCAACTTCTATGATTTTATCAGCTTCCATTTCATTTTTGCGGTTGATGGTGAGAGAGAGTCCGAACAATGAGATGTTCATCTGGTGTCAATCATGATTTCCTCAAAAAATACCCCATAAGAATGCCAAGTAAGCCAATGAGGAGAACATACAGGAGAGGTACTCCACCACTGCTCTTCGTAAGTCCACGCCTCAAAAGTTCCTGCATAAACCATCAAACAGCAATCTGTAGTCTCGGAGAATTCTATATATTTGTAATAGAATATCATAGAAGGAAAGAAGTCCAGTACTTAGGTAGTACCGACTATTCAGTACTAATCCACATTAAATGGTGACATGTAGCATTGTATTATGTTAGCAACATGAATTTGTTACAAATGGAGAGACTTTAACACGTGACGAAATTTGACAAGCCTAAGTACCGAAAAACTCTTTACTATCTAGCCATTAGACTTTTTTCCTAGTTGTATAATACATGACAGGATCACAGAAATGCTGTGAAAAGGCCAAGGGTGGTAAATTTTTCAAATTAGCACTACAAGAAGATTCCTAAAAATGGCCTCTACTGACTGAAATTAGAAACTCCTCGTGAAGATGGTTTGGAATTTGGGAGACAAGTGCCATAAACTGATGGACGTTGTAAATGACATGTATAAAAGTTATACACAAGGACTGCCGATATGACCAAGTTGCATTGGAAAGAAATAGAAAGAGGCGTTATGACCCCCATTGCATAAAAACAAATTTGTTGAAACACTCTCATGCAATTTGAGACTCTTATGCTGTCATATCTACCTAGCCTCAATAACCCCATAATCCAATCCAAGATTAAGAGAACCTTTTTGTGCAATATGCCTACTATGCTCTCGATCACCTCAAACCAACATGATAAGGGAGTTTCAATTCAATCCACTAAATTTAGGGGTGCCAGCAGGATTTGACATAACAAAAAAGAAATCACAATATCAGGTAAAAAGAAAATAAGTAAATAATCAAAAGAAATAAACTGCCAATAATATGCAGTACCGGCACCTTTAAATTTGCAGTAGTCTACTCAATTAGCATAAAAAGTATGGAACAACTGATAAGCACAGGCGATGTTTATTCTCGGAACATTTGAAATCATGATTCTATTATTTCTCAAAGATCAAGCAAATTTAACAGCGAGGGAAAAGAAAAAAAAAAACTACAACCCTAATGAGGCAGCAGCTCAGATGAGGGATATACAAAAAGATTCCTTCCTTCCAATATCTCACTAAATCTTAAAGACTCTCTTGTAAGAGGTTGGTTGCAGGGAAGAAACATAGAGTCTGAGAGAGAGGAAAATGAAGAAAACAAAGCAGAGGGGGCAGAAGGAGAGGAAGTAGTGAAGAATATGCTGGAAAGAGTAACTTATTTACAAAAAAACATATATTCCTATCTTAAGTCCATATAAAATTTTGTTAGAAATTCCAAATATATTTTATTATGTACATAGTAAATGTTTTTAAAGGAAGTTACTACTCGGTGGAATTTCAGTAAATAATAAAAACTTGAAAAACAGATTTGCATACATCTCCCTCACCAGTTCTTGGCGAAGCTTGTCATTTTGTTGAATAGTGCGTTTCTTCTCCTCAGTCAACCTCAAAAAAAGAGCCCTAGCCTGGATGAGAGCAATAATAAATCAATCCCAGCACATTTGTGTCGATTTAGGAGGGAAGAGGGGAACAATCATAGTAGGTCAAACTGAAGACGTGTCTGATACAGAATGCTATTAAATAAAGCATAAAAGAACTTTTCAAAATGCCACTATCCATGTCATAATTCTAATGGAGTTTAAAGCTGTTTCAGTTTCAGAAGTGGTAAGTAGGAGGCATCTGACTTTCCTAAAAACTGAACATCTGCATAAATGCTATGTCAAAAGAGAAAACCAAAAAACAAAAGAATGAAAAAAGAACTGCTAAAATGCGAGTCCCATCATTAAGCTCAGCTTCACTAAACAGAAAGAACAAAATCAACACAAATGCTGAACATAAAGAGGACCCTTAAAACATAGCACAGTCAACAGCCAACAAGAATACTGAATATACACATGTAGCATTTGTAATATAAAAATTAAAATTACAATTAATATTGAGAACTGTTGAGTATAAACATCGTGACCGAGTTCTACCAGTGGAAAGAGATAGAGATGGAGACTATTTTGAAATAAAGCAATAAAAGGTTTAATAAACATGGCCAAATGGTAAAATGAGCACTGGCATTCTTTTTTCTTTTTTTTTGGGGTAAATAACATAAGCACTGGAATTCACACAGTTCTGAGTCTGACATAGCAAATATTGAAAGAAAGAAGACCAGGTTCAACCATCTACAAAACCCTGTACTTCTGTTCATATAATTTACAAGGTATTACTTGGCTGCATTGCTCCACAAGCTTCACAGCTGAAAGTAATTCCAGCACAATATGCTCATGGATCTAACATAAGAAATACAAAGCCAGCAACATTAAAAAGGAACAACACTGGCAGGAGGCTTGTGGTTATGTGTTCACTCACACAATTGAAAGTACTAGTCTCCTTGCTGTTGGACTAACCTTCATGGTAGAAACAGCTAGCAATTCAAGTAACCTTCATACAATTATCCAACTCTAACATAGCAATTCAAGTAACCTATTCATGCAATTACCCAATTCTTACCCATTCTACATCCAAGCAACAGACTAGCAGTAACTCGTAAAGGCCTAATAAGAAGCAGTGCTCTAGGGAAAAGAAATTGCAAAATAGATGGATAAAAACAGAAAAGCAACCAAATGCATGTGATATATCTAGTGAAGAGTGGCACTATGTAACTCAACATCAATTAAGATAAATTTCTAGAGAGGAATACAGTTCTATTAGTCAACCTATTATGAACTCTCACGATAATTACCAGTATCATCCTCATCTTTCCATTACCCTAAGTAGATGGAAAATAAAATCATTAAAGAACTAAAACAAAAGCATACAAAAGCAACTTATTTAACTGAACTTAGAATTTCTACCCAATGAAAAAGAAAAAAAATCCACCACTTGATACAGTCGAGATGACTAACCATGCTCAATAAATGAAAAACCGATATATACAAAGAGATCCAAACAAATAAACATTATACCTGGGTGGAGTTGTCATGAACCTCAACATGCTCTTTTGAAGCCTATGAACACCAACACAGATATATGTCATAAATTTGCTAAGAACATATGATATGCAAAGTTACACCAAAAATAAAGGAAAGGAAAAGAAAGGGGGAAAAAAAAAGTCATTAAATTGAATGAATAAAGGTGTTATAGAAACTCACAGCAGCTAGTTCAGAAGTACTAAAATGTCCATTTTCAGATTCAGAAGCCCTAGGAGACCCTTCCTCAGATTCTTCAGGAACCGGTGATGGTGGTTTAGGTGGAGAAACGTAAACAACTCTCAATTTGCACTCTTCAACATTACTACCCGACTCCTTGTTAAACTAAAACAAAATTAAAAAATAACTGGAAAATTATAAACTGTACTGAGTTTACTAACCCCAACATAGTAACAACCAATAAATTGATGACCCAACTAAAACCCAACCAGAACATTATAATTAAAATATCATCACCATTTCTGGAGTAATATCCTTTGGGGTAGCACCAGGGTGTGCAACAACACTTTGGATAAGAAATCTGTCCTTGCATTGCATATCTTGAGGTGCCTCTCTTTGGGCTTGCATTGTAACTGGAATCCAATTATAACTAAATAATAAGATATATAATGGTTCCAGAACAGCATGTAAAAATGCAGAGAGGAGAGGTATAGCAAAAATGATACCAACAACATTGCAGGTTGAACGAGGAAGAACAACACCATTATTAGGCCGGACGGAGTACTTTTTGGGATTGGTTGTTTTCACCTGATAAGCAGCAATTCTCATTTGCATACAATTACTCAAATATTTAAGAGAACACATAACAAAAAGGCACAAACTCTAACTATCAGAAATCAAATACACCGACGATGCTTCGCTTTGGTTGCTGATAAAATACAAATAACCTAATCTTTATTGTATTTTCGTCTCCCTGAATTTCGCGGCAACGTAACAAAGGATATACAGAAGCTAGTTTGTAAATGCAAATGGGTATATAAACAGATAGAGAAAGAGAGAAGGAATAGCTCACCTTGAAAGCAACATGATTATCAGTCTTGTTCAACAATTGGAAAGATGACGAGATCTGCTTCTTGAGCTCCACTTTTCACACCAAAGTCAAAATAGAACACAAAACAATCAGAACCCAGGAAACCCTAGAATGAATGAATGATTGGTTTTTGATTTTGTTTTACTTTTCATTGTTTGATTACAAAACAAAAGCGATTATATAATAAATGAACAAACTTACATGGAAATTTGAGCTCTAAGGGGTCGATGCTGAGAAGCTCTTCGGCACCCATATTTTAACGATCAATGAATAATAACTATTCCAAATATACATAAAAGGTATATATGTATGAGAATGCCGCAGATGGTATTGGTTTGGGGGAGGATTGGGAATTTTCCCGAGAAAATGAGGTATGAGAATCTGAGAAAATTCTAAAAGGGAGAAAGGTGTATTCGGGTGTTCTCTATGCAGATTTGTTTTCCTTTTTGGAGAGTTGATCGGAGTTGGTTTGAGAAAATGGACGAAGCCGTTTCTGGTTCAGTACTTCGATGGAGGAAGATGAGAGTTTGAATGAGAGAAGGAAACTCAAAACTCGGCATCTAAATTCCGATTCCGAGTTTTGGGCCGTTGCTTACTTGCCGCTTGAGATTATCGTTCCGTGTGACTCTTTCTCTCTCTCTCTCTCTCCCTCTCTCTAGCCGACTGAACAGTAAAGGCGCGAGCCTTGTCCTTAGAGCCATGTTTGGTACGTTAGTTGAGAAAAGAATACAAAGAATGATATGTTGTATATTATAAGGGTGTTTGAATGTAGTTTATTTAATAAATTATGTTTTATATTTATGATTTTTTAAAAATATGTTTTGGTGAGTGATTTAAAAAATAGTTTATGTCTAATTACATTTTTTTAAAAAAATTATTTTTAAAGATAACATATTGAAAATAGCTTATAACTTATAACTTATAGTTTATGGCTATAAGCAGGGTATCTAAACACCTCCTATGTTATGGTTAATTATAAACACACTTTCTGAACTATGACTCAGTATCACTATACCTTTTAAGTTTTAAAACATAACAAGTTGATCCATGAACTAACAATTTGTATCAATTAACCCCTCTTAGTAGCAATCTATTAGAAAAATTGATGAAAATTTGTTATTTGCATTGCACATATTAACAAAAGTACAATTTTATTTATAAATTGATTTTCTCTTGCCATAATATTGACTAATGACTGAAATGTCTCTTAAAATGATATGTAAATATAAGGGCAAAATAATGAATATTTTACTCATTAAATAATTATTAAAAAAAATATAATTTAAGTATAAAATAAAACTTTTGTAAAGAAGTGTCAGTTACATGATAATTTTCATCTACTCTCCTAACTGATTGCTAATATTTTGTTAACAGATGGGTTGATTGATACAAATTGATAGTTCAGAAGGTCAATTTGTCACGTTTTATAATTTGAAAAGATATAGTAATAGTAAGTCATAGTTAAAGAGATATGCTTGTAATTAACCCATTATCTTATTAAAAAGAAGAAAAGGTGAAAATTAATTAGTATATATTTTTTTTGGTTGAGAAGATAAATTTGTGAGATCAAAATTTTAATATTTTTTGTTTGAGTTTGGTGTGTTGAGTTTAATCTGTTGCACCTAATAACTTCTATTCTAAATTTCTACTCATTTGAGATGGACCCGTGAAGGAAGATTAAATTTTTTTCCTCTCTATTTCATTACTCTTGTCTTTTAAACTTTTAATATCTCAAATTTGATTGTCCTCCAGTACATTCGTGACTAGCCATTATTTTGTGTGAACAATATTCTTGTACAAGTTTAAGTAAGTAGTGTCAAAGACCTAAACACCTTAAAGCAATCAAAAAATTAAAAAAATAAAAAGATTTTAACCCTCAACTTCACGGTTCAATCATCCTCGATGCTAAATCACAATCAAGTTAAATATTATTTAATCTTCATCTTTTTTTTTAATAATAAGAAAAACTAAAAAAAAAGAAAATAATATTGAGGGAGATATAAAAAAAAATAGTAATATTATGCAAAACTAATTTCTTAATCTATTTTCTCATCAAGATACAATGAAATGAGATTCATATTAATAAATGCATTTAAGACATATTCACTTATATATTGTGGATAAGAAAATTAATTGATAGATTAATTTATGTATTATAGCATTTTTTATAAAAATAACAGAGGATAAGATTTTTTGGTTCATTTTTTAGAATCCAATGATAAATATTTGATTATTATTTACTTTATTATTACAAGTGATTTGACATAATGCCCTTCGTAGTTCTTAGTTTTTTAGTTCTTTTTGCCTTAGATAGTAGTAGGGGAGGAAAAGTGAATATTAAGAAATAAGGGGGGAAGAATAGAATTCGTCGTTTCTCAACTCTACCATGTGTCGTTTGTTTGTTTGTTTTCCGGGCTAACTGAAGTTTGATTTTCCTGCATATTAAAAAGAGAACCACTCCAATATCCAAACACGCCCAAATCAACTGAAAGTGAAAATAACTTTGCTCTCTCCATGACCAACTGAAGAACGGAACAGAAAGAGAGAGTTTGGACAATCTTGAATGAACAAGAGTGAGACCGGTCCTATCAACTGGTGATCTGCAAAGATGATGGTGGATCTTGGTTCGTTCTCGGACGAGAAGTTCGACGCCAAGAAATGGATCAACGCTGCGTGCCAGGCGCGTCACCCGCAGGACCCGCTGGAGAATCACCTGGTGGATCTGGAGATGAAACTGCAGATGACGTCGGAGGAGATCGCTGCCTCCCTCGAGGAGCAGAGCGCCGCCGCACTCCTCCGCGTCCCCCGCGCCACTCGTGACGTCATCCGCCTCCGCGACGACGCCCTCTCCCTCCGCAACTCCGTTGCCGGTATCCTCCTAAAACTTAAAAAGGTACATTTACAACGTAATTATTAAGTGCTTATGTTTATAATGTTTTATTTGTATCTGGATTGCAATTATGTGCTTGAGTGAAGGGGCATAGTTTTCATAATTGGATTATATTGATCTAGAATCTCTGTTTTTGAACATATGTATATATAGCACGGACAATATATATGGTGTTGAAAGATAATTTTGTCACGAATATAGAAAAACCTAAATGGTTATGCTTCCAATAGGAAAGATGGATAGGAACTTAGCCGAACATAATATGCAGATCATATATGAATTGCCAAAATGTGCTAGAGTTTAGATTAGGGCTTTTAGTAATTTGGACTGTCTGGATCTAGAATCCCTACTCCCCACTGCCATATATCTATACATGAAAAAATGGATGTGGAAAGGCCTAAATCTTACTGCTCTCTATTGGAATTTATCTTTCTATCTTGAATTTATCATTTAGAGCTTTTGAATTGAGCTGTAGCTAGGGACATAATTTATATCCACGAGTTGCTCTTTCTCTCGACTCCCCACCCTTCCTCCCTCTAAACTGCTATAGTGTCATCCACAGGCAGAGGGATCCTCAGCAGAATCTATAGCCACCCTAGCCAAAGTTGATACTGTCAAGCGGAGGATGGAAAGTGCTTATGAAACATTGCAGGTAATGACTGTTATAATTCCCATCTCTCTCTCTCTCTCTCTCTCTCTCTCTATATATATATATATATATGAGTTTTAGAGAAAGGTCTGCCAGTTTGCTGAGAGAAGTCTGTGTTTCATTGGGTATTGATTTCTTTACATCCATTCATATATAGGATGCTGCTGGGTTAGCTCAACTAAGTTCGACCGTCGAGGATGTCTTCTCTAGTGGTGACCTTCCTCGTGCTGCTGAAACCTTGGCTAACATGAGGCATTGCTTGTCTGCTGTTGGTGAGGTAACATTTTAGTTTTACTAAATTTGCCTTGTGCACTGTGTTTTTCATCCATAAAGTTGCACATATGATTTTTCTGGAACCCTGCATTTTCAGGTTGCCGAATTTGCAAATATTAGGAGGCAGCTTGAAGTCTTAGAGGACAGACTAGACACAATGGTTCAGCCTCGCTTAACTGATGCTTTATCCAATCGCAAGGTTACACATTTGAAACTTGTTTAGCCATTGGTTGCTTCCTTGTTATTTGCATCCCCTGAATCATTCCCATTATTGATTTCTAGGTTGATGTTGCTCGAGATTTGCGGGGAATTCTTATTCGAATTGGGAGAGTAAAGTCTTTAGAGCAGCACTATACAAAAGTTCACTTAAAGCCTGTAAAGCAGCTCTGGGAAGATTTTGACTCACGACAGCGAGCTAATAAACTTGGAAGTGAGAAAAATGAGCTTGAAAGTATATCAAGTAGTCAGGCTTTGCAGTTTAGCTTGCCTACTGTTTCATTCTCCAGTTGGTTGCCCAGTTTCTACGATGAATTGCTGCATTTTTTAGAGCAAGAATGGAAGTGGTAAAGTTCAGATATTTAGTTGCTGTTTTCACATTCCCCGTTTTGCTTGGATAGAAAGGGGCAGTAAATTTCATAACTGGAGGATTTGCATGCTAACACTACTGTTGCCATGAGTGGCCCTTAAATGTCTATAATAAATGCATATTATAGAGAATTGGACTGTTATACTAAACAATGCTTTTTTTTATACGCGATTCTGGATATTTAATCGCTGCATCCTTTTCCCCTCCTGTTCTGTCACAGTAATTCTTATCAATCCAATAGCAGAGTAGTTGATTTGCATGTCTTTTGAGTATATTATCATAATACGTCATGTCCTTGCGAAATTCATAATAGGTGATGCATTTTAAACATTTGTTAATTAATTGACCTCAATATCAATAGTTGTGTATTTTCAAGGTTTCCTATATTATCCAGGTTTGACTGCAAAAGTACTTTAACATTGGAAGAAGGTAAAGGCATTCTGAGGGTTTTCCTGGAACCAGCACTGTCATGCATCTGGGCAAAATATGCAGCACAAATAGTGCCAAACCATATCTGTCCCATTCAGAATTTAAGATGGAACATATACTACTACGGAATGAAATCTGATATGTGCACTACACATTACATCGTGGAGTGCCAGTCGTCTGTGTATCTACTTGTTTCTTAACTTTATAAACACCAGATCTGCATCTCAACTGCATGTACTTGATCTGCTGAGATATGTAGATCTCACATCTTGCGCAAATAGATTAGTTGCTTCAACCATTTTCATCTTCTATGACATAGGAACATGTGGAAGAAGAGATATAATCACTGCATCCTTAAGAAAACCTTGGGGTTTGTCCTTTGGAAAAATGTGTGCAACCAAAGAGAGTATCGAAATGCATTATATAAGATTTGTCTTGTCTCTACAATGGAACTTAGTTTCCTTGCTTTTGTACTTTTTATCTGCAGGTGTATGGTTGCTTTTCCAGATGATTATAAGACTCTTGTCCCAAAGCTTCTAATTGAGACAATGGCAGCTGTGGGTGCAAGTTTTGTATCCCGTATCAACCTAGCAACTGGAGATGTTGTTTCTGAAACAAAATCATTGGCTAAAGGTCAAGCTTTAGTATCTTTAGTAATTTGTTTTGAGAACATCCTTTTCTTTTAAGCATCATATGTTGTTCTTCATGATTTGACAGCCATAAGGCGTTACACACTAAATAATTGCTGCTTCTGTTCTGCCATTTATAGAATTGTAGCTTGTTAATAGATTGTTGTTTTAGGTTTCAAATTATCCAACTATATGCAACCTCAGGTTCTAAGCAATGTAAATTTTCCCGTACTTTGTTAAAAAGGAAAAAAAAAAAAAAAAGAAAGAGAGAAAGAAAAGGAGTCATTAATTTTATTATGTTAGGAGAGAAATGCTCTTTGCATGGGCTTTGCAATCAGTCCAAGAAGCATGAGATGAGTAAAGCAATATGAGTAATCTCTTTTGACGTCAGTTATACTATAGTGAAAGACTTAAAATAAGTCAAAGAACTATCACTTTTGTCGTTAATTGTGTCAAAATTGAATCAGTTGAATGAAGAGTTTATGGCGTATTTAGAAGACGAGGAGAGGTTTTCTTTAAGAGTCAGCTTTTCATTTCTTTCCGACCTTAGATAGTCCCTTGGGGGAGAACAGATTTTATTAAAGATTTCTCTCTCTCTCTCTCTCTCTCTCGCGTAAGTGTTTCTGTGTGGCTGGATAAGTTTGTTGGACGTGAATGTGAACAATACAATTACGGGTTATGCTGCTTAATTCTCTTCTATTGGTTGGATTCTCCGTAGTTGGTTTCTTCTAGAATATTCCCATGTATATACATTTAAATCCTGCCATATATCTGAGATCACTGTCTTAAGCAAATTTGCTTGTACCTGCATATACCCATGGTAGAACCAACATTGCTTCAGCTGTTTCTGTGATTTATATTTTCTGGTTGATGTCTATTGGGGAGTTCTGGCTGGCCAGCAATGTATTTTATCAGTTCCTCTTGTATGACTTGTAATCTTCATTATATTTATTCTGATCAGTTCTAAAATGATCCAGAAGCTTGATATTCAGAGAGATGATTTCTAGTTGTGATGGATTCCAATTTAAGCATTGAATCTCTCTACTGTTTTCATTGTCAATTTTCAGGTATGTTAGATATCTTATCTGGGGATATGTCAAAGGGTATTAAAATTCAGACCAAGCATCTCGAGGCACTAATTGAACTACACAATATGACGGGGACTTTTGCAAGAAATATTCAACACCTGTTTTCAGAATCTGATCTTCAGATTTTATTGGACACACTGAAGGCGGTATACCTCCCTTATGAATCATTTAAACGAAAGTAAGTACATATAGGCCGGATGCATGTCTTTTTCGTTTCTTTTTTTTTTTTTTTACTACTTTTTGTATTGTAATTTTCTTGCTATTCTTTTTTTCTGAATTATTTTGTTTGCTAGTATTCTTTTTCTGTTTACTGTTCATGTGCATTCAGTATTTATTTATTTATCTGAGCTTATGCAGTAGAGCTTTTTATAAATCTTTTGTTTTTCTCTGTTGCATGCAAATATTTGTACCTTAAGTTAGCATTTGCTTAATTTTCTTTTTAATCTGCATACATTTTGACTGTGATATGTTTCCTTTGATCCCATTAGGAAGTATTCTTTATGCTGGTCATATTCTGAAAATGCTTTCTGAAATTGCAGCCTAGTTGCTAAAGAAGGTTTGTTCAGTGGCCACCTGGAAAAATGGAATTTTGAGAGCTTTGATTTGAGATTGTGGTTACACAGAACTATTACAGCAAGTCACACGATACAATATAGGAAAGGTGATAGGTAGAATATGACTAGGAAACCACATTAGAAGCTGTGTCAAAACATATGGAAAGCATTAGGGCCATGGTGAGAGAGTTCATGCAAAGGTTACAAGAGCATAAAGAACTACTTCAGGAATTCTAGAAACAACTGCTATTAAAAAGTGCTTCCTTTTTTCAAAAGCAAATAGATAAATAAATAAAATGTACTGCATTTTCAGGAGGTCCAGAAAAAAGTATGTCTAAAGTTTGTTGCATGAAAATGAGAACTTCTAAATTTATGAAGGATATTCCATCAATCTTAAGCTGTTAGGTTTAGGCTTTGAGCAGTAGCTCATGCCACTCTAAAGGTTTCAAGCGCTGGTTGGAGCATGCTTGCTTAAATTAAATAATAATAATAATAATAATAATAATAATAATGTTAAGAATTTTTCAAGTGGTCTTAAGTTGGATTCCTTCTTATCAGAAGAAGTGGTCTTAAGCTGGATTCCTGTGAAACAGGTCTCTCTTGGGAAACTGAGGTTTTGGTAACTGTGCTTGAGATTCTTTGCTTTTCCAGATATAATAATTACATTTCTTTTTCTTTCAACTTCTTGTTTTAAGTGGTGGGATCTTCCACTTGCCATATCACTCTGCTGCAGGAGGTACTGAACTACTGATTTCAAATTCAAGAATACGTTCATATCACATCTATGTCAAGAATGGTTCTAACTTTGAAGCGAGACTTGCTTTAACAGTAATCTTATAGACTTAACTAACGATGCATCTGGGCCTGAGCTGAGCATGAATTAGTAACATAAGGTGGACCTAGCATATTTTTCGCATATCACAGTTTGAGACCTGCACCTAACTTACTCAATAGGGACCAGTTCAGTTGAGCTGTTTACTGATTGCTATTTGTACAAACCTTTTTTTTTAATAAGCAAGCAAAATTTTATTTAAAAATGAAGACTCCAAAAAGGGACACCCAAACTTTTCTCATTACTGGTTACAGTGTCAAACATTGCCTCTAGTGCCATGGAAATTGTCTGTTTTTGTCTTATCACATCCAACATTTTCTGGATCTGCTTTCCTCTTTCTTTGCTACCTGTTGGGAAACATATCCTGTCTTTCCCATCCAGTGACCTATAACTTAACTGTATTATAGGTATGGACAGATGGAGCGTCTTATTCTCTCTGCTGATATTGCAAGAGTAGATCTTAGGGGAGCTGTTGCTCGCGGGGTTGGGGCCCAGGGAATTGAACTCAGTGAAACCGTACGAAGAATGGAGGAGTCAATTCCACAAGTCATTGTTCTTCTTGAAGCCTCTGTAGAGAGATGCATCAGCTTTACTGGTGGTTCTGAGGCAGATGAGCTAATGCTTGCCCTTGATGATATAATGTTACAGTATATTTCCTCTCTTCAAGAAACCTTGAAATCATTGAGAGCTGTATGTGGAGTGGATGTTGCTGGTGATGGTGTTGGTTCAAAGAAGGAAATTGGATTGGACAAAAAGGAGGGAACTAACAGTTCTCGTAAAGCTGACTTGATCTCAAATGAGGAGGAGTGGTCCATTGTCCAAGGTGCATTGCAGATCCTCACAGTAGCAGATTGTTTAACAAGCAGATCCTCAGTCTTTGAAGCTTCCTTGAGAGCTACTCTTGCTAGACTCAGCACAAGCCTGTCTCTTTCAGTATTTGGTTCTATTCTGGACCAAAACCATTCTCAAATGGCCAGTGATGATGGAGGTGGGGAATTATCTTTGGCTGGAAGGGCTGCCTTGGATGTGGCAGCTGTGCGGCTTCTTAACGTTCCTGAAAAGGCTCGGAAACTCTTCAACCTTTTAGAGCAGGTACATGAAATCCGTATTTTGTGCATTTATTTTATCCTCCCGTTTCTAAATATTTGTCGCTTTTCTGTGGGTTAGGGATAGGGAGTGACCTTATGTAGCTTCTTTTTTTCTTGGTAATATGATCTTATGTAGCTTTGTGTTGGTTTCTTTTCTTTCTTTCTTTTTTTGGTAAAGAAGCATTTTGCTTTCTTCCCCCATCCTTAAGAATGAATCTGACTATTTTTCTTGCACTCCAAATATAAAGATATGAATAACCGAAAGAGACAGCACCTGATTTGAAAAGAAAAGTTGAAGGTAAAAGAAAATAAAGATTGCTGTCTGATACACAGAATTAATGATCTGATGCAATTAAATTTAAGAATGCTTCAAATAGAGTATGTTCCCTACCGCCTCCCAAACTCTCTCTCCATTTCTCTCTCTGAATGTATACGTCTGTTTGTATATGTACTTCTGTATGTTGATCATATAAAATGGAAAATGCTATTCTTTCAAAATTTGTGTACAGTATCTTACACTAGAATGAAGTGGCAGTGGCAGTGGCAGTTTTGTAATTAAATGCTATTATGATAGGTGTTTTGTTAGGAAATGAACGGCTCGTATTTAGACACGTCATTTGTATAAAAATTTTGTATGACTAAAAATGGAAAATGCTATTCTTACAAAATTTTTGTACAGATTCTTGCACCAGAATGAAGTGGCAGTGGCAGGTTTGTAATTAAATGCCATTATGATGGATGTTTTATTAGGAAATGAAAGGCTCATATTTAGACACATCATTTTGTATAAAAATTCTGTATGAATAAAAATTGCAGACAACCCACTAAGCACAAGATAAAAGGGGACTTCAAGATGTTGTGAAATTCCTTTTGTGGTGGTAACTTTTCCTGTTCTATATAACTGTCCTGTATTAAATTGTTCAGAAGTTTCAAATCATGCCATTATGGTTGTTTATTAATGTAAATGTCTGATTCTTGGTCTGTAAGTAGCTTCCTGTTGCCAATTGATGGTGTTCCTCCATACATGTTTTTCATGTGCATTTCTTGGCATATGAGTTTCATAATAAGAAAATGAACTGCAAGTGGCTAGTTAAATTTGGACCCAAGTTGATTGAAATTATTTGTTTTCACAA
The DNA here is from genome assembly GCA_033060915.1 of Euryodendron excelsum. Classification (NCBI taxonomy): domain Eukaryota; kingdom Viridiplantae; phylum Streptophyta; class Magnoliopsida; order Ericales; family Pentaphylacaceae; genus Euryodendron; species Euryodendron excelsum. The sequence continues at coordinate 33,292,885 of CM065396.1, read as the reverse complement.
AAATTACTGGATGCCTTGCTGCAAATGGAAGATTATATCAAGATATATCTTGGCGTACTTCAGCTAGAGCAGCCTAAGAAAATTTGAAATCCATTCATTTCAAGCTCAAACCTATATGAGAAGTTAAACCATAAATTTTGACAATCTATCTCATTTTATTTCCTAACTTTTATTTCGTATGCACAAATATACATACATTTATTCTGAGATCATCAATGAATTTATTTTTTTTGCTAATGGATTTCCCCTATTCTGTAACTTTTCCCCTCCAAAAAAACAATTCCTAGCTGCACTTTTCATTTGGTTTTAAAGGACATATCTACACCTTACGGTCTGTATTGCACTTCATATTCATAACAATATTCCTACATTGTCTGGCAGTCAAAAGATCCCCGGTTCCATGCCCTTCCACTTGCATCTCAACGAGTTGCAGCATTTGCAGACACAGTGAATGAACTAGTTTATGATGTCCTCATATCCAAAGTACGGCAACGTCTCAGTGATGTGTCTCGTTTACCTATCTGGTCCTCAGTAGAGGAACCAAGCGCTTTTCCTCTTCCAAGCTTTAGTGCATACCCCCAGTCCTATGTGACCAATATTGGTGAGTATCTTCTTACTTTACCCCAACAATTGGAGCCACTTGCTGAGGGCATTTCTAATAGTGAGGCCAATACTGATGAAGCGCAGTTCTTTGCAACTGAATGGATGTTCAAGGTAATCACCTCACTCTTTATGGGATAGTCTTCAATCTTAACGGTACATGTAAGCCGCTTTTTTAAATACATATATATATATATATTTGTTCGCGGGTGTGTGTGTGGGGAATAGGGTTGCAACACCATTACTTCAACAAACTACTTCCACCTATTAGCTGATATTCTATATACCGTAGGATATTGGAGTATGTTTTTCCATTCGGTCTTCAATTGTGAAGATCTCTTCTATTAAAGTATGAGAAAGAGAGAGAGGCGGTCCAAAATATTTGGTTATTATCATTTTTGTCATTGACAAGTGGCTGAACGGAGCTTAGACTTTGATGGTTTTTGCAACAGTGAAAATGTGGCGATATTTGGGGACGTATTGTGAATGCTCAAGTGCAAGCTGCTCTTTATTAATTAACCAATACTCCTCCAAAACCAGAAATTGTATGTGCTAAGTCCACAATAACTAGTTGTTTCTTTTCTTGCTTTAAAGGTTGCAGAGGGTGCAACGGCTCTTTACATGGAGCAGCTGCGGGCGATTCAGTATATAACTGACCGAGGTGCACAGCAACTTGCTGTTGATATCGACTACTTGAGTAATGTGCTTTCTGCACTTTCAATGCCGATCCCTCCAATCCTTGCAACATTCCACACGTGCCTTTCAACCCCAAGAGAGCAGTTGAAAGATTTTGCCAAGTCAGACTCGGGAAATCAGCTTGATCTTCCAACAGCCAACCTTGTGTGTAAGATGCGGCGTGTGAGTTTAGAACAGTAATTTTATGAACTTTTTTTCTTATAACTAAAATCAATCTTTCCCATCGAACCACTCGGAAGTCTGAACTCAGCAGACTCGAGATTTCCAGTGCGCGGCACAGCACCCGCTCTTCAATTTAGTTGATCTTAGAGTTATATGGCAGTTCTAGGAAACATTTTATTTCTTTTTTCAACAACACTTTCTTGTACTAACGTGTTTTTCCAATTTTGAACAAATGCCTTTTGGTAATCATCTTCCCCTATGCAGTTTCCATGTTTCTTGCAGTATTACTGCATGGTCCTAACATTATTCATGGTTATAGTCTAAATATGAAGCATTTTGAAAGCATTGTTTAGGTTATTGCAATACATGGCATTCTCCATTTCATTGTGTATGGTGTTTCTTTTTTTTTTTTTTTCTTTTCTCCAATGCATATTTATAGGGCAGTTTTCTATTCCTCATGTACATAGCATACCTATTTGTGACACTTTCGAGGAGCAAATTGCAGGCTTTGGAAGCGCCATGGAGAAATTACAAATGGAGAACATTTTTTTTTTTTAATATTTTCTTAAGCGGGTACACAAGGGAATCCCCAACCATGAAGGCCAAGGAGTAAATGGCCAAATATGGTGATGATGCAATCCAACAAAAGAGATGGCTGTCGTGGTGAAGGAAAAAGCTAAACCAGAGTAGCAATGTGGGTAGTATAGCTGAATTCAGTCGCAGATACGAGAAGATGCTGGCAGGAGATTCAGACCTCGCGTGCCAATTCCTCACCCTCGGAGCTTGCTTAGCTTAGACTTGCAAAATGGACATACAGACTTTCTAACCATTACATCTTTTTACCCCAGTAACAGAATTCTAATGGAGCTGCCTCTTGCTGATCCAACTTTTAAAGAGTGGGTAAAATGGCTCCGATAAACCAAATAGCAAACAGACAAAAGGCACGAGAAAATTCTTCGCTTGAGATAATTTATGTGATTACAGAACTAGTTGCACCCATTACTTCAAGTCACCATCAAACAGATGATCAAGCCCCCGTACCTTGTTTTCAGATATTTGGCCAAAGTCTACATGCTTGAACCCCATGAAATGGACAGAAGGTGACCATCCTCAATTACTAGAAGCATCCATAAACCTGAAACCAAATTCTTGCAACAATTGGGTAGGCAAGTTCAGCAGAGGTCCAGAAACATTAATAATAATTTCTGAGGCAATGGCAACATCTTTTATTACATGAAAAGAGGTATATAAGGTTCATTGAGTCAACTAGTTTGCATTCGGAGGTATACTACAATTTCAGAGGTTCCTTTAAGATATGGAAATAAACTAAATGGTAACAAAATTTTAAAATATCGCAACAAAGTACGCCAAATCAAAAGGATTTTTCGTTTGTAAATGAATGTCTGATGGCTCTACCAATGGTGTCCCCCAACTTGAGTCACAAAATACTTCCTCCTTTTCTAATACGTTTGCCATGACTACTTTAGCGAGCAGCACACTCTAAAATTTATGCCTGCACAAACCACCCCCAGCAATATAATAGGAACAAGGATTTTCTTACCCACCTGCATGTTAATTCCCTGAGAGATCTTCACCAGAATACATCATTTTCCTGCAAGCTCGACATAGGAAAATGCTATTGGCAAATATTTAATTTCCAGTTACCTCAGGATACCCAGACAACTGCATTCCTAAATTTTCTTTCCAAGAGGTGGATCTTGCAATCCAGTCCACTGTAGCAGATTTTTTCAAGCTGCCAAAACTATAATCTGTGGAAGACGTGTCGCTGAATGGGAAAGAAGCCACAATCACGATGCATATGCAGATAGTTACCATACTAATAAAAAGGAGAACTTGTTTAGTTCTCATTTCCGGTTGACATAGCAAACCCCCTAAGGTTCTCTACAACTAGTACACTTTTAGTCCCCTAAGGTTCTCTACAATTAGTACAATTTATGTTTAAGAACATGATAGGAAACGCAGCAAACTAATTACTGTCCTAATCACATCTTTCTTAGTCAAGTTTACTACCCTTCTGGTGCATTGTGCATCCAGAGCTCCACTTATTCTACTACCCATAGACCGGGAAGAGCAGGGTAGCGAGAAGCAAAGTCGGAGGTGGTTCCTCTCAGAGAACTATATTCATGAAGCTTGTAAACATACCAAAAATCTGGCAACGGCAAGCAAGAATTTGCTTGAAGGGTACTTAATAATAAAAAAAAAATTGCTTCAAGTAAAAGGAATGATTAGTAGAAAAGGAAACCTAAAACTGTGATAATCAGGCAAATAAATCCATTAAGATGTTTCAATTACCTCAAAGTTACCAAAGGAAAAAGTCATGATCTGCTGTCAACTGAATGATCAATACAAAAGGAAACCCAAATACATGATAATCCAGGAAATAAAACACAGGTGCAAACATGACCGAGCTAAGATTTTCAGTTACCTTACGGTTGCAAAAACTCATGATCTCCTGTCAACGAATGATCAGTGGAAAAGGAAACTCAAATACGAGATAGTCAGGGAAATAGATCCGCAGGTGGCAACCATGACCGAGTTGAGATTTTTCAGTTACCTTAAAAGGCGTAAAAAAATCATTGTCTCCTTCAGCAGCAGAATTACACATGCATATCTACTGAATCTGCACTCCTAACTATTTGTGGGCAAGGTACCCACAGTGACCCCAACAAAGAAGGGACAAAAAGCTTTGAAAAAAATTTTCAGAGGTGATCCATAAAACAGGTTACATTCAACGAAGGCCTGAAATGGAACATAAAAAAGGAGTCACAAAGATGAAGTTATACCTACCTCAACCCTTTCTCCTCTAATTATATTGGTGATAGGGAGATGATAAAAGTCTCAATAAAGTTGTCTGTTGAGAACAAAAAAAAGTTTAACCCACAATGACATTTTAGCTTGAGACACCAAAAGCACACATTCATAAAACTTCACAAGAAGAAAAAAACATCTACCTCTTTGGACTTTTCCAGACATCTATCTATGCAATCCACTAATACGGGCGAACTGGACTTCTGGATGCCCTCCTATGACCATGCCTAACAGGGGAATGGGATCTGCTCCTATCACGCTCCATATATGCATTCCGATCACGATATCTGTCCCTGCCTCCATCTCTTCCATTCCTGTAATTGTTTTGCTTCCAGTCCTGCCCTCTTCCCCCATCCCGACTTACTCTACCATTCCTCTCACGAGACCTTTCCCAGTCACGGTCTCGTTCCCGGTATCTCTCCCGCTCCCTGTCTTGATCCCGATCACGATACCTGTCCCTTTCAGCTGAATCACTTCTTGTACCTCTGCTTTCATTTTCTTTCTCCCTTCGCTTCCTACGTTCTTCTGCTTCTCTTTCCCTTGCTAGTCTTTCCTCTTCACGGGCTTTCTCCTTTGCAGCCTGTTAGTTAGAAGTCAATTTTTTAAGTCACAAAATAAATAAACAAATTCCAGCATACAGAACTATTGGGAGGTGAGACTCACCTTGTACTCTGCAATGAAATCCCTAACCATGCCATAACCAATATGCTGTTTTCCAGTGACATGAGATTGAGTCCGCTCTGCAGCATCATTGGCAATTAGAAAAGAACCACATATCTCACAAAGAGCCATCTTTTTCTCCTGTGCAAGCATTAATACTTTGTCATTCTGGGATTGCTGAGTCAAAGCTGTCTTCTCAGCATTAAGTGTCTCCACCTGCAACAGAAAGTTAACAAAAGTTTGAATTTTAGTTTCCTTATATCTAATAAATGACAAATTTACGGTTCACTGAAAATTAGCTACTGGAATAATTAGGAATTCAGAATCAGGTTAGGTATGCTTGGTAGAACCTTTCTCATGAGTGCTTCGGCATCATCTACCTTGCCAGCTTCACCAAGAGTCTCCACTTGTTCCAGCAGGTTCTTTATTTTTTCCTCAAGCACCAACAACTGCTCAGATTTTTCTGCTGGGATTGGAGGAGGTGGGGGAACTTCTACTTCTTGAGCAAGGCGTTCTCGCCCGCGCCTAACTCTTCTATCTAAGTCCATCACCTGAGATGGAATAGTTATGATGATTAAATAAAGATAGTCATGACAAGAAAGCTTATGAATTAATGGCATATGGAACTTACCAACTTCTCACAAAAATGAACTAGTTCTGCTTCAAACCTTGGCACATATGAATCATGTCTTGGGGACTTCTCAAAACTAAGATCACCAATGTAGCCTCATTAAAACCACTATACCAAAATATGATTCCCACAGAAAAATGAAGACAGCATGCTAATGGAGGGGGTGTGACAGTTCTAGATGATGCACAAGACATCCATAAATACACAAACCTAAAATGTGAATAAAAGCCATGACACAAAATTTAGAAGTTTTAACTATGTCTTCTAACATTTTACAGCTACTGCAAATTCATGTCCATGGGCACAAAAACGCAAGACAAACAAGAACCGCAACATAATATCAGTTGGAGAAAGGAAAAGTTTTTTTGAAGATTTAACCATTGCAAAATATATTTTACGGTGATTTTATTATAGTTGAAGATGAAAAGGGTTCAGAAAATATTACCCTTTCAAGATGAAACCACAGCTACAAAAACTATACCTTTGTCCCAAGTTGTCCGTCCATTTATCCATTCGGGGATGAAGGTTGTCCGTGTTGAAAGATTTTCCAAAATTATACCATTTTAATAAAAATGCATGCATCTATCAGATAGAGGTGTAGTTCTGAAAATTTGTACAGTTTTACCTTGAACGTGAATGCATTTTTTTGTCTCCTGAGATAGTTGGGTTTCAAATGATAGGCAAAGAATTCTGCTGATTGAGTATAATTTATTACAAAATCCATATCTAAGTTGTCCTCGCTTTAACCTCGTATTTGAGCCACTAAATCTGGCCAAATATCTCTTTGGAGTTTTCCATATGCTTTAAGATAAAAAGAACACGGCAAAATTATTATTTTTAGATAATTCCTTATAAATGCCTGTTTCAGGAAAATTAGTTGGAAATTGCATTTGTACTTGGACCAATGCCCTTATACACTTATCAAAGAAACAAAAAACGCCTTAAACAAAAAATACATATCAATATGGCAAAGCAAGCATAGTTCATCAATAACAAAAACATAAAACCACAAACACAGGTTTAAAACGTATGAAGCTCTATTAAAAAAGATTAATTCTCTTATGACTGCATTAAAGGGCCTTACTTTTGTAGACAAATTTTGTAATAGCATGACTCCACAAAGTGTGGGGTGGAGGAGGATGGGTTGCACGAGCACAAGAGGTGAATCATCAAGACTAGACAACTGAAAAGTTTTAAATTCCAACTCAAGGTAGCAGCTCATTGAATCAACTTGTTGATTTGAGCTTTCCCTTTCGCACAATGATGTGAAATTTTTAGATCAGTTACCTCAAACAGAAACAGCCCCAAGACCCAGAATTCCACATGTCTTATAAGCACACAATGCGTGTAACCCTTACTTAAGTTCCATCCTACAGCACACATAATAAACCAGGTAACTTCTCAAAATGGATAGAATAAGTGAAAGGAAGGAAGAGAAATCAACAAAGCTTATTAAGAGCAAGACAACCTGCCCAGGTTGTTAGAAAATTAAAGTAGCATTTAACAAGCTGATTAACGTACTTATGACGCCATAGAATTTTATATTTCTTTTATGGCTGATTGTGCACAATGTGAAGTTCTTGACAATGTTCAAAAAACAGACATAAAAAAACCTCATAAGCACACCCTGAACCTGAAGGATCCATACACATCCATAACAGAAAGATTTCAAACAATGTTCATCCAATTACCTTTCCTTCAACTTCGGATCATGGATTTTAGGGCATGGTCCTGATGCAACAAAAGACAATGACAAACCATAATTAGAAGAAGTAGTCTTCAAGCACAGAGACAAATGTCCCATTTAATTAGTGACAAAACGTAGGAACAATAAAGGGATCAATCTTCAGAAAAAAAATCTTCAGGTAAAGTTAACTAATGCAACTAACAGGCTTAATAAACTAGACTGTTTTGGTATTCAATTATCTAGGAACTTGAAGAACATAAATTATATGATTCAAACTTCTATGACCTTCTAGTTTCCTACATTTTCCCAGCAACTAAAAATCAGAATTCAGTAAATTAGAATTAAAATCAACTGCGGCATACCAAGATCGCTCCGCGTATTGACGAAAAGGTCATGAGGACAAAACCGAACCATATAAAATCCACAGACCTCCTTATCATCCCAGGTGATTTCCTTGTACCCCTTTCTCTCCTCTTCAGTGAGATTGCGACCTACATATAGCACCAAAACAAAGTCACAAAAAAACAAAAGTATAAATATGAATATTATCTCTGTGCGTGTGTGAGACTGAAAAACTTCAACATCAAATCAAACCCAATCCAAATAAGAGGGAAATGGTCTAGTTCAAATGAGAAGAAAAATTGGCGTTGTTGGGCTAAAGCACACTTTATCTTATTCGTATGAATACCAAATCAAACCGAATCGGAAAAATAGGTTTTCCTGACGAATTACGAGCTACAGCATACCAAAGAACTAAACCCAACACATGCAACCAAATTGAAGTGAAAGATACCCTAATTCGAACGTTAGGGTTCTGTGAAAGACTACCTGCACCCATTAGTTCATCGAGTAAAGCTCTCTGGGCATCCATGGCTGGTTATGGAGTCTTGAGATTTGAAGTCAAATAGCAGAGATTTGATGCGAGACACCCTAATTTTGCAGAGAGAGACGTCCGGAAGCTGCAGCAAGTTTTTTGTGGTTAGGGTTTGAATTACCCGATGAGTGCCACCGCCTCGGATAGGTAGCGGAGAGAGAGAATAAGTTTAGGACGGGGTCATTCACCTGGGGTTGTTTGGGTGCTTGAATATCTTTGCTTTTACTGATTAAGGGTGTGTTTGATACTCGTGCAATAGAAATGAAAATTGAAAAGGAAGGAAGTGAGAAATGAAAGGAAAAATAAATGTTTTTTTGTTTAATTTTAAAAAAATAGAAAGAAAATAGAAATTGAAAAGGAAGGGCTTGAGAAATGAAAAGAAAAATAAAAAAAATTTGCGTTTAATTTAAAAAAATAGAAAGAAAAGTGAAAAGAAATTAATTTTTCACACTACAAACCAAATAAGATAATGGAATAATCTTTTTATTTTTCTCTTCTCTCCTCGTATATCAAACACACCCTAAGATTTTTTTGTATTAGTGCAGGAAATTTTTAAGCGAATTTGTGTTTTACCTCTGCATTTTGGGAGTGAACAAAATCTATTTTAGTGGTCGAGATGTTTTTGACTCATTCATTTAATAAATGGTCAAACCCTACCAGCCTCTTCTCCTTTCTCCTATCGCCTATATATAAAATAAAATTAAAAAAAAAAAACCTGCATTTTGGGACTATCATGTCTTTGAAGCCTACAGTGATTCACAAGAAAAATAAGGAATAATTTCAAAGAGTTAGGATATGTTTGGAACTTGTGGAAGGAACCGAAAATGGAAAAAGAAAATGAAGTTAGTAAAATATTACAGGGAAAGTGGTTTATTTCTTGTACTTGATTTTGAAAAGCAAATGAAAAAAATAAAAAGAAAACAACTTTTTCTTATTTTAAATTTAAAGAAAACATGAAAGAAAATACTATGGTAATTATTAAAAGAAAAATGAAAGGAAATCACATTTGCTTTGTTTTTCTTTCAATTTTCTTTCCTTTCCATCCAAAGTAGGAACCAAACAGCATTATTTTTCTCTTCCTTTGCCTTTATTTCCTTTATTCATCATGTTTGTTTCATTGTTTGATGTAATTTTCGAATGAAAAGGAAAAAATGAGAACAAAAGCAATAAACGTTGGAAACAATAAACGAGAATTATTTGTTGCCTCTAAATTTCTTGTTTCTGATTGAGCTATCTTTAAGTTACATTTGGAGCATTGAATCCTGTCTTGAAATCAATATTAAGGAAAAATTAGTTTAAATTTTGAACAAATGTAGTATCTAATTCTTGTCTTGAATTCACTATCATAGGGTCCAATGACTGTTGACTAATCACATTGACATGAACTGGTTTGCTCTTGTGCGACACAAAAAAGGCTAAGGGCCCGTTTGGCACAAAATAATCTGCACCCGTGTGATGCAGATTATTTTTAGTTTTATTTTATTTTAATTTTTTGGCTGCTTTTTATAAACAAAGACTAGGAGAAAAAGCAAAAAATCAGAAAACAAAAAATCTAGGAAAAAAAGGCTTATAAACAAAAAAAAGCCAAGAAAACAAAAACTTAAAATAAACCCTATCAAACGGACACTAAGATGTTACATAGGTTACTAACGTGGCACTTATTGAGGGGTAAACTGGCAAATGGGCAAGTTTGGACGGGCTTAGATTAGGTGTTTATGGGTTACGAGTTAAAATAAATTAGCCCAATATGTCTAATTAATTAACGGGTTGGATTTGGATCGGCTTAATTGGACACAAGTTAAACCAGTTAATTCAAAACCAACCCGTTTCTAATATATAATTATTTTTTTTTGTTAGATGAGATTTTTTTCTCCTCTTTTTAAGATTTGTTTTTAGAGATTGTTTGGTATAAATTTTTTTAAATTTTTTTTGATTTTACCTTTTTTAGTTTTTTTTAGTTTTTTTACTTGGCTTGTAAAAGTAAAAAAAACTAAAAAATTTACTGTTTTTCTTATACTCATAAGCATAAAAAAACATTCTCGTCTATCATTTATATTTTACTAGTGCAATATATATATATATATATATAGATATATATACACACATATATATGTGAAATTGGAACACCAAAATGTCTCGACGTCCGTCGGCCGGAGATTATGCGGAATGGATTGTACACTTTCAGGCAAGACCTATGGTGTGTCACCATAGTGTGAAAACAAGATCTGAATTTTAGTTCCAATAGACGTGTTAGCTTGGTATTTCTCACCATGGTGTGAAAACAAGATCTGAAATCGTGAGAAGCAATGAAGGCCTGGTCGAATCCCCAGCTCATGCTCCGGGAGGACAGTTCCTACTAGATGAGTTGGACTGTCGATGCTATCAGAGACCGTGCGTGATCGATGGCCTGGAAGCCATTAACTGCACTGAAGTTGCAGGAGACGTAGACGGGCACGAAGAAGAAGTCATGCTCATGGGGGTCGAGCAAGTGTCCGTACATTTCGAAGAGTCCTAACTGGGAATCGAAGATGGTTGGGGCTTAGCCGCTTAGGTTATGCAATGCGCTTTCTCGGGTATGTTTTAATCGGGTGTTTAATGGATCCAGTATATCAATTCATTTAAATTCATTTATAAATGAGTAATGTGTAACTAACTCATTTATTATAATAGTTGAACCCAAACTTATTTAATACGAGCGGAGTTGGACGAATTGACAATTATGAATTTACTTTGCTAGCCCGTAAACTAAATAAAAAGTTGGTTAGATAGTATTAAATTTTAAGATAGTATTTTATATATAGTTTCTTTTAAAATTTATTTATTTTATAATAAATTTAAATTATTAGTGTAATAAAATATTACATGTTACAATTTAATAAAAATAACTATCGAAAACTCAATACTATGTACCCACTAATCGTTCTTCCAATAAACTGAAAGACATTCATTTGAGAAAAAGTAACGTTGATATATGTATAGAAAAAAATACATATAAATTATATAGAAAATGATGTGGGTCTAATTGAGACATGTCACTTAGTAATTGTAATATTGAAATTGTACATAATAAATTAGAGCTCCATTAGGTTCAACCCGCCCAGGGTGGGCCAGGACAAAAATCAAACTGACTTTGGGCCATCAACTTTATAAAGTCTTGTATAAAAAAAATAATAATAACTTATAAAGTCAACGTCTTGCATTTGGACTTTTGGAGTCTTTTAGAGTGAAAAAAAGTCTAGTGGATAATTTTAAGAGATTATATTATTGTATTTAAACTCAATTTCACTTAATGTTGAATAAAACTAACAAATAATATTAGAACCCTAAATAGAATAATAATATCAGAACTCATGAACTCTCAAAATAAAATTAAGAGTTTGACTCTTGTCAAAAACAAGAACTCTCTTAAGAGTTTTAGCTTAATAATTATTTAATTTGTACAGAACGAAAGGACTACACAAATCTATTTATCAACATGTGGCATAATAATAAGAGTCCGGAAGATTGTAGATATTAAAGTATCAAGGGCAGCCTTGCCCAAAATTTTGACCAAAAAAGAGTAAAATTGCTTATGCTGACATGGCAATTTTTTATTGGTTAATGAAAATAAGCAATATGGCATGGCACCGTTAGAATGTTAAGGAGAAATGGAGAGTTGTGACCACCTTGTCAAAGGTTTCCATATATACCTAAACAACTCATATACGGAATGACTTGGTTAACGAGAGTCTTTGCTTTAAAATAAAACACTTATTAATATTTTTAATTACAAAAATAATATTACAATGTCATTTTTATCAGATTTTCTCTTCAAATTTCACAAAGAAAATACTATTCTTTTAAAAAATTTGTGAAGAAAATCTTATCAAAATGATGTAACAGTGACATTTTTTCAAATAAAATATACCATAATAGATGTAGTGTTTTTAAATGAATAACTCTCATTTAACTATATCATTATGATGATAAATTTTATATAAATTTTTTTATTTGTACATCATTATTCACTTCACAAAGTATGACAAATTAGTTTATTGTTATTACTGTTATTTTTTTAAAGTTTGAGATAGGTCAAAAAGTCAAAAAATATATTAAATGCAACGGCGGCAATACAAATTAATAAAATCATATCAAATGAACCAGTTGAAATTATAATTAATATGACATTAATAATAATTTCTCTTTAATTTTAGGTAATAAGATAAAAATCTTTACATTTAATATAATTGACCTCTAGACGGTCGTTAAGGACAAATGCAGCTGTCGTTTTGCAGACTCCTGACCGATAAAAAGCATCTCCAAAATTTAGAGATTTTTTTCACTAATTTAGCGGTTACTGATGGTGTGGAGTTACTACTAGCACCGACGAAATTACGGAGACTGTTTGTTGTAGAGCTGATCGGGAGATTTGGTTTGATTTGAAGGTATGTATCAATGTATGTATGAGGTTTTGACTTTTTGAAGTTGAGATTCGAAATCCGATTCCCGAGTTCTATTTTGGAAGTGTTTTGATGATTTTTTTATTTTTTGGAATAATGTGGAGTGTCAGATCAGATGGCAGAAGTGGGCGTACAATCCCGTTATGTGAAGCTGACCAAAGATCAAGCGCCTTTGGAAGATATCAAGCCTGGAGAACTCAATCAACCTATCGATGTTCCTCAGGTTTCTCTCCCCTCTTTCTCTATCTATATATATGTATGTATATGTCTATGTATATGTATATGGATATGGATATGCCTATACACCTCTTATGTACATAATTATCGAGAATTGACAACTATGATTTCTTATTGGAAACCTGCTGTTATCCAACACTCCTTTATAGATTACTTTAGGATTGGAGTCTTCAATGTCGTATGGTTATGGATTCGGGATTTGAACTGTTTTTAGAGGGAATTAGTTTTGACTAGATCATATTAGTCGAGGTCCTCATGATCCAGAGAGAGCCACAATAGAGGAATGCAGAAGCTTCATGGCCCAGATCAAGCAATGCAGGTTCGAGCATATTCATTCTGAAGCAAATTCGTATGCAGATTGACTCGCCAATCACTTCAAGGACTTCTGCTTATATTCAACTCAGTTTGACCATAGTTTGGGTGATGTAATTTGGGGCTTCCAGCCAAAAAAAAAAACATGGGAGCATAGGGTCTATGACTCCATGGACAACTAGGGTTTGTCTCATTTGAATATCCTAGATGCTATGGCTTTGTAAGGATAGTGTTGCACTCTGCAAAAGTTTGCATCGGAACCCCCTTTCCTAGTGAAACAGCAAATGATGCAGTGAATTGATAAGATACTGTGTTATACATCCTGTACGCTAAGCATCTGGTAAAGGCTTATTGCTGGATTAGTTAGTGAATTACTCCTGTGGATTCAAATCTGGTTGGTTGGTTTTAGTTACTATAGCTGGTAGCTTGATTTTTTAACAATGCTACTTGAACTTTTGGTTCCGATTTTTCTAGATTATACGGTTCTGCTTGAACTTTTTGTGTGATCTTTCAAATCTAAATGTCTTTCATGTTCTCTTCTATAATTTCTGTCTATATGGACTTATAAGTGATATTTTCAAATCAGTTATCCTTATGGTAAAACTCCATATTTTATGGTGCACATGATTTAGATACTCATCCTGTGGTTCATTGTGCAGTTGCATGTTCTCAAGTGCAATGAATGTGGACAGCCCTTACCTGAAAGCTTTGAGCCTCCCGCAGATGAACCCTGGACAACTGGGATTTTTGGTTGTGCTGAAGATACAGAGAGTTGTAAGTTATCAAATCTGGTTTCTGGTGATTGGTTTCTGGCAATTTAGTAGTTGCTTCTTAATCTTTAGAAATCTGTATTTCTATTCTGTCCGTGCATTGAAAACCAACTTGTTTTCCTGGATACTTATGGAGTATACATGTCTAATACTTATATAAATGTGAGTAAAGCATACCAGCTAATATTTTGAAATGGCAACAGTACAGCAAACTTCTACTGATACTTTTTCACCTAATATTCACTATGATGCTAGCATCAAATATTATGTGACCATCATATATTTCTAATTGAAGACTAACTGAAGCTGTAGAAGATTCTTTGAGGGTGTGGTGGTCATTTTAGGTTGTTTATTTAGGTATTTTTTTTCCTTGTTTAATGGCTCAAGCATACCATGCTTTTGAAATTATTTTGTATTTCTCCTTAATGAGGAATGTTTCTCTTGCCTTAGCTGGTGGGGAAGGCTGTCATGTTTGACTACAACCAAAGAAGCATGGACATTGAAATGGGACATGGCAATTTTTAAAAAATGAGGACATGGACACGGCGGGGATACGGCAAAGAATATATTTCTTATATATTTTATTGGCTTTATATATGAAAGTAACATCCACAAACCATTAATAATATAAAAAGATAATACTAGTTCAACATGAAAACACTATTCAATCCGTAATTTAATCATCGTTAACTTAAAACATGATTAAAAAAAAGTTTACATTTTAAACTTGCAATGTGTTTTATATGCGTTTAAGTGATGGATACGTGTCTCTTGCGTGTCCTGAGCATGTCCATTGAAAAATAAATAAATAAAAATTTAGGATAGATCAATTGGCGTGTCCGAGGAGTATCTGTCCGACAAAGACACGGCCCCTCTTAGAAGTATTTGTGCTTCCTAGACTACAACCAATGATATTTCTCCAAATAAATGGAAAAGAGGGCAATAAAGGTGTCAATGAGAAGAAACGGCGTAGTATTACCAGAATCCCTTCCCCCTAGAAGAGGTGATGATGGTTTACCTTTTTTTGGGGGGGTTGGGGTGGGGGGGTTATTAGATTTCTAGAATCTGAAGTCTTTTCTGCTTATGACTTGTATGGCGCAGAAATTTGAGCCCAGGGATCAGGTATGTGACAAAACATCTATGTATACATCATGGTACATAAATGTTTTCTACTTTTCCCCAATTCGATCTGACATAGACATGAATTTAAATGGACGTGATATGTTACTTTTGGTGGTATTGCTAATACCGGTACCATTTATTCTTCTTATTTTTACTTTTCCCCTTCAAGATAATTATTATTTTTGCTTGGTATCTTTGAATATTTGGTTCCCTCTTCTGTGAAGAGTGCATTCTCTTCCCATTCTTTCTTCATCAGCTTTGTTGGTGGCGCAATCCTTATTTATTTTAAAATTCTCTTATTTCCTATCTATACAGGCTGGACAGGACTTTTCTGCCCATGTGTTTTGTTTGGACGTAATGTTGAAATATTGAGAGAAGATACCCCTTGGACTACACCATGCATTTGTCATGCCATTTTTGTTGAAGGTGGGATTGCACTTGCAGCTGCAACAGCAGTATTTCATGGTATTGACCCGAGGACGTCATTTCTTATTTGTGAGGGCTTATTATTTAGTTGGTGGATGTGTGGCATATACACTGGTCTCTCTCGGCAGTCTTTGCAGAAGAAGTATCATCTCAAGGTGATCTCTGTTTCTTTTAATAAATGTTGATGTGCAAGCATTTCCCAACAAACAACTAAAGTCACAAAATCTTGTGCCTTTAAAAGTTAAAACTACTGCACACACATGCAGAAACTGCATTTTCTTGCATCTTTTATGATTATATAGAATTTCATGTTAGCTTAAACCTGATATAATGACTGAATCACCAATTATTTTTTCCCTCGGAAGGAATATATAAAGTTTCTTTATCATGTCACCAATAGTTACCGGAAAAATTTATCATGTGGCCAAGTCTGACGTTGTGAACCCTTCATAAATGGCCAGTATGGTGTTTTCTCAATTAGGCAGATTAATATTTACTGTCATTAGAACCTTGAGAAAATAGCAACCCTGTCCTTGTGGCTCTTGGACGGAAAAGGTGCAATCAGTGTTGTGATGATGCCTTCCATTTGTGCAAGCACATTCAGGGCCGTTTGGGAACAACTTTTCTGACTGAATCAGCTGCTTAAAAAAACCATAACAAATAAGCTAGCTTAAAAAAAGCTTGGCTGGGGTGTTTGGTAACTTGCTGAAAAAGCTATTTTATTTTTTGTTACAGCTTTTAAACATAGTGTTTGGCAAATGGGCGTATTTGTACAATTACCAAATACTCACATACTGATTTTACAGGTAATTGATTGCATCGTTTGATACATCATCTCTAGGCCAAGCATAATTGCCAATATTTGCATATCACTCGCCATTTCTTGTTTCACAATGTTAGTTCTGCAAGAGGGATTCTGCTATTGGTTCTTTTATAATTCTCATTTCATCTCTATGTGCAAAAAAATAAAACCTTCTGTTAATGCTGCTTGTGTTGCAATTGATTTAGGTTACCTATATATGCAGTGCAAAATTCTCAGCTTTTGATGCAATTACCGAGAATTTCCTTGCGTCTTGGTTCACTTGCTAGTCTGAGTTTATGTATAGTATCATTTCCCTATGTAGTTTATAAGTCATCAGTGGTATGTTGGGTTTTTCAAACTTTTTCTTCACCCTTTCGAAGTCTGATGGTTCTAGCTGCTTGATATGTTCAACTTCCTCTATGTTCACTTGCGGGCCTGTGGCTGCCTTTTTATAAAAGCCTTGTGTGTGTAGAGTAGTGTGATGGTTGAGTGGTCAAACCTGTAGAGAGTGACCCTCTGGGAAGTTAACGGCAGGCGCTGTCTTAGGCGGAGGACCACCAAAGGTAGAGGATAGAGAGTTGAGGCGGTTCTAGAAAGAGAGAAGGTGGCAGTGTCCCAAAGCGCTTAGAGAGATTTTGGAGAGGTTCTCTAAGGGTTAGTGGTAAATATTCATTGTGTAATGAATGTCTTGTCAATGGAGAATGAAGGTTCCCGTTATATAGGTGAGGGAGATACTTCATGATTGGTTATTCAGTTGTCGAGATTTTCGGTGATTGGCTCCTCAGGCCTGAGACGTAGTTCTTTGTTGATTGGTTCCTCAATCTGAGGCTTCTCGAAGACCGACATTCTGAATGTCAACTCTGTAACTCTGTAGGCGATAGTGATTCAGTGATTCAGACGGTTCAAGCATTAAATGCCCTTTGTCGTTTGCTTGGAGATCCCTCTCTCTCTATGACCGGCCGGAGGGGCAATCCCTCGGCGAGCCCTCAACTCTAGCCTCCAATCCACTTGTCTCCTGATAATCCTGCGCAAAGGTCCCTAAGTCCTGCTCCTAACCTAGGTTATGAAAGTACACTTGTATGGAGAATTACGCTAAGTATGGAGATGCGCTCGGCGGAAATGTTCCATGGCCGAGCCAAGAGATGCCGAGCGCAAAGCCATGGGCGAACACTATGGAGGAGGTGTCTCGAGATCACCTAGGGACTCTCGATGTCTTAGCTTGGAGGGGGCGCTCTTCACACTATCCTCGGTGAGTGAGTTGTCTTGTGTACACGTCGCCTCAGTGGACTGCGATGTGGAGCTAAGTGTGGTACGGAGGAGTGGTGAATTGCCTAAGTGTCCATGTATGGAGTGGGGTTGGACACTTATACCTACACCTTGCATGCCCGGCAGTCTCCCAGGTTGTTTTTTTATAGTAGTTTCCCAGGTAATTCCTCTGTAGCACCTTGATTCTTCATCCTGCATTTTCTTCCTTCATCCACTTTCCATTTCTAACAAGAGCATCATTCATCACATTACTTCTGAATCAACTTTTCAGAAACCTTATCATTCTTTCACTGGCTGTGACTTCATCTTTTGAACTTTTGAGTCTCAGTGCTTTTGGAGCCATAAAGAGCAGTATGAACAATGTTGTTTTCATATGAACAATCTTGTTTTCAAAAGAACAATATTGATTTGTTGAGTCACAACAAGTTTAGGTGGAGACACGTGTAGTTATCATAGTTGACTCCATTTAAGGTAAGCTTTTCCTTGAGACTGTCAACAATTTCCCGTTGTTGATTCCCATTTGATATTTTATTTTTTATGAGATTTAGTCAATACAGGTAGCAAGTCATGTAGCCGCAAACATTTAAGAACCCCAGAAATAACGAAAGGTTCTTTTAACCAAAGTCAAGCTGAGAAATGGGGATCATATTGTTTTTTACTACATGTGAAACTGGAGATGTTTTCATTGAGTTTTAAGTAGATGCTAATAATTTTGTATGACCTGTTGCACCATGAACGTATTCATATCCGCACATGATCTAGAATAGAACTT
This sequence comes from Euryodendron excelsum, assembly GCA_033060915.1. NCBI lineage: Eukaryota > Viridiplantae > Streptophyta > Magnoliopsida > Ericales > Pentaphylacaceae > Euryodendron > Euryodendron excelsum. The sequence continues at coordinate 33,274,600 of CM065396.1, read as the reverse complement.
TATTGAGTTCCCGTGGGTTCTGGTAGGATTTGCATATAAATTGGACCTGTTGGATATTAGATTCTTACTGGGTATCATATATTATGAAATCTGCAGCTCATCTTTGAGTTGTTTGATACAATGTTTGAATTTAACATGCTAGTGGATCTTATGGAAAAATTGAGGACATACATGTAGGTTTTATTATTTGAATGAGTAGGAAATTGTACTGGAATAGCAAGTTCCATCTAATCTGGTTTGTCTGTAGTCATCCCGTAGGAGGCTTGAACTTCCTGCCTTTGAACGAGAATCGGCCCAATATGTTGATTACAGTCTTCTTCTGCTCATTTTTGCTGATTGTGCAGAACTCACCGTGTGACCCATGCGCGGTGCACTGCTGCATGCACTGGTGCGCCTTGTGCCAGGAGCACAGAGAGATGAAGGGACGGCTCTCGGATAATGCTGCTATGCCAACGACCATAGTCAACCCTCCCCCTGTTCAAGAGATGAACTCTCCCAGCGACAGCCACGATACTGAACCGTCATCTACAAAAGGCGTTGAGCACACCAATTTGGAGATGCAAGCCTTGTAGATCCACCATTGCTCAATGTAAGAAGTTATTTAAAAAGAGATATAACCATATGCGTTTAGAAGGGTGTGTGTGTTTGTGTTTTGCTCATATGAGAAGGTTTTCAGTTGCATTTATACAGAATCCTTTGATGCCTACTCATTGTCAGAACTAAGACATCGAGTCTACCCATTGTGGGGAAATTTTTTTAATTTCACTAATGGAGATGCGGTCTCGGAGACTATGGGATGTTAGCAGTATATTGGCACTGTTTTAAATTGGTCTGGGATTAGGATGTATATAATCAGATTGGATGTCTTTAGGCTTGCAGATGGCTTTTCCCATTGCTATGAGTTTCTTTGCTTTGCCTTCAGACTGTAGATGCTAAGGGGGAAAAAATATATATATATATATAATATTTGTTAATTTTTTAAGACTTTTTAGGTTTGTTAGGGTGTTGGGACTTTGGAGAATACTTGCTAATGATACCATTGGAGTAATTATTCAGTGCTCTTCGAGCAAAACATGCTCTGCTCCATCCTCTCACAATGATTGTGGGTTGCTAATGATACCATTAGTGGTAGTCATGTAGTGCTCTTGGAGCAACATGGGCCGTGCTACATCTTCTCACAATGATCATGCTACATCCTCTCACAATGATCGTGGGTTCCGGGCACTAGGTGGGAGAATTCAGCCCTCCTAGTTGGGGGACCCTTTGTTATTGTGAGGAGAAGTATGGTCATTTGGTGCTTCAAGAGCACTGAGTACTGAGTAAATTTTTACAATCATGGCAAAAAAAAATTTTTTTTACTATTGTTTGGAACTTGTAGAAGGAAAAGAGAAAGGAAGGGAAAGGAAAAGAAGTGAGAGATTGTAGGAAATTGGTTAGATTTTTACTATCTGGATTTGCAAACAGAGAGAGAGAGAGAGAGAGAGAGATGGAAAGCAAATAACTTTTCCCTAATTGATATTTAAAGAAAAGAGCAAAAAAAAAAAAAAAAAAACAGGGCAGCTATAAAACGGAAAGTGGAAAGAAAATTGAAAGAAAGTTAGAAGGACATCATTTTCCTTTTCTTGTTTTTTTTTTTTTTTTTTGAAGGTCTTTACACTTAACTCCCAAACTATGAACCAAACACAGAAAAAAAAAATTACTTCATGCCGAGAGAACTAGATCCCTTGGTTCATAATAACACGGAACCTAGATCACTTGGGTTTCGCAATCACTTGGAATCCAATTTCATATAGGATACAAGAGAAAAATTGATCCAATTTCTATCTAGCTAATTTCTTCATGCTTGAAGTCGACAGTCCCATCGGAACTAGAAGTCTCTTTCTGTTCAGCGTTTCCTCTCCATTCAGGGACTGACTGAGCCTCCTCGGTCCTACACATTTGTACTCCTAATGTGATTAGGACTACAAGTAGTTAGTCCTTTTATTATATACAAAGTGTAACCCATAAAAGTTCCTGCAGTAATAATATTGTCAATCCAGAGAATTGAGGTATTCAGACTCATCATGGCTACTAGAGGTGGCAGGGATGGCGGCGGCTGCTGCGGCGGTGGTGGTGGGCAAAGTGCACATGATTTTCATGGGCCGTTTTCTTCCGATGACAATACTAACTGGGATTGTAATCTTTACGGTGATCATAGCATGGGAGAAGAAGGTATATACAGAGGAGATATGCCGGACTATACCCGAATGGTGGAGGCTAGGGAGGCTAGGGTGAGGAGACGCAGCGGATGGGGCACATTCACGCAGTGTTTCGAGTTCTTGAGGCTTGTATTTTGTGCCAGGTAGAGACTTGGTCTCACCCTTGTTGGGAAATTATGTAATACATTACTGAAACAGCCTTACTAATTTGTGGCTTCTTAATTAGTCTAAAACTTCAATCGGATTTTTTGGAAGAAATCCAGATAATGGAAGTTTGATTACCAAAAGAGAAGAAATTAGATCATCCCTATAAGAGAAATTTTATGCTTGTCAACATACCATTAAATAAGGATTTAAGTACTTATTATGAATGAATTTCATATGATGTGGTGAACCTCTGGGTTTGATCAACTCAAGGATCTTTAGACTAGTTCCATACCCCAGTAGAGTGCTTCGTTATCTCCTCTTTTCTTTTTTCTTTTTCGGTTTCTCATTTTTCAAAAACAAGAAAAATTCAAGGACAAAGGTAATAATACCTTGACATGCAGTTAAAGAACAAGAAATGTATGTTTAAACTCTATAGATGCTTTCAGAAAAACAAAGACAACAAAGAATACCAAATTTCACCTGAATATAGTTTGATAAGCTGGTTGAACAAAGCCCCCACCACAAAAACTAATTACCAACACAAGACAAAATTGGGTAATCTGGCCAATTAACTAGACCAATCTGCCATATCCGGGAGCTAATCACAGCCCGGATTCCAGTCACGAGTATTTCTGCTCAAATACACGTTCTGCAAATCAACGGGATGAGAAATTGCCATCCCTAGTACTTACTGCGACTTCAAAAAGATATTGACAATTGAATGGAGATGGGTAAGCCCTACGAATGTGCCTCTTATTTTCCCTCTCCTTGCTTCTCAGCATCATCAGCTTCCGTGAAGCTCTGCATTTCAAGTAGCTTCTGTTGTTCCCGTTCGCTCCCTTGTGTTACTTCTTTCACAGCCTTAGGCTCGTTGCTTGTAGACCGTTGGTACATAATCCCTCCTGTCATACAAATTAAAAGCCCAGTTGTACCCACAATCGATGAATGCTTGTCCCAAATAACCAGATTTATGACAACTGTCAATAGCTTGTTCACTATGCCAAGAACAGTAAACCCTGTTGCAGAAATCGCCCTCCGGCAAGAAAACCCAAAGAAAGAAATCGCTAAACCAAACAAACATGATAACCCAACTGGCAAGACCACCTGGAAAGAATGCCAATCAGACTCATCTGAGATTTCATGCTTTATCTTCTTCAACTCCCCCATGATAAGTAGCTCAAACGGAAACAGTAGCAGAGCCTCAAGATTGTTGTACAGCACAAGACCCCATGTACTTAAGCCAATAGTCATAACCACGTGCTTAATGTAAACAAAATCTATGGACATGCTCACCAGGTAAGCCAATGCCCAGCTATAAGCCATGAGAGTGAACTGGTAATCTGTTGTGACATAAAGCACGCTACCACCAAAGATGGTGGCAAGCGCGATCCATGTCTTCATTGTTGGCCATGGCTGGTGCAAGTAGAGGGTCTCTCCTATTGCAACAAAGATAGGGACTGCTGATCGGAACACTATAAAGGTGTCAACATTGGCATGGAGGAGAAGCTCACTGTTGGTGAAGAGGGAAAGGTAGAATATAAATGCTGCTGGCAGGAACCGCCACATTGTGAGAAGGTCTAAAGGCTCATGCTCTAAAAGCTTGAGCCTCCCACAAAGGAAGACACCAGCTGCACTCGTGAAGTATTGTAAAGCAGTCAGTGCCCCAGGATAGGGAAATTTCATCACAGCCCATTTGTTAATGATGGAGAGTAATGACGCTGAAAGGCAGTATCCGGAAGCTATGCCGTAGACTGATGCTTGCTGGAGTAAGCCACTGTACCAAGTGACTTGAGTTTCACTGGAATGTGAAGGGGCATCTGTACCTACATCTGGACCTTTCTGGGGCCCACCATCTTTGGGATTTTCCACATCTTTGGACATCTACAAGATAACAAAAAAATTTTATAGCAAAAACATGAAAATTAAACATATCTAATGTTTGAATAGGTGAAATGATGAAAGACTACGCTTTTCTACCGATACTTCCCCTGACCTTTAAGAGCACACTGAAGTGATCAGTGAATGTTATGATGTTTGCAAATGTTATACTACTTAATGAAGATGAAGCTCATCATTCAAAATAAGAAATGAACAATAGTTTCAGATCTCAAACCTGTATGAAAGAATATCCTTTATGAATTATAAAGGCATGTGTTCTGAATCTCATTGTGAGCCTCTGAGAGACGCCACACACAAAGCTTGTTTCCTAAAGTTTCCCTACTTTTCTTCCTTTATTAGATAAAAATCTAGTTGGATGCTGATTATTTCAGAATTGACTACCAGTAACAAAATGATAGTCATACTGATAGTGATAGGTATGTGTTGTTCCTATCTACTATCTTTTCTTAATCATGCCAACCTACAAAGAGACAGAGATGCAGATCTCGACTTATAAAGAAACAACTGACACTGCCCCACTTATCACAAGATGGCTGATTGGCCACTTCTTGTCTTCCTTAAATCTAGGATATGAGAAGTAATGGCTAATGTATTTTCAATTTGCATGCCAACTCCACAAATTTGATATATACATCAAAATTTCCAAGTGAGTCAGCATATGTAATATTTTTAATGTCATTTAAAGCTGCCCTTCCTTTTTCTTATGAATTAGTTTAGAATCAAGTGATTAAAAAACTAAGGCCTTGTTTGATAACGCAATTAAGTACTTAAAATGAAAAGAATTAATTGGTTTCTCAATTAAGCTTGCTTGATAACGCATAATCACCTACAACTTAAATTTGAAAATTGATTGAAAATGGATCTTAATTCTAAGTCAGAAAAGCTTGACTTATAGCTGAGTGCTGGACATGCTTAGTGAGAGGTAGTTTTCATTCTCATTCTCGACTAGTACAATTGTCATAGAATTTTCAAACTTGAAAATTCAGTACTTTTATCAAGCATGTTATAAAGAAGCGTCAATCATAAAAAATGATGATAATGTCAATCATGTATTTGTGAATGATGTTAGAGTTCCTTGTTTATATCCATTTCAATTAACCAATATAAATTCATAGGACCACTCTGCATCACAAGATCCACTGTGACTGCATTAGAAACATTGGAAAAACACCTCAAGAAAGGAACAAAACCCCATTTTGTCAACTTTGATGTTTCTCTGACTTTTTACTGTTGTTAAGCTGGTTTAAGGCGCTGTGACACTTAAAAAGACCACAATAGGCTTTGAACTGAACTTCCATTTTTGGTAGATAGTTTTGTTAGGCATAGTAAACAACATGTGGTACTGGAGCACTTGTGTAGCTTTTATGATTCTATTCCTTAAAGCAACCTACTTCATTAAGGAAATGTCAGATCAACATTGTTCGATACAATAGAATGGGTTCCTCCAATCGCTTGATTACATGAACCAGACTTTTTTTATGAGCCAAAATAATTTGACTTTTGACATTAACTATAGCCCAAGTAGCATAAATTTTCTATTCAGTAATCAGATTACTTATTTCTAGTATTTTATAACTCATAGACAATCAGAATTCAATTGAAATTTAACATAGAAGTTCTTTTTGGGGGTTTCAGGCACCAAATTTTCTTTCCCCTCTATAATTTCTGAAAGAACTTCAATTTTTGAGCCCTAAATCTAAAAAGTACAGGCCCTTTGCTTCAAACTGGAACATTCAGAACACCCTAAACGATGTTTATTAGCACAGAACTCCAATGAGAATGAAAGAATGTAAGAAAACCCTGACTCATATTTATCTGTTGATTGGGTTCCTTAAGTTAATAACAAAAAACGCTACTCAACTCGGCCAAATAGCTATAGAAGACTCATTTGGTGAGGGTTTTAGTTTTGGCGTGCAATCACAATATGCAAACTACAAGATTCAAAAACTACAATTTGGTTCCATTCCTACATTTCCCCAGCAACCAAACAAAATATAGACTCAAAACACAGATGACTAGACACTCACGATGGACTAACATACTATGAAAAACCCAGTCCCATCTTCGGATCAAAAATCGGAAAACAATAAATTAAAAACACGAGAGAGAGACCTTTCGTTGGTAGTCTCGCGGAGGCTTGCGGCCGCAGTAACTCAACCGTGGCAGTCGATCTCGCTGTCTCCGGTAATATTGAAATTACTCCTCCAAGGTTTTGGGTCAAAGAAAGTGGTATAGAGAGGAAGTGTCGGTCGGGACCACCCTGTTGCTCTTCGGAAGTTTGGATTTCTACACTCAGAGCGGTAACCAGTTGGACAAACGACGATTCTCTGTCTCTCTCTCTCTCTATCTTCGTCGCTCCCCTCACTCTGCACTATGGACAACCAGATCCACAATCACACCGTGCATAGAGGAACCAAAGCTCGCAATACAAATTGTTTGTAAGGGTACGCTAGTTCTACTCCAAAATTCGTTTATTCTATTTTCCCATCCTGGAATATTGGATCAAAATTTTGGTGAGAGGAAAGAAAAAAATATATAAAATTATATTATATGTTTAGTTATTAAATAAAATGAAAGAATAAAATAATATAAAAATAAAATATGTAAGAACTAAAAAAATTTTTTTTCCTTTTTTGTCTTTAATAAATTTAGAGTTCTAAACACAGTACAAGCGATCTTAAAACTATTTGACTATTGAATTGTTCAACTTTGATTGAAAATCCTTAACTAAAAGGGTCTTTGGATTGCCTTTTAAAAAAGCTATACCTTAAGCTAGTTTTAAAAAATTTATTATTTAAACAGTTTTTTAAGTTTAAATTATGTTTAAAAAATTATTTTTTTCAACAAGAGCCAAATATAATTTAAATAAGTCATAAACTATTAAAAAAACTACCATCTAAACCCCCATATTCCAAAATGTGTTCAAATTATGATAGTTTAACATGGATCTCACCATCTTAGTTTCGCATCTTAAAGCCAATACCGAGCAACAGACTAACCATTCCTACTCTCTTACGGTCTATGTCATCTTGGTTTGTTAGTAACACGAATAAAAGTATAATTAATAATAGGTGGCATTATGGCATACTCTGCGAAAATAACCTGCTTATGTAGAGTGAGAAAATGGGTGATAAATAAGATTATATATGTCAACCATGACAGACCAATTACCCCATTAATTGATGGCGTAATAGTTGGTGGGCATAACTAAAAAGGGTTGGGAAATGGCCTCAAACAAAGAAAGAAGTAAATGTGAGCCTGTATTTGTTGGGCTTACAAAATTGCAGAAACCGGTGTTGGGGTACATAAGGTTAATTAGATGATTACCACTTTACCATTTCACAGATATGTAAATAAGAAGAAATGTCGGGAACCTCCCTTGGCAAATGTTCATGGAATGCTTAGTTAGTAAATACTTGTACTATTCGCATATAATATCTATATATATTTATAAATAGAAAATTTTTTGTTTTTTGTTTAGATTTGAAACTTAATAAAAAATACTCTTTTTTTTTTGGGTTGGACCGTATACTATACGTTTTAAATGTTTTACGTATTACACTTTTGAAAAAAACTCAATTAAAAATTAGATATAATCTAATATAATTTTAGCATATTATTAATTATATACTTGAATATATAATTATAATAGTACAATTATTGATCATTAAACTCTTCTTACTTTTTTTATTATAGAAAAAATTTATATAGCTCATGATTTGTGTATATTTACTAGTATCATGTCATATATATTTGTTTGTGATATTTTTTTAATACTTGATATTTAAATTATTAAACATACTTATCGATAACTTCTTATTAATATTCAAAATGTTAAATTAAAAATTAAAATTGATAAATCAATTCATTGTATATCAAGTATTGAAATAATAAAATAAAAAATAAAATTTATTTATTTATCTACTACTTTAATTTAATTGTTTGTTAATAATATGTTTTAAAAAATTAATATATATGAGAAAAAAATACTACTTACTAACATCTCTAAGAAAAAATTGCTTATAATGATACTGTGTTTTCTATCCTAACTTTTTAACTAATGTTCGTATGATACTTAGATAATTATATATTCATATTTTTTACGTTTTCATATTTTTATGTCGAATTTTGTTACTGTATTTTTTTAAAAAAATTATATTAAACTCGTACGTATTACGTATTCTCTTTTTACCGTTTCTTATTTTACTAACTATAATGGAATGTACAAAAGGGCATCGATGTTATTGATATAGAACTTCTTTCAATTATTAAATTGTCCATTTTTTAAATATGGAGAGAGGGGAACTTCTTATTAAAACGTTAGTCATTTTTTATTTTACAGTTAAAGTAACGGTTAATAACGGATAAGGGTAGTTGGAGACACTTGGGTTTTAAAAACTTTGACATGTGGCCCACGTATAATAATGTCACCAATAAAATTTTTCTACATTATGATTCTAAGAATTTTTACTATCTCGTATATGTAACAATATATAAAGTACAAGATAAAATGCTAGTAACATATTTAAATAACAAATGCTATGAATACTGATTTTGAGCAGCGTTGGGCATTCTTAAAATAATTTTTGGTAAGACTCCTAATCATGCCATTAAAAACAAGTTATCAATTTATTATTTTTTAAAAATTTACTCTGGCATACCTTATGGTAGTTGTCTCTTTCTTTCTTTTTTTTTAATTTTTTATATGGTCATTGATTACATTACAAACATAGCCCTCCCCTTACACAAAACCACTTAAATGAAAAAAATGAAAATTTCAACTTAAGCTGTGGCATTTGGAAAATTTATTTGAAAATTTTAAAATATCTAACAGTTTTAGAATTATTTGGAATATAAAGTAAGTTTCTAGGTTAACTGTTATTTCAAGAATATCTAGAATTATCCTAGTGTATGTATAAATAGGTGCCATGACTTGAGTTGTATAAGCATGACAACCTGTCTGGAACCTGGATAAGGGAAGAAAAGGAAAAAAAAATCAAGAACAAAATGAATGAAAAGTATTTTTCTTTTCGTGTTTTGTTTTGCCCAATAAAAAATAAAAGGTAAGTGGAATGAAAAGAAAGAGACAACGAGATAAAGTTATTTTTTTTCATCCTTTTTTCTTTCTTTCTTTCTTTCTTTCAAAGTAAAAAATTTTCCTTTCTTTTCCTTCCCTCTACAAGCTGCAAATAGGTTTTAAGAGATAAACATTTGATTAATCACATAGCACACACACAAAAAAAAAAAAAACGCACATCCACATACCTGAACATCATTTCCATTTCCAAAAAAACCCAGCTATAGTTACATATCTTACACTCTTGATGAACGCCTTTGTAAAAGAAATATATCGTTCCTTCCATATTTGGAACTTTAGTATTAAAAATCCTATGTTTGTTAGCTTGCACACACTTGAAATCTGGAATACTGTCCAATCACTGCAGATCACACGTGATCCATTTTGATGTTGTTGTCGTTGTTGTTTTTTTTTCAGCCAGTTTAAATATAATTTTTGTTTCTTGTTCGAAAAAAAGACCAGCCAGTTTTTCATTAAATAGGCATGATAGTATTCAACTGCGGAAAAGTAGTGCTGAGAACTAGTAAGAATTGTGCCTGCCATCCAATTCGTGACACATGACAAGATTCCTCTACCACTCTATAAATGGAGGCTCGATAAGTGTCTTCACTTCATCAAATTAAAATAAAAGAAATTTGAATTGCTTATGCTCTCTATGGCAGCCTAAAGAGGTTCATCGCACTTGAATTTTATTTTTTAATTTCTCTATTTTGACAGCAATTATAGAAAGCTTGTTTGTAGCAGCCATAGCCATATGTGCTATTACCTGTTTTGTTTATTTCGTGTCCTTGTAACTTGGTATAATTTTAATTAAAATATTATATTTCAGTATTCTTAATATTCATGTTTGTGGCACAAGTTTAGAGAGTAATTTTGTTTTGCGTAATAGTTTTGCTGGCATTGAAAAGTGCATTGTTTTGAAGCAAATAAGAACAAGTTATAAGAAGCTCAACATATAAACAAGTCACTGTCAACTCTAGAAGACACGATGTATGCTCTAGCTCAAAAAGGCACTTATGTTCTACACAACTAGCGTACTAACTCAACTTCAATCACCACCGGTTTTCAAATTTTCCATCATGTCTGTTGTATTAAGGTTTAATGTTAAAACAAAAAACAAGAAAAGACTCCTTTCCAAGCCATTAAAACAACTGTTTTAGAGATGAAATGAACTTTAAAACCGACATCACACGAGTTTTAGAGAGTTGATAATGAGCCAAATTCAATTATTTGGATTTTTTTAACGCATATAAATTTATTGAACTAAATTTTAAAATTTGTTCAAGCTTGACTTATTTATATAGTTAGCCGTTCTCAATCAAGCTTTTAATAAACTAAACACAAGCCGAGCTCGATTAACTCGATTCATTTTACAACCCTACTCAAGATTGAAAAAAAAACAAAAAATAAAATAGAAAAAAATCAAAGTAATACGATCTTGTAAAAGAACTAAGGTAATGATGTTGGACTCGTAAAACTTTGTTTGGTTTGAGTTCAGTTACAACTTGATAAGTATATTTACATAAGAGTTGTATATTGTTACAAACTGGATATTTTATTTGTCAATCTAAAAATTTGGCAAGGTTTGAACGTAATTTTTACTCCCATAAGAGAGGAAGGAGAAGAAAAAAAAGAGTTTAATGTCAAAATCTATAAAAAAAATCAATAATTAAGAAAACATTAACTCTTTTATTTTTTTTAGATAGAAAGAAAACTGTAAATTAACAAAACTGATAATTGGTGGGTCGAATAGCTTATTGGTCACCAAAACACTTCAAATTCATAGCCTACATTGTAATGCTAAATCTTGTCTTTCCTTTTTTTTTTTTTTTTGGGTATAACGAGACGACCGTAAGAGCCTGTTTGGAAAGAAGAGATAGTTAATTAAAGAAATTTCTCCTTTTTTCCTCTCCTTCTTCTTTTTCTTTCTTATATAGAATTAAACAAAGGAAGGGAAAGAGAATAAATTTTTTCAAACATTTTCCTTTCCTTCCCTCCCCTCCCCCAAGTTCGAGCTATAAATATTAAGTTTGAAGTTCAACATTAGCTCCACCCTTGTGCCATGCAAACTTAATCCCTTACACATCCCACTTTATCATCAATTAGTTATTGTAATTCATAAAATTTGTTCAATTTTAATGTCAAAAGAATATAAGATCGTTGCCTTAATAGTCAACTAAGTTAAATTTCGATTAGCTTCCAGAGTTGGGGCTTTATATGTACATTAAAAACTAATGTAAGGACTCGCTATCTCTCAAAAATAGCCATGTTTTTGCATCCCAATCAAAAAAATATATATAAAAGATGTAGTAATTCAAATAATTTAGATTAATGTAAATTACATTTTTCAACAATTTCCATAACTTTGTTTAATTTATTCAATAAACATAAACTATTATTTGAAACAATTAAAATAAAAGAACTCAAAATAAGATTGAGCATATATAACTCCCATCGACTAGGGTCTTTGACCCGATGGTCGTGACCCAACTTAGACTTAGGCGAGGTTAGAGGTTCAAACCCTAGCAAGAGCGTTGTGCGTGGGCTAGGCATTATCTGCTTCTCCTGCTGCTTCATCTTACTATAATTTAGTCTACTAACATACTAACTCCTGTTAACTTCCTACTTCTTGCTAACTATACTTGAAACTGAACTCTATTCAGAAAAAAAAACTCCCAAATCCTATAATGACCAGAGTATATAATATATATACTATATAGTGTAACGGTTGATTTTTTGTTAAACCAACCGAACAAAAGGCCCGCATCCGATAAATAGAAATGGGCAGGCCCAAATCCTAAAAAATTAGCAGGGGCCCAAAATTGGCATTGTGAGAAATATTTTTTAACGGCATGAAACTGCCAAAACCTGCCAATCAAAAGCGGCCACGTAGACTGACGGTTAGGATTTGAAATTTCATGCCTCTTCTTGAAACGTTGCAACCCTTCGTGTTTAAACTCTGTATATATACAAACACATTCGCACTCTCTCCTTCCATTTGTTCTCCGAGAGTCCACAAAATCCAAACGGGTCTCTGAATCTCTGATGAACGGATTCTCCGATACGTTAAAAGCCGTGTCTTCTTCTTCTTATTGGGCAATGGCGTCGCTTACTTCCCGTTTGGAGCACGCGGTGAAGCCAGACGCCCTCAGGTCATACCTTGCAGAGTTCATCTCGACATTCCTCTTCGTCTTCGCTGCCGTAGGGTCTGCCATGGCAACAAGTGAGTTCTCTCGAATTCTCGCTTCAATTCTGGTTTGAACCCTCTTGGGGGTCTCAATTTTTGTTATGTTGCCGTGAATATTACAGGGAAAATGATGCCAGATGCTGCTGCTGCAACAGACCCGTCTGCTCTGGTAGCAGTTGCCATAGCAAATGCCTTCGCATTGGCGGTGGCCGTTTACATCGCCGCCAACGTTTCCGGCGGCCATGTAAACCCGGCAGTCACATTCGGGATGGCGGTCGGGGGTCACATCAGCGTCCCGATGGCCATTTTCTACTGGATTTCGCAGTTGATTGGCTCTGTTATGGCTTGCCTTCTCTTGAAAGTAACCACAGTCTCACAGGTATGAAAAATCATACATGTATATGTGTGTATATATATATATATATATATGTATATATATGGATAATGCTATACGAATAAAAAATTTATATACAAAATGATGTGTCTTAATGATAATATTTTATTTTAAAATAAAATATTACATAATAACTTTTAATTACAAAAATACCATTATCACATCATTTTGTATTAATTATTTTGTAAAAATAACATTTTTCCCTATATGTAAATTGAAAAATGATATTTTTTCATAAATTTTATGTAGAAAAACTAACTAGAATAACATTTTATAATTAAAAGTTATTATGATGAGTGGTTTGTTTTAAAGTGAACAATTCTTTTTTAACCATATCATTTTGGTAATAAATTATATATGAAATTTTTTATTGTACAACATTACCCATATATTTTAGGAAAATGCTATTTTTTCATAAAAAAATATACAAAAAATGTCACCAGAATGATGTGAAAATGTCATTTTTGTAATTAAGAATAATCTTGATGGATGTTTTATTTTAAATTAAATGATTTTCATTCAATTACATAATTCTAGTAATAAATTTTGTATAATTTTTTTTGTATAGCATTACCCTATATTATATAGTATTGAAGTAATTATATTGTCGTATTTTTTTTTTAAAAGTATGAGATTTGGACATTGCAGCATGTACCCACCCATGGAATTCCACAAGAAATGACCGGGTTTGGAGCATCCGTGTTGGAAGGGGTGATGACATTCGCTTTGGTGTACACGGTGTATGCAGCCGGGGACCCGAGACGTGGTCCATTGGGAGCTATTGGACCCTTGGCAATTGGGTTCATTGCAGGAGCCAACGTATTGGCTTCCAGGCCATTTACGGGCGGGTCGATGAACCCGGCTTACTCCTTTGGGTCTGCTCTTATTGGTGGGAGTTTCAGAAATCAAGCAGTGTATTGGGTCGGACCCTTGATCGGTGCGGCACTTGCAGGCATCCTCTACGACAATGTGGTGTTCCCGGTTCAAGTACCCGGTATTGCAGGAGATGGGCTTGGGGTTTAAATGTTGGCCTCTATTGAATAATTTTTTGTTTTAATTTTTCTAAAGTTGTGGTTTCATTTTCATTATTGTAGCTAGTAAATAATTGAATTATTATTCTTCTTTTTCAAGGATTATTATTTTGTTAAAACAGTTTGCAGTTGCTTTCCCGCATGTTATTCTTGTATGGATTGAGTTTGGCAATTGAATCCATGCATTAATTTTTTATTGATACCGTACCAGAAAAAACACCTTTTTTTAATTAAATGATCTAGTGTTCGGGCCAATTGACGCCCACCACGACTAATCTTAGAGATTATGTAGTTTTTTCGTTTCATGTACACAAACTGAATAATTATCAAACAAAAAATTTTAAAATGAGCTCAAATAATTGTTAGCACTTAAAATATTTCAAACATTTTTTGTAAAGTAATGTCAGCCCCTTAATTGCTTACTAATGTACCTGAATGGGATTAAGGTCGCATCTCCTCTGAAATCAAATAAGTAAGAATGGTACACAAGTTGGAATAAGAATATGTCACATAATAGAATCGAATAATCGTCCTCGTTTTTTTCTATGGTAGGATAAATTTACCCAGTTAGTAGGATGAAATGCACAAGTGGGGGAGGCTTTGACCAATACGCCAACTACTCTCCTCAATTTACCCTATTAATGCAACACAAATTCTCCATTTTAGTCTATGCATCTTGGGTCATCATAATGCATGCAAAACTTCAAATGGCTGCTTTTGTTTCATGACTTAAGGCAGCGGAATTGAATTATTGATCTCGTGTTTAGCCTTATCTCATAATTGTTAGAATAAACAAATTTAAAGAGGACACATTGTACAGTATACACAAAATTAAATAAGTTGGCGGCAGTATAATATAAGCAATTAGAGATTCAAAATTTAAGATAAAATTACAAAATTACCTTTTAAATGATTTGTAGCCCCAACATTAACTATACAAGATCCTTTATCCCTTTCAACTAAACAAAGGAAAATATATTTTTATCAGAAAATTTGTACAGAAAACTTCACCAGAATAATGTGATAGTATATTATTATAAGAGTGTTTTATTTTAAAGCTAATAATTTTTATTTAACCATATTATTCTGATGATAAATTCTATAATTTTTTTTTACTTGTATAGCATTACCTCTAAACAAATATGTGTTACTTTAATTGGGCCGAGCTAAATATTCTAAGGTTGCCCAACCCAAATCAAAATAGAGAGAGAATGTGTGAGATCTTATTAAAAAACAATTATTCGAAAAGAACTACGAAAAAGCATTTCCCGCCTTTTGGGTCTCCAATTTCTTATCTAGCCCCACACACATCTCAGATCCGTTGATTTGAAACTTGAAAGTGAAAACTTCAATCTCTCTCTCTCCTCTCACTCAAAGAATGTCCGCGGCTTCACTCTAGTCAGTAGGGTTCTCGATCTTCCCGAAACCCTTTCAGGGCAATTTCGATTTTCAAAACCCTAACGCCACATCTTTCAAACTCGATACACATTTGATTCACTCTGCGATTCAAGGTAAAACCCCTTCCATCCTCTAAAGCTTTTCTCTCTCTAACTTTGTTCCAACTTCTGCAGTATTTATGCATACATACTTATGTCTCCGTGTGTGCATTTATAATTTTTGCTGGTTACACATTCTAGGGTTTATAGTTGTGAATTGAAGTTAAAATGTACATCAAAGAAGTGTGCTTGGAGGGGTTCAAGTCGTATGCAACAAGGACGGTGGTCCCGGGTTTTGATCCTTACTTCAATGCGATTACCGGGCTCAACGGGTCCGGCAAATCGAACATTCTTGATTCGATATGTTTCGTTTTGGGTATTACGAATTTGCAGCAGGTTCGGGCTTCGAACCTTCAGGAGCTCGTTTACAAGCAAGGGCAAGCAGGGATTACAAAGGCCACGGTTTCGGTTGTGTTTGATAATTCAGACAGGAATCGAAGCCCTCTTGGTTACGAGGATTGTCCGGAGATCACTGTGACCCGTCAGGTACCTGCAAGCTTGATATTATTGTGAGATGCTGCAATTTTGTTGTTGGTGGGCGTTTCTTATGAATTTGCAAAGCATAATGACATTTTAATACTCTTAAACTAAGTGGACTTACCAGAGGTCCTTGGGGGAAGTACCTGAAAATTTTGGGAAGAAGAGATTCTTAGTGTGGGATGTTGGCTTCTCTTTGTATGGGATAAGAGATTTGAGGCTAATGGGTTCTCAACGTGTTATATAACCTTACTTTTAGATAATACTAAGTTTTTTGGATTTCAAGAAATGATAACTTGTCTGGTTAGTTTGCCGATGTTGTGCTAATAATTATTGCACTACTTAACCATCTTCATGAGGAAAAAATTGTAGTTACGTGTGTTCATAAACCATTCAATTAGTATTTAAGATTGTCTCTGCGCTTTTTTGCTATTCATATGTACAATTGCTTATAGGGATTTTCAACTAGAGGTATACTGAGAAATTTTTTGATGATTTTGTAGATAGTGGTTGGCGGAAGGAACAAATACTTAATAAATGGGCACCTTGCGCAACCTAGTCGAGTGCAAAATCTTTTCCATTCTGTGCAGCTTAATGTCAATAATCCACATTTTCTCATAATGCAAGGGCGCATTACGAAGGTACTGAACATGAAACCCCCAGAAATCTTATCCATGCTTGAAGAGGCTGCTGGGACAAGAATGTACGAAACAAAGAAAGAGGCTGCCTTAAAAACACTTGAGAAAAAACAGGGCAAGGTAGATGAGATTGATAAGCTTCTTGACCAGGAAATACTTCCTGCCTTGGAGAAGTTGAGGAAGGAGCGGATGCAATACATGCAATGGGCTAATGGCAATGCAGAACTGGATCGACTTAAAAGATTCTGCATTGCTTATGAGTATGTTCAGGCTGAGAAGATTAGAGACAATGCAGTTCACAGTGTAGAGGAAATAAAGGGTAAGATTTCTGAGTTCGATGACAGTGCAGAAAGGATGCGTATGGAAATGCAGGAGATGGAAACAAAAGTATCAAGATTGACTGCTGAAAAAGAAGCAAGCATGGGTGGGGAGGTAAAAAATCTGTCAGAGAAAGTAGATGCTCTTTCTCATGATCTTGTGAGGGAAGCATCTGTACTGAAAAATCAAGAGGAAACTCTGAACTCTGAGAAAGAGAATGCTGAAAAGGTACTGAGGTTAAATAATTTGATGCTCTCTCACTGAAATAAAAAATGTGCATATATTCCTCCAAATTTTGTTTTTTGAGAAGTTGTGTTATCTATGCTTCCTATCATATTTAGATTTTATGTCTTGGTGTTGCCAGATGGTGAGAAGTATTGAAGAATTAAAGCAGTCCATACAAGAGAAGGCTTATGCAATAAAAAATGCTGAAGATGGAGCAGCTGATCTGAAAAAGAGTGTTGAAGAACTTCATAAGAGTTTGGAAGATTACGAAAAGGATTACCAGGTAAAGATTACCTGTATAGTTGGCTGTTGTGCATTGAACTCTGTAGACGTTGTCATGGCTTGCATTCATGTCCTTATAAAATTTTATCCTTAAAATCATGCAATTTCTATGGGTAGGGTGTGCTAGCTGGCAAGAGCAGTGGAAGCGAGGAGAAATGTCTTGAAGATCAACTAGTTGATGCCAAAGTTGCTGTTGGAAGTGCAGAAACAGAACTGAAACAGTTGAAAACAAAAATAAGCCATTCTGAGAAAGAGCTGAAAGAGAAAACACATCAGTTATTATCAAAGCGTGAAGAAGCTGTCACTGTAGAAAATGAGCTCAATGGTAGAACGAAAGATGTGGAAAATGTTAAAATGGCTTTGGAATCCCTTCCATACAAAGAGGGGCAAATGGAAGCCTTGCAAAAGGTAAATGGTGGTTCAGCAACAAATTCTACATCAAATGGCATGAACACCAAGTTTTGTCATATTTATTTTGTATATTCCAAATTGCAAGTCATAACCTTAAATTGTTCTTCAGGATCGTGCAGCTGAGTTAGAGATAGTGCAGAAGTTGAAAGATGAAATTCGAATTATTTCGGCACAATCTGCTAATGTGGATTTCACATACCGTGACCCCGTGAAGAATTTTGATAGGTCAAGGGTGAAAGGTGTGGTTGCTAAACTTATTAAAGTGAAGGATGGCTCCACAATGACTGCCTTAGAGGTTGGCCATGCATGATCTCATATACTCAATTTATTGTAGAAGTGTTATAAGTTGTTGCCAAGTCCTGCATCTTCTAAAATTTCTTGCAACTGGACTCTCAAACTGAGTTCATGTTCAGGTTGCAGCAGGGGGCAAGTTGTTTAATATTGTAGTAGACACAGAAAATACAGGAAAGCAACTGCTTCAAAATGGTGATCTCCGAAGAAGAGTTACAATTATCCCTCTAAACAAAATTCAATCCCATTCTGTTCCTCCTAGAGTGCAAAATGCTGCTGTTAGATTGGTTTGTTTCTGTATTTGGCTTTTTTAAAACTTTATATCCCCCGTCATTGTTTGTATTTGTCATAGGTTATCATCCTACATTTTCAGGTTGGCAAGGGGAATGCTGATGTGGCACTGTCTTTGGTTGGATATGATAAGGAACTGAAGGTATGAACTCACCTGTTATTCCTATCCTTTTGTTGCTCATTGAAGTATTGGTATGCTTGTTGAAGCTGGAGATCATAACTGATGTTTTGTGTTTGTGCAATTGTGTGTGTTTGATTGTTTCCTGGAATTGCCTTTTCTTAATGTTATGTCGTCATAAAGCATGTTTATCTGCCTAAGAATCATAAGCAATGGACGAGCCAAAGTTTTATTAGCATACCGACATCTTTGTTTTGGTTGGATAACAGAATTTTGGCTTGGGTCCGTTGCATTTTGTTTATTACCAACTTAAAGAGAGTTGATGTGTGTTGCAGAGTGCTATGGAATATGTATTTGGTTCAACCTTTGTTTGCAAAACTATTGATGCAGCCAGGGAGGTAAAGTCTTTTTCAGTTATCCTTTTTCGTGAGGTGCTTTTGTAGATGATAAATTGTACTATAGAATTGCTTTTTGAAGATGACATACTTTTGTTTTTTGCTTTGCTGCTATGTTTGTGGTGAAGTTATATTTGAGTGCAATTGTTGGAAGTATTGCTTTAAGTTTTGATTTACATGTACTTTAGTTCATTAACAATCCCCACACAAATGGAGCAGCAGAGCACATGTGGTGCTGGATTTTCCTATCAAAAGTTGGAGTTGATGAATGAAATTATTTTTGGACAAACAGCTCATAAACATGTTCACTCAGAAACATGTTGAATTTTGTTACATCGCCATCTACCTCTTTTCTTTCTAATTCTTAGTGGAGTTGGAATTTTCAGACTATTTCAATATCATCATTTAGAACATATTCTACTCTATGTGAAAATTATGTTTCTACTTTTGAACTCATACTTTGTTATTGTCTCTTTGTAACAAAGACAAAACTTATTTGATATTTTTGCCATATTGCACCAACACTTCTGCCATGTTGGACATGGTTTGGGCTTCAGCACCTTATGTTTGTGTGTGGAGTAGTGTGGGAGGTTAGTGGTCAAACCTGTAGAGGATCACCTTCTGTGAAGTTAACGACAGGTGTTGTTTAGGCGAAGGACCATCGGAGGTGGAGGAGAGAGAGAGTTGAGGTGGTCCTAGGAAGAGAGAGAGTGACAGTGTCCCAAAAAGCTTGGAGAGATTTTGAAGAGGTTAGTGGTGAGCATTCAATGTGGAATGAATGTCTTGTCGATGGAGAATGAATGTTCCCTTTATATAGGTGAGGGAGGTATTTCATGATTGGTTCTTCAGTTGTTGAGGTCTTCGATGATTAGCTCTGCAGACCTAAGGCGAAGGCCTTTGCTGATTGGTTACTTAGTCTGAGAGCTTCTCGAAAACCGACATTCTGAATGTCAACTTTGCATCTCTGTGGTAATAGTGATGGTAGTGACTTAGGCGGCTCAGGTATTAAATGCGCTTTGTCGTTTGTGTAGAGATCCCTCTCTCTCTAAGACCGGCCGGAGGGACATGGCCCCTCGGTGAACCCTCAACTTTAGCCTCCAATTCACTTATCTCCTGATGATCCCGTGCAAAGGTTCTTAGGTCCTGCTCCCAACTTAGGTTATGGAGATATGCTTAGTTACGGAGAATTATGCTAAGTATGGAGATGCGCTCGGCGGAGAGGTTTCATAGCCGAGTCAGGAAGTGCCGAGCGCGAAGCCATGGGTGAACGTCGCGGAGGAGGTGTCTCGAGGTCACCTGGAGGCGAGAGCTTCTCGATGTCTTAACTCGGAGGAGGTGCTCTTCGCACTTTCCTCAGTGGGTGAGCGGACTTGGTGCACACGTCGCGTCGGTGGACTGTCACGTGGAGCCAAGCGTGAGAGGAGGAGCGATATAGAGGAGTGGTGAGTTACCCAAGTGTCCTTTTATAGAGCGGAGTTGGACACTTGTACCTACAATGTTAAACACCTTTTGTCGGTGTTCTATTCGTCATTCGGTTTTTTTAAATTACTGATGGTGAAAGTGTCTGCAGAAAGCAGTGTAATGTTTACATTAACTTATTAAGCAAACCCTCAGTTTTGGTGTTAGACAAAATTAAATTTTCAGCTCCTACATCTCTACATCGTTCAATTTTTGCATTTTACCTTTAATTCCAAACTCTTGGTATCTTAGAGTACATTTTTGTTTATCTGGTTGAGCTTGATCTGATTTTCACTTCAATGGCTGGTCCATAGGTTGCTTTTAATAGGGAAATTGGCACCCCAAGTGTCACTCTTGAGGGTGATATATTTCAGCCAAGTGGACTTCTGACCGGTGGAAGTCGCAAGTAAGTAATAATATCCTTGTTCTTCTATAAAACAATCTCGACGATGATGCTTTTGCACAATCCTGAGAACGCTAATGATTTATAACGCTGTTCAGTCGATACTTTACTACGCTTTGCAATAACCTTATCCACATGTACTTGACATGTACTTATTGACTTATCAAAACTTCTTGTCTCTTGCTGCACACATTTTCACACGAGTGTGTGAGAAGATGCTTTTAATTGTCTTCATCAACTTTTGGTAACCTCACCTGCTAAATTAGCAACTAATGTTTGCAGGGGTGGTGGTGATCTGTTGAGGCAACTTCATGCTTGGGCAGAGGCTGAATCTGAACTTTCTATTCATCAGCAGAGGTTATCTGAAATTGAAGCCAAGGTCAACCTTGAATATTACCCCTGTTATGAACTTCAACAGAAAGCAGCCAGTCATATTGTTTAAGTGCTGATTTTACTTTGTTGACATTCAGATCTCTGAGCTCCTTCCTCTTCAGAAAAAGTTCAAGGATCTTAAGGCACAGTTGGAGCTTAAGTCATATGATCTTTCATTATTCCAGAGTAGGGCTGAGCAGAATGAACATCATAAGGTTGCGTGGTTTTAGCCTCCAATATAACATCCTGAATTGGGAATTTTAGTGCTTTTCAGCCTAATATATTAATCTGCATGATGCTTCGTACTGTGCAATGTTCTTTATTAACTTATTGGATGTATTGTAGCTTGGTGAGCTTGTAAAGAGGATAGATAGAGAGCTTTTAGAGGCAAAAGCTGCTGCCAGTGAAAAGCACCTTTTGTACGAGGAATGTGTAACAAGAGTGTCATTGCTTGAAAAGTCAATCAGTGAACATGCTAATAATCGGGATGGCAGGCTCAAAGATTTAGAGAAAATGATTAAAGTGCTAAAAGCTCAGGTGCAGTCAGCTTCTAAGAACCTCAAGGTAGGTGTTGAAATTTCTGACATTTATCTTAAAATTCCCAGTAAACCTTTGCACACATTTTTATGCAGATAACAATGGTGAATTTTTTTTCAGCATAACAGCAAATTACTCTTGATTTTTCTCCCACAGAACTGCATTCTGCACCCGGTCTTTCCCTCAGGGTTCATGTAGTGAAGACAGGGTCCTGTGTTGGCCTTTAGAATAACACTGACAATGCTTGAGTGTCCATGTTTTCCCGTTAAACTAAATGGGTTAATGGAATGTAATGACTACTTTCACAATGAATAGCAGAACAGTTACTGAATTGTTGCTATCAGATGAGTATAATGGGAAAAACATATGCCCTATTGATTATGTCTGGATTGAGGGGTGGTCTGGAAAGATAGAACTTTCATTGTAAGGCAGAATATTTAGGTTACAATTATTGCGTGAGTGTATTTTAAATGTGATTGTGAGGCAATATTTCAGGCACTTGGGTACAGTTGGACTGCTTAATCATGGAGTCCTGCTTGACATCATGACTGGAGTAAGTTTGGTGGTATGTTTTGCGTTGTGAGACTCCATGGAATAACATATCTGGTTCACTTTCAGGTTGAACTTGGGCTAGTAAAATTAATTCCAACAGCCGGATGATCCTAGTTGCATACCACAGATTCTCCAACATATCAATGTTATGCATTCTCCTTCACTTCATGGTCAAAATAGTAGTTTTTATATTAATTGTGTGGGAAACTATCTACATGACAATACTTCGGCTTGGGTATGGGCTGCTACTATTTTTAGAGTGACAGTCAGAACTATGTTCTATGCTTTGAAGTTTTATCATAGGAAATTCTTCTTTTAAGGTACTACCATGCATAAATGTTATTGACATGTACAATCAGTACTTTTAGATAATGTAAACTTTGAAATGAAAGTAAACAACTTTTATGACTTAAGCAAAGGTGGAAGTTTGTTAAATATGGACAGAACAAATGCAACACAATAGTTTCTGACCTCTTGTGATTTGCTGTCTATGGTTAGTAAGTCACATTGACATAATGCAACTATTTTCTTGTGAATTGTTTGTCCTGATTATCTTGATTTGCCCAAGCAGTGCCTAATTGGCGATTTTTTTCCTTCTTTTCATCAGTGTTATTTTCTCAAAATAGCTTGATTTGAAGTTTAAGTCTGCCTTTTGATATCAACACTTGTTTTTCCAATACCTTCTATAGTTGCAATACAACCACTTGTGTCATGCTTGTATAGAAGCATTGTTTTTAATTTCATACAAAATTTTCTTCAATGGCAACTATGTGCATGAAACTATTCAGAGTTCCTTTTGACTTTGTTATGCTGCTTATGCATGTGTGTAGGGGCATGAAAATGAAAAGGAGAGGCTTTTTATGGAAATGGAAGCTGTCAAACAGGAATGCGCATCCTTGGAGAATCAGTTAGTTTCTCTTCAAAAGCAGATTGACAGTCTTAGTTCAGAAGCAGATGAACATAAAACCAGGGTAAACAACCAAATTTCTTTTTGCAATTAGTGCTTTACCTTAATTTCTTCTCCAGCAAAAAAGAAAAGACCTCCTCTTTCTCTTGCAGATTGCTTCCATAAGACATGCACATGATCAGGCGCAATCTGAGCTCAATCTTTTCCGCTCAAAGCTGAAGGAGTGTGATACACAGATTAGTTGCATTCTCAGGGAGCAGCAGGAGCTTCAACGCAAAATTAGTGAGACAAATCTTGAGAAGAAGAAGATGGAAAATGAGGTAATGTGTTATCTCTCCTCTTTTTTTGCTAGTACCCCACTATGTTTTCTGCCCACTTTATTTTTGTTTCTTTGTGGCAGGTAAAACGGATGGAGATGGAACAGAAAGATTGCTCCTTGAAAGTCGAAAAACTAATAGAAAAGCATGCTTGGATAACACCTGAGAAACATCTCTTTGGAAGAAGTGGGACCGATTATGATTTTGCCTCCCGTGATCCTTGTAAAGCAAGGGAAGATTTTGAAAAGCTACAAGCTGAACAGTCAGGGTGTGTATCTGAAAAAGTCTAATTGTGGCTTTTACACTAATGTCAACTCTTTTGTTTTTTTTAACCATGTTCATTTGTATAAAGTAGTATCATATTGTCATTGTCATCCATGAATCAAGCAGGAGTTCTTGACTGATTTTTTCTTGTGTCTTTTAGCCTTGAGAAAAGAGTTAACAAGAAAGTTATGGCAATGTTTGAGAAGGCAGAAGATGAGTACAATGATTTAATATCTAAGAAGAACATTATTGAGGTTCGTTACCAGTTGAACTGTTGTAAAAAACTTCATTGTATAAAAATCTCTTTACTTATTCTGAGTTCATCTTGTGTAGAATGACAAGTCAAAAATCAAGATGGTGATTGAAGAGCTGGATGAAAAGAAGAAAGAAACGCTGAAAGTTACTTGGGTTAAGGTTAATGAGTAAGTTAAAACTAATCATTTATCTCAACTATTTTCTTATGTTTCTTCCAGCTTTTGAGACTATGAAGCCTTGTACTTACTTTATAAGAATTTATACTTTTGCTAGAGATTTTGGATCCATATTTTCTACCCTATTACCTGGCGCAATGGCAAAGCTAGAACCTCCAGAGGGAAGTAGCTTCTTAGATGGTCTTGAGGTTCGTGTTGCATTTGGAGGTGTTTGGAAACAGTCCTTGTCAGAACTTAGTGGTGGACAAAGATCTTTACTTGCACTTTCTCTAATTCTGGCACTGCTTCTGTTCAAACCAGCTCCACTTTATATACTGGATGAGGTATGTCACTTTTTCTGGAAATAACAGGATGAGGTTCTAATGCTTTTAGATTAGGGTCTTCAACCAATGATAGAACTTGGAAAATTCACTCTAATTTGGTGCATCTGAATAACTTGAAAATATGAAACTGGGGCTGTGGATATTCACAATTTGGATTTGTATCCTCTCTTCCTTGTGAGAAGTTAATTATTCCAGAAATATGCATATAAAAAACGTTGTTTTCTAATTTGATTGTTAATATAGTTTGTTTTTGGAATATTGTATTATTCCATATTCTATTTTGAGACTTTGTGTAGTTCTTATACTTGCACTTTCAACTTTGCTGTTGCTACTATTGTTTGACAGGTTGATGCAGCTCTTGATCTAAGCCACACCCAGAACATTGGAAGAATGATAAAAACTCACTTTCCACATTCACAGGTTTGATATTTTTTCTTGTGGTCACTGATGTTTTCTACTTTCTTTTCCAGTTCATTTTTTTTTTCCATTTATCAATGAACTTCCAGTCAGTTCTCAAACAATTGAAAGTTAATTGTTCTTCCTGTATACACAAATTTCTATGTCTGCAAAAATAAGTAGATAGAAAAATAGTGGAAGCAAATTTATTAATTTTGAAAGTGAGTGCAATCCCTGGGATATTCTGAATACAAGAATTGTCCTCTGATTCTTCTCTTCAAGATTTGGTACCGAATCTGATGTAGAAATCTACTATTTTCTTCGATTTGCTAGGAGAAGAAAATAAATTTATCTTGTGTTGACTTGGGCTTATTCCCAAATCAATATAGGTAGATTCTTCAATTCAGTAGAAGAAACTAATGAATTTGTAGATGCTTGATTTGAGGGCTTGACAGCTTGATCCCAAATCAATCTTGATATCTCCTCCAATTTAGTACAAGAAGATAATAAATTTGTAGAACTTGACTTGAGGACTTCACGGCTTGTTTCCAAATCAATCTTGATATCTCCTTTAATTTCTTAGAAGAAAATAATAGATTTGTAGATTTTGACTTGAGAGCTTGACGGTTTGTTCTCAAATCAATATTGATATCTTCTCCTTTAATTTTGTAGAAGAAAATAATAGATTTGTAGATTTTGACTCGAGGGCTTGATGGCTTGTTCTCAATTCAATCTTGACATCTCCTTCAATTTCTTAGAAGAAAATAATAAACTTGTTGAGTTTTCATCACGAACTTGTTAATGGAGCTTCATCACGAACAATTGTTGTTGATCTAGGCTTAGACAATAAAGTTCTTCGGGGCTTTGGAGGCTTGAATTCAATAGAGCTTTCTGCCATGATTTGTGCTTTGAGATCAAAGGCTTAGTAGAGAAAGTTCTTTGGGGCTTTAGAGGCTTGAATCCGATAGAGCTTCTTTTCTTCCATGTTAGAATTCCGTAGGGAGAATTCTTCCTTCTTGAATTCTGTTTCCTTCAATTGTTTTTCAATTTGATGGAGGACACTCCTATTTGTAGTTGAGGTTGAAGGAGAGTCCTTATAAGGCTCTTGGTACTTGATTATTATCTCTTTATTATTTTTATCTATAAAGAGTTGTTTGATAATTACCTCTTTATTTATTTTTAAAGAGATGACATCATTTTGACACGTGGCGGCACATGATTTGACCATGTAGGTAATCTTGATTTGAGACTTGTTAGACACGTGGCAATATTTGATTTGCCATAATTGTGTCATATTTTTAAACCTTGTGCAACACGCGGCAATTTGTAATTGGCTGAAATATTGCGTGCCTACACTTCCCAAAAGGTTTAGCTAGTTGTGGTCCTGTCAATCCCGGCAGGGGTAGATTGAGTACAAACCTAATTTACAGCTCTACTTGCACCAGTAACATTCTATCAAGTGACATTTAAGTATTTCAAGTTTTACTGGAAGAGAACTGAGATATTCCTGGGGACTGTTAATGCATTGATGGATAACTTCCTCTTACTCTCGTTTCTTTCTGAATATAGTTGACTTGTTCAAAACTGTGTTTACTGCTGTCAGAACCAGAGATACTCAATAGTAGGTCCACAATCAGGCTTCTAGAAGTTAATAAGATAGCTATTATCAGTCACTAATGCAGCAATTAATTATTTTTTATGAAGGATTCACTATTAGGCCAGCCAATTCACTATATTTCATTTGGATCTTTTGTTATAACCATTTTTTTCTTTTAATTTTTTTTAATATTCTGTGTTTTTTTTTTGTTCTGCAGTTCATTGTAGTTTCTTTGAAAGAAGGCATGTTCAATAATGCCAATGTTCTTTTTCGGACGAAGTTTGTGGATGGTGTTTCCACTGTGCAGAGAACGGTGGCATCTAAGCCAAAAAATTGATTCATATCTTATACGGATCAATCTTAAACTGGTAATTTCTTCTGATGACATTCACTCTTAGTGAAGTAACTCATTTCACAAGGTATTTTTGTTTGTTACTTCATCTGTACTGTTATTCGTAGGGAACACCTCAGTTATGTGTTCCCATTTTGAATTTTTTTCTGTTTTCCCAAAAACTCAACTGCATATAAAATTTTGAGATTATATTGTCCTGTCAAGTAAGGATAAGGTGGGAATTTCCATAACATTCCAGCATTGAAATAGGGGGGTAATTGAAACAAGGATGCAGTTGGTTAAAGCCTAAAGGGAGGAGTGGAAGTTAGTTAAAAGAGAAATAGATATTAAAAAGAAAAAAGCTCGAAAGATAAAATTTAATTGATAGGATGTAGTGAAGTGTGTGCCACTGAAGCTTTGGGTGATTTCCCTTATCATGGCACTGTTGAATTTGTTAGAAGTGCAGGAAACATAGTTGTGTGCGTCTCTGTGTGTCTGACTAAATCATTCTCTAATTATGCAATAATAATCAAGGATTTGTCTACTTCCTTTCAGCTTCTGTTCTAATTTAACGGCATGGCATATCCCATGCATTCTCAAGAGAGTATTCTTTGTTGTTCCCCACACGTTCTTCCCTCTAATATATAGAATTCAGTCTACTGTCTAAGTGACTTAGCCGATTTGGAGTTAACATCAAATTTGATGTCAACTCTATGACAGTTGCTTGTAATTGTCATGTTAGCCTCGTGGTTGTGTAATCTGTGTCCTACTGAAACAACGGCTATAGCAAGTTAAGAGATTTATGTTAGATAAATTTGGTTGAAAATTTTGTTTTCGTTACAGGAAGCTGGAGAAAATAAGAGAAAACCTAAAATCATAGACTGAAATGGTGGTTATGAATTTGAGTTTATTATCTTGCTGATGATTTGCTAAATGTAGATTTTTCTGAATCTATTTATATCTATGGTCTCTTGAGCTTTTTTTTTGTTTTGTTTTGTTTTTGTTTTTGTTTTTGTTTTTTTAGCTTTCTAACACTTAAATGTGAGACATTTGACCTGCAGCTTAAGATAGGAATTTCTGAAAGTTGTTTGATTAGTGAAATTTAAGTCCTTGACCCTCACACGGTGTTTATGGATATAAGCATCAAGTTAGACTGTATTTGTCTTGCAAGTGTAATTAACCCTTCGAGCAGTGGAAATTCCAATAGTTTCTACGAACTGAAATCCATCTTTGGTAGTGCTCATTTTTAATATCTTTAGAATTCACTAGTTAGTAATTTGGGTGCATGCAACTGTAACAATTGTATTCTGATTCAAGAATTTTAGTGTCTTTGCAGATGATTGCTTTGCCCAAAGTTGATTGATAGCTTCGGGAAACTCCTCAGAGATTTAGGCAGCTGGTGTCCACAATGGCCAACAGTAGAATGATTGTGCAATTTTTGTGTATATTATATATACATGTAATATTAGTTATGTAAAATATCATTAGCTTCAATGTATTTTGGAATTTAGATCCACATCACTTCTTAATCCTTATGATATACTTGAACCTCATTTATGTGGTCACTCTGCAGATTCTCCCCCTTCACTTTTAGGCTTCTAATGGGAAGCCTTCTTGCATTGAGTTGAAAGCATCTGCCCTCTTTTGGCAAAGGAGCCTTTGGAATACATATTTGCACCAAGCCCATTTGGGCATGCTCTTAAATATATCTTTTGAAGTTAACAATCTTCCACTGTAAGGACAATGGATTTGGCTTCTATCTAGTTCAAGACTAATGGATGTGAAAGAGTCATGTCACTAAATATGGAAATTAAGATATATTTTGGTGTAATGTATGAAAATCTTCAGGCATCAGTCACTGGACTAGAAAATCCCATCTTTCCCATAAATAGAAGTATTTAGAATACTTGCAATGAAACAGGAGCACTAGAAAATGAAATGCAGAAATATGAAAGAGGCTGTTAGAGGGGTAATCGACATGTTGACACAATGAGCCCCCATATATTTTGATTGGAGTGATTACTAGTTAAATGGACCAAAACCCAAGTTTGATTTAAGACTATTTCATTGTAATTTAGTTAAATGGACCAAAAACCAAATTTGATTGGAGTAATTGCTCCTTATAAGGTCTTAAGTTTAAAATTTTTTAGGTGTTATTAATTTCTTGAGGTTATTTTAAGATTTTTATTTAGTAATTACTTGGTCTATGTGGGATGAGGAGATTATACAAATTTCAAGATTAATCAAATGTGTATAAATTGGTCTAGATACCCAGTTAATAAAAACAAAAAAGGTGTCACAGATTGAGTCTGTAGATTTGATCCTTTTTAGACCCTTAGTATCGTAGATGAACTGAGGGTTTAAAACATCAATTTGAACCTGTGTAATAACAAGATCTGATTTTCTTCTGATGCATATAAGAGACATTCCAGAGTCAGGAGGACAGATACATTCAGGCAAAAAGACAGAAGGAAATAAGGCTAAGAGGACAGGTTGGGCATAAACTCAACCTCCTTTTTTTGTCCCTTCTTTTTCCTCTCACTTTTTGGCTAAGCAAGGACAACTAGGGAAGGTTAGATACAAGGGGGAGTTGCATCCATAACACACATTTATGAAAGCTATAGCTGCTGAAGTTTTCATTAACCAATTTTTATTTGAGATTGTTGCCCTTCTGTTATTCAATTGAGAGAGAGAGAGAGGCAGTTGCTACAGTTGTTCTAACAAACTGGGGTTGACCGAAGATAAAAAAAAATATTTGACTTTATGAAATTTAATATTGATAAATATTTTTCTTTATAGTAATGATGTCAACTGTCTGACTTTACTGTGAAATATAAAAGAGAACCTCCCCCACAAAGTGCAAGGCTTTTTGAATCCCAAACCTCTTAAATGAGGACACTTGGGGGCTGTTCTAAGTTCATCCCCAGGGCAACAACTCAATCATAGCTATTTCACTTGTTTAATTTTTCTTCAGTTGCCAGGTAACTATTATACATATAAATAAATACATATACACATACATACATATACACGTACATATGCCTCCATATATAAATAAAATAAGGACATGGTAGGATGTTCTTTCAAGGATACCTTTAGATTCTTTTCTTTTAAATGAAGGATTGTTAATGTGGAAGATCCCTATTCGTGGATATTACGTTCAATATATAATTTAACTCCCTCACATCCTCCATTAACTCCCTACATAAGATTACAGGCGGTGGAATATCTTGAGAAGACAGTTAATAGGTAGTTGACTTTCGTGTGTACAATGTCAGTATGTATATATATGGAGACACCGAGTGAATTACATGCATTGTGTGAGAGAGAGAGAGAGAGAGAGAGAGAGAGAGAGAGAGAGAGAGATGATGTACTATCAATGCAGATTGAGCTGTGGCGCAAGCATACCCATAATGGGTTTGGGCACTTACTCCTCTCAAAATGATAGAGAGGAAACCAAACAGGCAGTCCATAAGGCTCTCAAGGTATAATATATATTTGTATATATATATATATATGCACCACAGACAGACACCATGCATGGCCTTACTTTGCCCATAATATTTCTATAACGTAATGTCTTTCCATGAAAATGGTTAAGTAATGTTGTTATACATATGTGTATATATATATATACACAGATGGGTTACAGGCATTTCGATACAGCAAAAATATACGGTTCCGAGCCGGCAGTGGGAGAGGCATTAACAGAAGAAATTCTTGATCAGATGATCGAGAGAGAAGACATCTTTCTCACTTCAAAACTGTGGAGTAGCGATCACCATGACCCAGTCTCAGCACTCGAGCAAACTTTAAAGTAAGCACATGCAAAAAGGCCTATATAAATACAATACATACATACATATATATATATATATATATATGTGCTTACATAAATGTAATGTTGCATGGTGTAGGAACTCGGGGATGGAATATGTTCACATGTACCTGGTGCACTGGCCGGTGAAGTTGAAGCCTTGGGCTAACTATGCTGTGCCCAAGGAAGATGATTTTGAACCAGTACTGGACCTGGAGACCACTTGGGCAGGCATGGAGAAATGCTTAGATATGGGCTTGTGTAGGTCCATCGGAGTCAGCAATTTCTCTACCAAGAAGATCCAACGGCTCTTAGATTTTGCTTCTGTCCCTCCTGCTGTCAATCAAGTAAGCTCTTACTCCTTTTTATCATGGAAAATATTATTTTCTATAAAATTTGTACAAAAAATCTCATCAGAATGATGTGACAGTGACATTATTGTAATTAAGAGCTACCACAATAGATATTTTTTTTGTTTGATAACGAGAAAGTACCTCACAGTAGAGCCACATTGGACCCACCCATGTGGTATAAACCCCGGACCCATGAGCCCCCGCCGTTACCCATGGATCGGGTAAATTCCAGACTGACGTCTGTGGTGGGTGACTTCTCAACGTGGGAGTTGGAACTCGAGACCAGAAGATTATTTTCTCAAGTCTCAACCATTCCACCTACAGCCTCAAGTTTATCACAATAGATGCTTTGTTTTAAAGTAAATCACTGTCATTCAATCTATCATTCTGGTGATAAATTCTGTATCAATTTTTTGTTTGTATAACATTATACTTTTTATTATGATTGGCTCTACCGAAACAACCAGTGATAAATGCTCATGGGAGCTTGTAAAAAATGAGAAGTATAGATATAGATATATATATATATATATAGAGAGAGAGAGAGAGAGAGAGAGAGAGCTTACAATGTCATCCCCTTTCTACATTTTGTCTATAGGTGGAAATGCACCCAATGTGGAGGCAAACAAAGCTTAGAGAATTCTGTGGGGAGCACAAGATCCATGTAAGTGCATATTCACCCCTTGGTGGGCCAGGGAATTCATGGGGATCAACGGCTGTGATTGATAATCCAATCATCCAATCCATTGCTCTCAAGCACAAAGCAACCCCAGCTCAGGTGATTCACTTAATCACAGCTCTACCATATTTCAACATATGTTAGCCAGCAATATGATTTGTCTTACTTCTTTAAAATCCATGTAGGTTGCCCTGAGTTGGGGATTATCAAAGGGAGCTAGCGTAATTGTCAAGAGCTTCAATGAAGAGAGGATGAAGGAGAACATGGGGGCCCTTGATCTGAGATTGGACGATCACGATTTATTCGATATTGAAAAGATGGAGGAAAGGAAGATTTTGGGAGGGGAGTTCCTTGTTAATGAAACAACCAGCCCCTACAAGACCATTGAAGATCTATGGGATGATGAGATTTGAAGCATTTACTTAAGTCCATGATTAATATTTGAAATGTTAAGATTTATATCAGATGTTACATATGTTATATTGGAAGGGGAATGCAGCTCTTCAATACTTTTCGCATGGTTTGCTGCAAACAGTGGGAAGTTACTGTCATATATTTCGGTAGAACTAGAACCAATGGGGTAACAACGCATCACACAGAGAGAGAGAGAGAGAGAGAGAGAGAGAGAGAGAGAGAGAGAGAGAGAGAGAGAGAGAGAGAGAGAGAGAGAGAGCTCTGCATCACCAGTTTGCATGGGATTATGCACTATTCCTGTAAAAAACCCAATTCACAAGTTTGGGACAACCAAATGGGCCCTTGGGGTATATACATACTGCTACACTAGGTTATAATCTAGGAAGAAATTCAAAGAAAGACATTCAATATTTATAAGCAAATCATCTTTAATAAGCCCTCCATCTCCTACAATGAGAAGCTCTTTACAAAGGAGACAAATATCAAATATAATAATTTTCCCAACCATTTCACGAGGGCCTCTCCATTTCTATTAAAGGTCCCATATTCTGTCTCTCAAATAAGCCAGGCTGAACATTATATAACATTAGAAGTTCTGTTACAGGAGGTGCAATGGCCGCTTTGCAATGGCAGTGCATTTTGGAGACTGCCAGCTCACAATAGCAGACTTCTTTTATCGAATGAAGTCCTAGCTAAATCTTACAACAGCCTCCATCCGGTCCTCATGCAGAAACTTTTGGGGTTTGATTTCCGGCTTTTACACACCATCCGCATCCAGCATCTTAGTCGCCCGCCACAACTTCATTTCCTCATCCAGTCCAGACTAGTAACAACAAGCAACTATCTACATAAGGGAAATATACAAGCTGTGACAAACCCAAGACAAAAACATGAACCTAGCAACTGGTTATTGACCAACGGGGCCAAGTTGGGCAAAAACTGGGCCGGGTTGCAAATAGCATAACAGCAGGTTAGGTGGCAATTTGAAACATGAAAATAATAAGAGATAGATGAAGGTGCTGGTTTGGGTATGTAGATGGACCTAATTATGTTCTACCGTCAGTTCATATTAATTATTTACTTCCTTGCAAATTTCGGCTAACAAATTCAAAATGAAAAGCAACGCCAATCATACCCATGTAAGGTGCTTCTTATTTTCGGACATGTTCTTCTCTTATTAACTGTTGTCTCTATTTCTTTCCTATCCTCCTTGTTATTAGGATAATCTCACTCTCATACAGGGGCATCTATTTTCAGTGGGTAAATGTGGCTAAGTGGTTCTATGTCAGTTCAGTATAGATAAATATGAAAAAGATATTTGCAGACAGGCAATGTACGAGATAGAAGTTATGTAGGGTCCTTTCCAAACCTGTTACATTAAGATGTAATCTAATTCTCTGCTGGCTGCCTACCACTTCCATTAGAGACAATTCCTTGCTCAATACACTGACAGAGAAAGCAATATCAAAGAGAAGTATTAGAACAACAGTATTAAGCTACTGACCAGAAAAAAATGTAGAATTTACAGTATAACCTGGCTTAGAAGATAGAAATAAATTGAACACGAATAATATGCTGTCAGGTCATTTCAAATATGCTTAGAGGATAAATCCAAGGGAAACAGGTTCCCATATGTAACATCTGGGTAGTGAAAATGCAATAATTTCCACAGTAAACATATTTTATAAACATTAATAACAAAAAGATCTAACAGTCCCAACTGCTCAAATAGGAAGCTAGAAAAATCACTAGATGGAACATTTAGAACTCATAATACCTTGGTCGCTATAGAATTCTGGTAAAATTTCAACTTTTCAGTGGTTTTCTGGATCATTTTCACAGCAGTATAACCATTGATTTTTCCAACTATTGGAAAATAAAGGTTTAACTATTTCTGTACAAAATACACCCCCCCCCCCCCCCCCGGGGGGGCCACCCAACCCATGATTGTCTTTGCACCTCAGTCCTGGATCGACTATAAGTCTCCTTTGCTATAGCTTGAATCTGTGATCGACCTATTATAAGTCTTTTGTTTGCTGGCTTGAGTACACGTGATTTTTTAGTAGCCTGAACAGTTCAGGCCATTTAGCATTTCAAAGGAAGGGTTAGAAGATAAACATACCTGAAGAAGATAACTATGTAGCCAATCCAGCGTTTGTGGAAACGTAGTCGCTGATATATTCGCGACTGTTAAACCCTGTTCATGAGGGTAAGGAAAACATAAAACAATTGATGAATAAAATAGATAAAGAAAAAGAAACATTATTTTTTTTTTTATCATCCTTCACAAATTGCTAGAGTCTAGCTGAAAACTATATCAGTTCTGGGTTTCACTGAAGCATTATTTATGATGCATAATCCTAATACAGCTTCAATAGAAAGTACAGGGTCCAGGTTATGGGCATTTCCAAATAACAATAATGAGATATCACATGCTCTTTAAATTATAATTTGCACCAAATTTAGGGGGAAATGACAAAGTAAGAAATAAGGAAACGCCCTCCTCCACATTTAATTGTTACAATTGTCAACCCCCATAGTTCAGATACTTCTTGTGGTATAATGTCTGAAATATAAAAGTGAATATTGGTTCAAGCGGCTCAATCTCACCAACTGATTAATGGCATTAATTGCCTCTAAAATTGTCCGTGAAAGTGAAGTGTTAGGAAATTTCTCTCTCAAAGTCAATCAAATTTCCACAGTTCTTCAATTTCTGAGAGATTTTTTCTCATTCTTCCTTAGAAAATTTAATGGTTTTATGTATACGTGTATGTTTTTACAAAAAGGCGGTTATGTATTAAAGCATACCAAGACCAAGAGATTGGCAATTTTAAGCTTCTAGGCAAAATAGTTCAACACTGTGCTAATGGATGCACAGAGTTCTATTCCTTTTTCCTGGATCGATTTCACTCATCCAACACTTCATTTTTTTAAAACCCACGTTTTAAGGTTTAGATACCCAGGATGCAATGGCAGTGCGAGGAATTTTGGAAACAAGAAGAGACCCTTGACGCTACCAGCAAGGAGAACCAATGACACCAATGAGAAAAGAGATATTTTAGATTCATCTAACACTCTTTGCACTTCACTCCCAGAAGTGAAAGGAGGAGACAAAAAGAGAGATAGATGGAGGCATTTGCATCTATTTGTTGATGTCCAAAAAAACTTCTGTTTTAGTCTACTAATGTCATTCATTAATAGACGACTTAGTCAACAGGTATCTTAGAATTAGACAGCAATCTTTTTTTGAGTTTTTTTTACTTTTGCTTTCCTTGTATATTTTCTTCCCCATCAAATCCCATAACAACCTAATGCTACTATCGATCAAAATAATTTGCTCACAGCAACACTCCTTAACCTATACAGTCTGATTTAATTTTAACAAAATTTGATAAAACTAAACAAAATATAAAAGTAACAAAAGCACCACACTCATGTTTACTAATTTTCCTACAAATAATTTGACAGAATTCTGAGACTCTCTTTATTACTTGGGTTGACAGCCAAAATGTGGCAAAATTGCAACCGCCTTATCAGTTATTCAGAATCCTTTGAACAAAAACTAGTACAGTGTTCATTCCATAGTTCCCTCAGCATACTCATCATCATCTCGATGACTATTATACACCTTTATTAACGGACATCATTTACTGAATCCTCAAGAATAGGGAAGCTAATGGGAAATCCAGCGTCCAACCTATTAGACTACAGAAACAGACAGGAATGAGCATACCTGTGACTTGAAAGAGCAAAGATAGTCCTGAATCGTTTTTAAGTTGCTTATTAGCTTATCTTTGTCCTGAAAGGCAAACAAAAACAGAAAAGGTCAGAAAGAAAATTTGATTTTGTTGCCTGTGCATAGGCATTATTTATTTATTTATTTAATTATAGGTAACGAAAAACATAGAATATTAATCAAAAGGCACCTAGGGGGTGCCACCGATGTACAAAATGACAGAAGGCCAAAAATTTATGAGAAACTATACATCAGTTACTCCATGGACTCCAAAAATAGTTTCAAGGAAGGGTCTCCCCTGTCAAGACCCAACTATACCAAAAAAGACAAAAATTTACTCTTATATAAAAGATCT